>CM035433.1:28894934-28932434 GCA_020310875.1 Ceratopteris richardii
TTGGTCCATGCTACTAAATATTATGGTATGAAGCGATTCTATAACTTTCGCTCCCTCTTATCAAGGACTCGAAACAGAACATCTGGCTGAGATGTTCTATTTTCTAAAGCAACTAAACTGTCTACATAATTCTCATCTCAAGAAATATATGGCCTCAACTTACTAACATGAAAAATTGGGTGAACTTTGCAATCTTTGGCAATTGTAGTTTGTATGCGACATCACTAATCTTCTTGATGATTGTCCAAGGTCCACAAAATCTAGGGGATAACTTGGGTTTCTAACCGAATGTCAATGTCAAACAAAGTGAGACATGTAAAAACACCTGATCATCCTCTTGAAATGTTTGTGGTGTGCGATGTCGATCCACAAATGCTTTCATCCTCTCAGCACCTTGTTGTAGATTGAACTGTGCTATTTTCAAGTTAGCTTGCATATTTGTTAGAAACTTTGAAGTACTCAGAGATTTCTTAGGTAACCCAATGGTAATTTGATTATGGGGAATGAACCCATAAATCACCTCAAAAGGTGTAAACCTAGTAGTATTGTGCTTCCACCTAATATAAGCAAACTCAACTAATGGGAGGAAACCATCCCAATCTTTTTGTTTCTCTCAAACATATGCCCATAGCATATCTACCAGTATCTAATTAACTCTTTTGATATGAACGTGTGGATGCTCTCCACTACTCATCTTGAGTTGAACTTAAAGCTTATTGAACACGTGTTTCCAAAAATTTACTGTAAATTTGGGATCCTTGTCTGAAACTATGCATTTCGATAGACCATGCAATCTAAAAATATTCTGAATAAATAGTTCTGCAATTTACAGAGCCTCCAATAATTCCTTTGTAGGAATAAAGTGTATCACATTTTGCTTAAACGATAGACAACCACAAGAATAGAATCCTTTTATCATGATGTCCTAGGTAAACCCATTATGAAGTCCATGGAAATACTGTCCCAACAGTACTATGGTATTTCCAATGGCTATAGTAGACCTCGAGGATTGATCCTTTGCTTTGTTCACTTGATATTTAAAACACTGACTTACGTAATTGTTTACATCTCTGGCCATCTTTGGCCACCAAAGGTTGTGTCTAATCAATTGCAAAGTTTCTCAAAATCCTAAGAATGATCGTAACTGGCACTCATTTTGAGGAATCGGCCAATTGAGGATCATAGAAACTTTTCGTGGATCCATTCTAATTCCATGTTCAGAAATTATATGTCCTAATTATTCAACCTCAGATAAACATAGTTGTGTGTTCTCTCGGTTGACATACAAAGTATTCTCATGTAACATTTGAAAAATTATACAAAAGTGATATTCATGTTCTTTTAAACTCAGAGCATCATAAAAGTATCTAGAGCATTAGTTAGGCCAAAAGGCATTACAAGATACTCATAATGACCAAATCTAGTACAAAAATGTGTTTTATGTACATCATCATCCTTAACTCTAATCTAATGATAACCACTTTTAAGTTTATTTCGCTATATACAATAGCACCTTCTAGTGCATCCTGAATATCGATGATGTGAGGCATCGAATATATGTGATTTATTGTAACTTTATTTAATGCTCTATAGTCTATATATATCTTGAAGGATCCATTCTTTTTGCGAGATTCGATGTGACTTTCTATATCTCATGACTCTTTTAGAATTTGGGGAAATTAATGCTTCCATTGCATCCAGAATGTGCCAAAATCCTAAGATTGATTGTCTACTTGCTAGATTCTCATATTTAGAGGTCTTATTTAGATTGTTGACATCATCGATGATATCAATAAATCCTAACAACCTTTGATAACTACCCTTGAATACCTATATAAGGAGGGCTTGGCCACATACATCCTCAATCTTGCCAATGTTGGTCTTGGGAGCTCAAGGAGTTGTGATCTCCAAGTAAGTACTTTCCAAGTTCCTATTTGAGTTCTAATCTTGTGTCTTGTTCTAATCTTGTCTAGTCTAGTATCTTGGACATCTTATTATGTCCTATTGCAATCTCGTACTACGAGATCTTGTCGAGTTAATATAGTGTCTGCAACACCTATACATTTTTCATGACTCAAGGACTAGACTAGAGGAAAGAATGCATCCATAGACTCCCAAATGAACTCTAAATCACTTCAAATTTGGTGAGCAACAAGATGCACTAGCTACAAAACATGTAGAAAAGATTGCATCATATTTAAACATTTCAACAAAGAGCAATGGCATAATCGCCATATCTCTGTGCACTTCTCTAACGAGTACTCGCGAGAGGGATCAGAGAGCTAAAATAAACATTATAACCTCAAAAAATTATCCAAATCATATGAAATTTATACATCTAGATGATAGCACTATGCCCCTGTACATATCCAAAACATATCATTTGGACAATTGAATGAAGAGAAATACCCAAGTTTTTGCACACCTATACAATATGCCAGAGAGCATCCTCTACACAAAGACCAGAGAAAATTTTCAAGATTCGAAATTTCATGAAATTTAAAGCATAGAAACTACAATATATAACCTTTCAAGAACAACACAAATCTCAGAAACTAGACACTCCCTTGAGGAGATATATCCCTGCAAAGTGACCCATGTACATCTTCCATACACTAACTTCTATTACAACACGTATAAACCTTAGGGACCTTTTACCTATCAAAATAGCTTCAAAATTCATGAAAATTAGCCACTATGTTAAGAACTTAAGATCTACCATCATACCAATTTTCCTAATAAATGGCTCTTCCTACATGAAGTTATGAATACCACAACATGCAACAGTAGCATTTCATGTTGGAAAAAAATAAGTTCAATGTATTTTTAATGATTCTTTCTATGCATTCAAACTACTTTTTGCCTATAATTCAAACATTTTGATGGTGATATGCATTAATATATGACATCAATAGTAATCAAGGCATTCTTTTGCTAAAAATCATCAATCAAAAGGATGTTTTCAGCGAAATAAAATTATGCATTGCTTCTAGTAATGTTAAATCATACATAAAAGAAACTAGATGTTTGACTCAATGAAACACTGATTTTGAATATGATTTGATTAATAGTCATATTCTTTAATGAATAGATTTAGTTAATCCATTCTTATCCATGCATACATTTATTTGTTCTCTCATAATCAACAAATCATAAAACTATGTGTATCATCCTATCTCTATAAATATGTCTTTGTAGAGAAACTAGTAAGGAATGCATCATTGAATTTCCATGTGCAAATAAATGCATAAACATTCATTCTTTAATCTATAAAGAAATCCTTCCAACAAAAGAAATAAAATAAATAAAAGAAGGGATTCGATATCTAATCTATTGTAATAGACTAGTAAGCAATAACATATTTTTCCTTTTCTTTTAATTTATTTCCTATGATATTTTAGATATAAAGTTAAATTTATGGTTCTAATTCAAGTAAAATATAAGGAAAACTATCTCCTATGAGATGAAAACATCTCCATGGGCATCTATGACTTGAGAATGAAGCAATTCAAGCCACAAGGATTTCTCACAATTCCACTCAGTCAACTTGCAAGCCATTTACAACTGGTCATCTAAACAAAACGTAGTAAATAAGATATCATTGGAAAGAAGCAAGGAATCAATAAGATTTTAAATCTCTTGATTTGGACATGCCTAGCTCAAGTTATGGCCATTTTAGTGAGCCTAGGTAGGTATTCTAGGAGTCATATCAGAGAATATACTCCTCTCTCTCTCTCTCTCTCTCTCTCTCTCTCTCTCTCTCTCTCTCTCTCTCTCTCTCTCTCTCTCTCTCTCTCTCTCTCTCTCTCTCTCTCTCTCTCTCTCTCTCTCTCTCTCTCTCTCTCTCTCTCTCTCTCTCTCTCTCTCTCTCTCTCTCTCTCTCTCTCTCTCTCTCTCTCTCTCTCTCTCTCTCTCTCTCTCTCCCCCATTCGACCTCCTCTCTTGTGTGAGCATGAGCATGGATGGCAGCAATCCCACATAGCGAGTTTCTTCCAAGTAGGGCACCTTTTTATATAGAATGAGATGGCTTGTTCTATGTCAAAGGAGGAGATTAAGAGCAAGACTCTCTCTCTCTCCCTCATCCTACTCATGAGCAACCCCCTTCACGAGCGGCAGCTCAACAGATATGAGCTCAACGTGTGTACGAGAGAGATGGCTCTTACCTCATTGCTCATGAGGTTGCTCCAACAGCTAGTATCAGTTTTGAACCACACTCCTTTGCTACACATGAATCGAGGTTCATCAAGCATGCTCCACGAAGATTTCAAATGCCTCCTTCCCGAAATTCCATGCGAGCTGCTCTTGCCAAAATCCATGAGTTTTTTTCCTCCAAAATCTTTTCAAGAAGATGATGAGATGGCTGCTTCTCAACAACTTTCCCCTCTCTCACTCAAGCTCTAATACCAAATGAAAGGTCCCAAAAGGCGCTTGTTAGAAAGAATGGTCCACAACGCTCGAGATCATAGAGCTCTTGGGCAAGACTTTGCACCTTGCAAGTTTTGGACACAAGACCTTCTCATTGTCCTTCTTAAGACTTAACCATTAAGCTAGGTTGATTCCTTATCTTAGAGAGCATATGAACCTTTTCTTGAGTCTAGTCTCAAGATCTTTGTCCATACATATGTGAGACCAAATGATGTCCAAGTTCATATCTGTCTAAACTGGGTAGACACTCAAATCAAAAACCTTAGTTTATATACATTCTTCCCTCCTTGGAAAATATTTTCATCCTCAAAAATAGAACTATATATAGTAAAATTCAGGCTAACCTCGAGCCTCATGTTCTAACCTATTTTCATCTCTTTGTTCGGACTCAATTCATACTCTCAATGAATAGAGGAGAATCTACTGCTTGATCCTTGCCTGAAGAATTCAAAATACCATCTAGCTTTGCACTTGATAAACTGATCTGAATGCAAAGTAGGAAATGAGTAATAAGGATGTATCAAAAAACATCCCTAGCTAATTTCACACTAATATATGAAATGGGCAGATACAATATACTAGTCCATTTTTGGGCATCACTAGTGCATGGACCAAGTAACTCAGGTGGGATCTCTATCACTGTCTAAACTTCGAGAACTTATTTCACTTGAATATAATTTAGAGATTAAATTAGAACTGTGGTTGACTAAAATATCTAACTTATATGTATGTATTATGATTCACTTTCAACCAACATTTACTTGATTCATCACCCGATTGGAAGAGATTGCTTTTTTCCTACTGGGCTTGAAAAACCCTATATAGGATGTAACATAAAGTGTACCATTTAGTTTTGGTCAACATTAATTTAACTTGACCGAATGAAATCCAAAATTAACTTTTTCCAAATAAGGACACTTTTCTCAAAGAATTTAGCTTTGATTTAGTAAAAATTATCAATCTTATGATCAATTCTTAACTTTACTTTTCAATTGTGTAGTAAACTCTATCAGTTTCATTGTAGTGATGTTATGTAACTTGAAGAAAACTCAAAAAATAAGTCAACTTAGACTTTAACATCTTTGAAGATTTGAATGGGTTCTTGTATAGAACATCTATCCAAGATGTTTTTTTTGGTTACCTACTTTTGTTGGCTACACATGACTTGTACTCTAATGAGTCAAATACTTTATCTCAATTATTTCCAAAAGTTTTGGAATGCAGTATGGAAGAACGAAAAATCTATATAATCAATTCAAACTTTGAAGATACTTAAACTTGATGTGAGTTAAGCTCTATGTGACACAAGACTTTAATTTTTCAAAGTTACTAGTGTGGTATCCACCCTCCATGTCATGATCCATAAATCTTTATTGATAATGTTTTCTTGTTTTACTGAAAACATTAATGCTTCATATGAAACTAAGTTTTTTTCATCTCTTAAGACTACTTACTTGGAATGAAATTTGTATGCATTATTAACCAAGAGATTGACTCACCAAGTTTCATTGTGGACTAGGTGCTTTCAAACCAACTTAGTCTTTCTAACCTTAGTTGAAAGGATCGTGTCAAAGTTTTAGTTCTTTAAAAATTTATATACTATTTCGAATATAAACGCTTTACCTTGGAATGTTTCTCAAGTAAGAATCATACTTCATATATAAATGAAGTTCCTTGATGTTAACTACTTCAGGATCTTCATACTTGTCTGATCTTGAAGTATCATTTCAAATCATGTTTCTATCCTCCTTGAATTTAAACTTCTTCTTTGAAGTTTTAATTTCTTTGAGGATTGAATCTTTCTTCAAGATTCATTGTAGAAGTAAATGATACTTATCAACCCACAGTTCGATGTCCCATATCATTTGGTACCTCTCCATGCTTCTAGGACCTTTGGATGGGGGTTTGCAGTTATTGTCTGACTAGTGTGTATTGAGATCGGCCAATTCAGTGTGAATTGGGTCATTTCACTTGGGTCCTATAAATAGGACTCAAGAACTCTCATTTCACATTCTTGGCATTTGTTCGGGTTGGACTCTTCGCCTTGCATGGCAGAGCCTCGTCAGCCATTCTGGTGGAAGATTGGTGGTTTGGGATATTAGTCCTCTAGAGGTGGATGCCCATCGCATGTTGCATACTCCAAGCTTGAAGATGAGCCCATATTGGCTCTATGGTTTGGAGGTGAGTCTGATTTCCACCCTTCTATTTGTATTGGAATTTGGCTTATGACTTGATTTGTCCGGCAAGGTGGATCCTCGAGGTTCTAACATTGGTATCAAAGAAGGTCTCTACTTGTATGGAGGAAAAAGCCAAGTTTACATGCATAAAATCATTAGAGCTCGTGGAGCCATGATGTCTCAGCTTGACATGTCTTCCATCCTCTTGTATGGGGTGGTATGGGATGCTACCAATAGGAGAAGAAGACAAGGGGAGCACACACAAGCCGGTGGTGGAAGTCATAGGTATGTCCCGTGTTACATTTGAGTTTCTATGGAGGTAGGGGTTGGTAAAAGGAACCCTTCATATTCACATGTTGCCTTCAAGGTTGGAATCTCCCATCCTACTGTGGGAGGAAACGAAGGAGGTGGTAGATGGATGATGAGCAAGGACTGTTAGGAGGGGGGTGCGTGGGAGCAGCCATCCTTTTTGTATATCTTCCTTGGAGGCTGGATTGGAAAAAAAGAAAGGGGCAACAAGAGGTAGTTGTGCTTGCACCCCTATGTGGATCATATTGATAGGGGATGACGTGATGGGGACCAAAATGACCTGGAACACATATCTTGGCTGTCCTAGTAGAGAAAATAGGGGTTGGCGAATCCCATCTCAACCAACCATCCTAGACAGGGAACATGTCTCGGATCATCCAAGACATCCCATCCCATATCAAGGATGCCTCGTCCCATATCAGGGACGGATCCCTCTGCAAAACCCCAGTTTCATGTGTTTTAAGTTAACTTTTAGGGTTCTCAAGCCCATTCATGAGTAAGAAGGGAGAAAGAAAGAAAGATGAAAGAAAGTCATATTAACGTCTTCCAAAAGGCCAAACTCGGCCTACGATACAAAATCATGTACAATTGTGGTCATCACTATATAGCAATGAAAAGAAAAATACTCACTACAAAAAAGAAAAATGTGTCGGCAAAAAACAACAAAATGGGTTGCAATCTGGCTCCTAACATCTTTTACACTGATTTATGTGTATGTGTGAGAAAAAGAGAGAGAGAGAGAGAGAGCTTCTAAGTATAAGTTCTCCTCTTCCATCCTTTGAGTTCCTCTTCCTCTTCTTTGAGTCCCTTTCACCCTTCCCTCCCCCTCCCCCTCCCCCTCGATCCCGAGACCCCCCTTATCAATCGACACAGTATCGAGACCCATCCTTGACCCGAGACCCATCCTAGCTAATTATGATGTGGGTGCTTAGGATGTGGGTTGCACTCCTATTCAGGGAATCATGAGCAGGGGAAAATAGAGGAAAAGGTAAATCCCATGGGAAGGAGGAAAAGAATCATCCTTTTACTACCCTACTACTAGTTTTCTTCTCAAATGAAAGAGGGAAAATACAGAAGAAGCTGGTGGTGAAAATGGCTTTTTTTATTCTTCTCCTACTCCCCTTAGGGTAGCTCCTTGTTCACCGCATCACTCCCAGGGGGGGGATTTGTTGATATATTTAGGTAGTGATGTGTATGAACACACTAGGACCGTCGGGGCACTTTTTCCCTCTTTAGGAGGTTTTTTTCCCCCGGCTTGTATATACGCCTATTGCCCTAATGGGCTACTTATCTTTGTACATTCTCTAGTAATAAATTCAGTATTGTGTGTTTGTGCTCCAAGCTTCTTCTTCTTCTTCCTTGTGCTGTTCACGTGCTTCTGTAGACATCTATCTCCAACAATTGGTATCAGAGAAGGTCGTCGCTTCATCTAGGGCGTCGTCGACACTCCTCTGTTTTCAGTCTTAGATTCACACAAAATTCGGTGAGCATACTCAGGATGTTTCAAAGATCAAAACAACTTCGCTATGTGGTGCCGAAATCGCGATTTGAGCTCGTTTCGACCTTCGAATGCATTATTGTAGTGCTTATACCAGCTTTTGTTCGCCACTATAAGCGTCTCGAAGTCTGCTACAGGTCTAGCAAAATTCGTCAGGGCAGTTCTATTCAACTTTTTGAGATACAGTCAATTTTCTACATCAAGGTATTTTAGGCACTGTCCATGGCTGAAAGCAGTGATGTATTCCATATGTTGGCTGTTGAGGATAAGTTGGATGGTACCAACATTATGGGCTTATATGATGCAACATGTATTGGTTGCAAAAGGATTGTGGAACATTGTGCAGGGTGTTGAAAGATGTCCTGTTACACCTCTGACTACAGGTACTGCAAATATAGGTGTTGGAGCTGATGAAGATGTAAATTTTGTTGATTTGGTATCCATGTTGATTATTAAAGGAAAGAATCTTGGTGAGGACTCGGACTCCCAAGGAAAACCTAGTTCTAAGTAGGCATTCTACTCTAGCAAAGAAAGAGGCAAAGATAGAGGCTTCGGAAGTGGAAGAGGACACAATAACCAAGACCAAGGTCAACAACAGAGTCATGCATGAGGTAAAGGATAGTTTTGAAGCAACGGGAGCCAAAGAGGCCGCAGAAATTTCCGAAGAAATGCATTCAAGTAATGACAGTAAAGGATGTTGGAATTGTGGTAAACATGGACACTTTGAACGTGATTGCAAGTTGAAGAATCAAAATAACAGAAGGCAACAAATCAACTATGCATCCACAAGTGTAGATGATTGATGCATCTGAGAAGCTATTGATGGTCCAACATCATATGATGAATACGATATCAACTGATGTTTCGAAATCGAATAGTAATGTTTGGTATGTTGATTCAGGTGCTTCAAATCACATGAACAATCATGAGGAATGGTTTAGTAGTTTGCAAAAATTGACAGTTCCTAGATATGTTGAAACAGGTGATAACACATCACATCCTATCGAGTATACAGGAAACATAGCACTGTCTACGGAGGATGGGAAGGTAAAACATCTTATTGATGTGCTTCATGTTCTAAATATAAAAAAGAATCTGGTTTCTATTGGACAAATAGTTGACCAGGGATTACAAGTCCAGTTCAATGCTAATGGGTCATATGTAGAAAAGTATAAACAGGACGGAAGATTGATTGCCAAAGGAAACAAAGTGGGTAGGATGTTCACCTTAATGTGAAAATTCCTTGTAGCTCAGTGATGAGTAGCACCTCCTTTAATGTCAATCTGGGAAGACAAGAGGATGGTATGAAGACCCCGAGCAAGTGAAGGCACAAGTGCGTGAGTAAGAAGCACACAAACATGCACACACATACACACACACGCGCACACACTGCAAGACAAAGAGTGAGGAGCAATGGAGTTCTTAGATTACTTTCAAAAAGCTCTTACAAGTTCATATCAATTACAAGCTAACCTCAAAAATGAGCTCTCTAGCTCTATTTATAGTTTTTGACTAGGTTTTGGCTCTGTCCAGACCTAGTGTCCGGCCTAGTTAAAAATTAGGTTCCAGGGCCAATTTGAGGGCTTAAACGGAGTCTAAAAAATACGAAAATTGATATGTAGGTACTTCTAAGGCTCCTCAAGCTCAAGGACTCCTTGGCTTGCACAAAATGGAGCTACAAAAATATGAAATGGTATTTACAATGATTGTTAGTGGTAAGAATCACTGTTATAAAGATGTTGATTTGGAAAAATTTGAAGGGCCTATCTGCCAGATTTGCGTCGACTGCTTTGTCTACTCAATCCTTCACCTCGCTCTGACTCTCTCCGCTGGCTTCCTTGTCTAGTCAATCCTTGGGTGCCCATACTGCTCTCAACACCCCCCCCCCTCTCTCGCGTCTGTCGTCCCTGACAGACCCTTGTTGCTGGGAGTGTTGGATGTAATATTCCACAACCTGAGTGGCAAGCTGATGTTCTTGTATGCGTAGTCCTCTGGCCAAGTCTGTCATCATACGATCCCAATCAATTGGTCCTGGAATGTCCGGATGTGGCAGACGTAACTGATCTGCATGGATCGCTTGTTCTACTGCGAATAGATGTAGCAAATGTGTGGGTCTGGGAATGAAAATTTCTGAATGATATTCCCAGAATCCCGTAGAGAACATTTCCTCAAATGTCTGCTTGAAGCATGCGGGTAAGTACTTTATTCATGCATGCCAGGCAAAGATTATAGTGACTGAGGGAGTCTCGCTCATGTCGTAGACTAAATCCTTGTTACCTTGAGAGAATCCAGGGGCAGAGATGTATGGAGCTTGTACCATCCGAAAGGTTTTGAAGACAATGGTCATGAGCTCGAATATTTTCATACACATTTTCGCTGCTATGTCGGGTACATTATTTAGACGTGTAGACCAGTGCCGAATTGTTGATATCATGTAGGCTACGGTTGGGGTCCCTCGAGGTGGAGCAAAATATGGATAGTTAACCCAAGCCGAGCATTCTTTATTGTAGCGTACCTTGATTGCAAATGCTTGCCATGATCTACGACGTACCATTGGGCAATAACATGGATTATACTTGATATATAGTGGCACGGTTGCCCAGGTGCTCATCATCTCAGGGTAATCGGTTAGTAGACGTGCACGCCAATTAGGCTGGAAGATCGAGCCAGCACGCGCATCTGTCGGTAAGTCCTCTGGCTCAAATTGAGTGGCAAATGTGGGCTCCTTCCCTGTATGTCTTTTAACTTATGCATTATAATCATGTAGCAAGACAAAATAAGGCATGTATTGCGACTCTGATGTTGTGATTAACCGTTGGTGGGATAGGTTCTGAAAGTAAGAAGACCGAAGGACAGTTTCTTCCAGATTTGTGAGAGATTGCATTTGCACGGCAACACGATCATCATGTGTCTTACCCACTTTCTCGACCCTTTTGACCCAATCTGGAACTTGAATTTCTTAAGTGTCCTGTCCTTCCTCTGTAGTCCGACCACCAGGTGTTGGCATTGGCTCGTACGGCTCTTCATAGCTGTCATCGACGGGGATTTCCACTACTGTTTCAGGTTCTGGTTCTTTAGTGGGCAAGGGTGGCCTTTCATATGGTAAGAGGTGTGCTTGGAGTTCTGCCACCTGTTTCCGGAGGGTCTCTACTTCTGTAGAGTGTTGCAAGATGATCGGCTCCTGTTGAGCTGTGGGAGCACTGGCTATCTGTTTCTTTAGGTCTGCACATTCAGTCTCTAACTTTTCATATGACTCCAAGAAATTTGCATGCTCCTCAAGTAAGATGCGAATGTCTTCCGATGGGACTGCTCTATACTTGGTAGGGCTAATGGTTGCTCCTGCAGTTCCTTCCATAGCCGCTTCAAAGTTGTCTTGGTTTTGTTGCTGAAGCCTCTTGTTCTCTTCTAGTGCTGCTGCCATATGCTTCCTTAATAGCCCAAGGTTGCGTCTGAGTGTAGCATTAGATATCATTTGCGCTTGGAGCACTGTTTCTAGTTCCTTGACTGCTTGATCATCTACTGTCGATGTCTTTGATTCCAATTTGGAGTGAGCCTGCTGTAAGGTGGTATGCTCGGTTAGAAGCGTTTGGTAATCAGCTTCAAGAGTGGTGACTCTAGCTTGCAGACGTTGAGATTCTGCCTGGAGGGCCGTAGTGCGTTCTTCCAATTGATGGTATTCTTGTTGTAGTTGATGTGCACACTGAAGTAATGTGTTGAACGTGCTATTTACATTATGAGATGCAAGGGGAAAAGTTTGAAATGCAGGGGAGGTGGGATTGGGGAGGGAAGTAGTGAATGCTGTGTGTGCCAATGATGTGGTGATTGGTGAGGTGGGGGTTAGTGGAGGGGAAGAGGGTGGAATTGTGGGGAGAGGTGTTGTGGTGGGTGAAATGTCCATTGGGTCAAACAGAGTGGTGTGTATAGGGGCTACCATGTAGGTGGGTATGGTAGGTGAAGTGAGTGTGGTGTTCGTGTAAATTGATGTCGTTGCGAACATCGGGGAAATGTGCCTTTGAAACATTGGAGAGCGGATGAACTGCTCCACAAAGGACGGGTATTGGGATGGTGAGGTCAGGTTGACAGAGTTGTAGGGGCCAGATGGGAAGTGAGGGTCATGGAATGGAGGTACCCGTATTGGGGGATAGGTTGGGAAACACAGGGTGCCTTCTGTGGGTGTTGGGTTTCCAACCACACTTGGGATTATGGGATGGCCAGTTATGGGTTCGGAGGATAGAAGGGTTGAAGCGTACAAGGGATTGGTGACGAAGGAGAAGAGGGTGTCTTGTGAGGTGGGTTCTCGAAATGAGAATGATGTGAATGAGGATGGGTTATAAGTGAAGGTAGAGGTGATGACTGTCGTTTCTTCCATGGTGGGAGGTGGTGGTGGGGGTGGAGAAGGTGGTGAAGGGGGATGCTAGGGTGAAATGGGTGATGTCTGAACGAAGGTTTCAGTAGAGAGGTCAATGGTGGTGGTGGGGGTAGCTGTGGTTTCAATGGGTACTTCTTGTTCTGTGACGGATATCCTGATAGTCTTACCTGCGCGTGGTAATGTGTCAACTCTGCGTTTGTCATACCTCACGGACTGGCGGACTGCAGTGTGGACAGCCTCCGGAACTCCTAAAGATTCTGACACTAATTTGAGGGTGTCAATGAAATGTTGGTCCACCCCCTCATCTGATAGCATTTCTTGCATCAAAGCTTGACCTGACACAAGAGAGAGTTGATGTCGTTCTTGCACTGCTTTGATTGTGTCATATAACCTTTGTAGTTGAGCTGTATATGCAGGTGCACCTACAATTTCTGGCACTTCTTGTTGCTCATCATGTTGCTCTTGATCATAATCCTCCTCATCTTCCTCCTGTTCTTCATCTTCATCATCCTCTTGATCCACTTCAACTGTGGTGACAGGTACTTGGGAGGTTGTTGCCTACATTTGCGCATTCTCCACTTGTTGTGCCTCTTCTGCCTCCAGCTCTACATCTTGTAATAATTGTTCGAAATCTTCATTCGTGAGTTCTTCCAAAGGTGCACCACTAGGAAATTCAAGGTCGGTTGGGATGGGAGGGAATATCAAGGTAGAACCATCGGTGCTGCGTCTTGGAAGTCGGAGTGTGAATGGTCGGACTCTTTGGGGTGGAGGGGTGACTTCTGGTGTTAGGGTGGCTCCACGAGGTTGAGCACAAGGGACTTGGACAGTAGCTCTCATCTTCTTAGAAGGGGGTCCAGTGGATGTCCTGCCTCTAAACTGCTCTACACGATTCCACATTAGGGCCCGTTGAATAGGGATGTCATAAGCCAAACACCTATAAATTATTCTCGTCAGAGCACAGCATCCATATAAAACATGTTTCCACGGCCATCGTTTGTGAGCTAGGTGTATTTGATCAATTATCCAGTGGGGTAAGTTGATGGTGAGGCTCTGTGTCTCTACCAGATACAAACTAAACCAAATCTTTTTGGGCGGCATGGTGAATCTATCTTGGGTAGGAAAAGCAAAGTGTTGCATGCACATGCAAAGGTGTATTGCAATATTAGGCGTCATCGACACCATGTCCTTGAGTTTGGTGAGGCTTTGATTCTTCATGTAATCCGGCACTAGGGTTTCCTTCTCTGTAGGAATATGCATTCCGCGCATATCTAGGGCCTCTCTCACCAAGTTGTTTGATAGCCTAAACCTTTTGAGCTCATTCCCCTTTGAATCACAAATGAGCTTGCACCTTTTGGGTTCTTGTTTGGAGTCAAGGTGTTGATGAGATAGTAGCATCGCATGAAGTCAGGCTTTGGGAGCCGTGCACTGAAATATGCATCCAATCCTGCCTTCTCCCATATCGAACGTAGACCTTCTACATTTTGTAACTTCTCGAATTCTCTTGTAAAGAAATGGTATTTACCTTGCTTCCCATTGAAGTCCAACTCTGATTCCCATAGGTACGTTCCCTCACCCAAGGGTCCTGCCACTTCACTAAACCAGTGGGAAGTTTTTCCTACGGGCATGGTATGGCCACTGGGAGGGTCCGCAATAGGTATGATTTTGATGGCCTGCAATTCTTCTGGTCTTTCATTTGTCTCAGGCACAACGGGTAAACTGTCTAAGTCCACCACTTGCTGGCTTGTTTCTGTTTGAGAGCTAGTTCCTGCCGCCTCAGCCATGTTGAAAACTTCGCAGCTGGTTCTGTGAGAATATATGAATAAATGTTAACATTGCCATGGGCACAAAAATGACACTGTGTCCCCTTCACAACATTAACATGAGGTTCGAGAGAGGTTAGGGGGTTAGTAAGTGCTCGGTGCTTATGTGTGTAGTTAGGAATTGGGTAGACTAAAGAGCTAAGCGGAATGATGTGGTGTGAGAGTGAAGTAGTTAGTAGGTGGACATGGATTTACAATTGGGGTCCGGGGGTTTATTACAAGTTTTAGGTTGCCAAATGCAATGGATAGGTTTTGATTTTGACTTTGTGGAGGCTCTGGAGAGTGTGATAGGGTATTTAATTGAAAATGGGGCTTTTTAGGGACCCATTTACAAGTGATTCTACTTGTGCTCATGGAAGAATACGTGTTAGTGCGTGATGTGTAAGACTGGGCCTCAGATGTTCGCGTGAGTGAAACATGTTGTACAGGGTTTGGCCTTGGTGTAGCTATTTGAGCCCGCAAGCAAGCCTTAGGCACCCAGATTTGTCGTGATTGTGGGCTGGCCTTCATTGACTTCTTGGGTACCCAAATAGACTTCACTTTCGCAGAAGAATTTATGAAGGACTTCTTATTAGTGTCGTGTTGTTGATTACTAATAAGAGGTTTAGGCCGTGGTGTTGGCCTGGTCGGAACAGGGTGTTCGCCTTTTCGCCTCCATACTTGTTTCATCGGCTGAAACAATCTGCTTTGCTCCTTTTTTTGGCCTCCAGTATAGGTAGTGTTCTGCTTCTTCTGTATTTGATCTGCCGTTGGCTGCTGCATCCTTCTGGCCTTTGGGAAAGAAGGGAGTACCGTCTTATCCTTGACTCCGTTGTTGAGACAATCCTCTTTCTGCATCATACATTTTTGGACAAGAATAGCATTGTCAACTTCATGTGCACCCCTGGAAGGACCAGGAGTTCGTGCCTTACCTAGTTCCTTGAGTGCCTCATTTTCCAATTCAACTGTAATTCGACTATGATTTACCCATACCTGAAGAAGTCCACTTCTTAGGTTTAGGTTGACCGCATGATCATAGATCCAGTCCTGACCCAAGACAAGAGGCTCAGTGAGGTCCTCATCTTGACACACTAGTACTTTGACTGTCATTACTTCGTCTTGAATATAGAGGGAAAGTTCCACCTCGCCCATGCAAGGGGTTTCCACACCTCCCAATCCTATGAGATATGCTTCTATAGGATTAACAGTTAATTTCAACTCTTGACAGTAAGACAATTTAACAGCACTAGTGGCTGCACCTGAGTCAATCAAGGCTCTTACAGTCCTTGCATCCTTTCCTTGTCCTATATCTAAGGTTATAAAAGGACGTCGATCAATTATCCTATGGGAGCTGATACCTGAAACTTCACACATAGCCATGTGATATCCTTGATCTGCATCGGCATCTGGCCTAGGTTGCTCTCTACCTTGTCTTCTTAATTTCATTTTCCGTATGCGCTCTAAGGCTTCTGCTTGGGCTTCTTCTCAAATTCGCTTTTCTTCTTCTTTGTGTTTCTTAGCAATATTGAGTCGATTTAGCATTTCCTCTGTGAGAGGTTCCTGATACAACTTGACCCTGCATCCGCTTATATAGCTTGGGAGAACATCGCCTTCTAATGTGGCTAGTTGCACTGCTCCACTTTTTGAGATTCTATTAATGATCATGGGTCCGTAGCCTCTCTTCTCCAATTTCCTCGCATGTTGTTTCAACGTGTATACTAGTACTAGGTCGCCTGCCTTCAAACCTTTATCCTTAACGTGGGCATCAAAGTATGCCTTCTGTCGTTTCTTAGCTGCATATATCCCTGCAGCCGCCCTCACTCTTGTTTCCCCTAATCGTTCAAGGTCAAAAAGTCTAGAGGAGAGTTCATGACCCGTCCATTCATGCTCTTTTGCTACTTTCAATATAGGTATTAAGAAGTCCAATGGTAGCACAGCGTTTTGGCCAAATACCATCTGAAAGGGGGTGGCTTGGAGTACCGTTTTGTAGGCGACTCGGTATGCCCAAACAGCATGGTGTAGTTGTTTGTCCCAATCAGAGCGTTTATTATTCACTAGCTTCGTCAGTACATTGCATAGGATTTTATTGGTGCTCTCAGCCTGGCCATTTGCTTGAGGGTGATAGGGGGCAGACTTCTTATGTACTACCAAGAACTCTTGGAGCAGATTTTTAATGACTTCATTCAAGAAGTGAGTGCCTCTGTCACTAACTAGCTCTATAGGTAACCCGTATCTGGTGAACACATTTTCAAATAAAAACTTAGCTGTTGTTTGAGCATCGTTCTTCATTGTGGCTTTTACCTCTACCCACTTGGTTAGATAGTCTGTCGCAACAATGATGTATTCAGCATGTGAACCCTTGGCTGGGGGATTAATAGGACCTACAAAGTCTATTCCCCACTTAGAGAATGCACGTCCACCCATCATAGGTTTCAGTGGCATCTCATCCTTGCGTATAGGATACTGAGTTCTCTGACAGACATCACACCGTTTCACATAGGTATGTGCATCCATGTGAAGGGTCGGCCACCAGAAGCCCGCAAATAGTATTGCCTTGATCACCCAATCTGGTCCAAAGTGTCCTCCTGCTACACCTTGGTGAGCAGTTTCCAAGATCTTGAGATATTCACTTTCATGGGCACATAGTCTCAGGTAACCATCTTTACCACGCTTGTATAGATTATCACCAATGAGTGCGTAATCCTGGGCTTCTTGTTCTAAACTCCTTTTCCTAGCGATAGTCATGTCTGGAGGGAATGTTTTCGTCCTCAGGAAGGATACTAGTGGTTCACTCCAATCTGGCACTATGGACACTTGATAAAGAGTGGCATGTTCCACAGGTGGTTTAGTGCAGCAGATTGGGCATTCCTTGCACAACTTCTGGACATCAGCTTCCATCGTCGGCCAATGCACTCCGAGTCTCCTTAGTGTCTGTAGGGTTCGTTGTTTTGAGTAGTGTTGCTCTAATGCACCTACATGTGCTAATTGCAACCATTTAGCGTACTCATCCTCTTCCACACAACAAGCCAAGATCCCTTGATCTGTGTGCTTGTACATACTTCCTACCATGATGTGATATTTTTGGGCTTTTACTACCTCTCTATCCTGTGTGTTTATTACTGGATGGTTAGGCCCGTATGTCAATACTGGCACTAGTGGCTTAGCCCACTGTGGCACCACTTCCAAATTAAACAAGTAAGCATCAGGAAGGTCATCTGACTTGGAGTTGGGAATGGTGGAGGTGGGGTAGTGTGAGAGGGAGTTTGAGATGTGAGTTCAGTTATCCTGGCTTTGGTTTCTCTTAGGCTTTCCTCAAGCTCACTCATCTTTTTTGCCCATTGCCTTTTCATTCTTTCACGACTATCTCTCCAAGCTCTAGTCCTTTTCTTGGTTATGCTCTCAGTTTCACTAGCCTCTAGGCTCTTTTCCTGGCTTACCCCTTGGTTTTGCTGCAATGCTTGAGCTCTAGTGACTACCTGTATGGGTGCAGTGGAAGTCACACTCCCTGTGGAGTCTACAACTAACCCAATAACATTAATAGGAGTGATTTTTGGCATATTATTAGGATTCTTAGGGCAGTCGAGATGCTCTTTTCCACACTCTTGGCAAAAGCCCTGGATCGTCACTGACTGGGGTTGTGTAGGTGGAGGTAAGGGGCAATCATGAATGAGGTGATCTCCCTGACATCTGTAGCACGGTCCTCTAGGGAATGGGGGTCTTACTTGCCTCAGTTGAGGTCTAGGGTTGGGGTTTGCATACATGACGTTTGTGTAATCAGACTCCCAACTAGGTTCATTTGGCTCTTCACTATAGTAGGACTCACCATGTTCAGGAGATTGCATGTAGTAGGCCTGGGGGCTGTCAATATGCGTCGAATCAAAGCTATGGTCACTCGGGTCACTTTCAGAAAGCAATGGTGTTACAGGGACTATAGCTCTATTCAAGTTCTCTTCTGCAGTTGCATATTTTACTGGGATCACATTAGCTGGGGTAGGGGGTTGTTGTGCTAACACAGGCTGAGGCCTTTGTTGGTTTTGGTATTGTGGTTGGTAGGTTTGTTGAGGCCTAGCATATTGCTGCGGTGGGTATTGATTCTGGTATCTTCCTTGTTGAGGGTATGGTTGTGGGTACGTCTGCCTAATGGTTTGCTTATTGTAGGGGCAATCTTGCGCGGTGTGATTGGTGTACCTCCGTTCTATGGTGCAGTACTGGCTACTAGGATTTACTTGGGGTTGAGCCATAATGGGACATACATTCGCCATGTGGTCGCCACCACAAGTAGAGCATCTTTTCACAGGGGCAAACCTTGGGATCTGTTTGCTAGTAACACCTAATTTCTGAGCTACTTTCTCTGCAAGTTCCTCAATTGATGTGGATTGCGTGGAAGAGAGGCTAGAGGCACTATCTGAATCTTTGTATATCTTGGAAAGCTCTAACTCCTCCCCTAGGTTATCCTCAATGTCAATGCACATGCGTACACACTCTTCTATGGTCCTAGGGTCCTTCAAGTACACATAAGATCTCAATTTGGTACTTAGCAATCCATCCAAGAATAAAGCCACTTGCTTAGCTGGTGTGGGTAGCTCCGAAACAGGGCATCTTTCTAAGTATTGCCTAAATCTTCTTCCTGCAAGTCTCACGGTTTCTTGAGGGGTTTGCTTGAAGCTGTGAATCAGCGAGGAGGTATTATGTCTTATGCCACTCTTAGAGAATTCAATAATGAAAGCCTCTAGGAGTTGGTCTATACTCCTGAACTGCCTCTCGTTTAGTGGTTGAAACCATGTCAGGGCAGTGTTCCTAAGGGTTAGACCAAAGGCATTGTACTGTGTGAACAGATCTTCAACTTGTTCAGCTCTCAACACTTGCCTGAACTCAGCCACATGATCGTAGGGATCTCCAGTGCCATCGAAGTAGTTTTTCATGGACTTAACTAGTTGGGTCGGTCTCAAAGTCCTTGTGTGCTCTCTAGGTCGTGGTAGAGGGAACTCATCCGCATGTCTTTGATTCCTGGGAGCTCTAAGTACCTCAGGTTCTACTCTATTTGTTTTCGTCCTCGTTCTTTCTCTGCCCCCTGGGTTGGCAAAGCTTACCTCAGGTCTATCTCTATGTCTGTCTCTTTGAGCTCCATGAGCATGGGACGTTCCAGCTCTCAGGTGACCATAGGACACGTTCGATCTTGGTTGGGGGAAAAGGAATTCACCCTTCCAAGTGTAAGCATGTCTGTCATTTTCTGTAACCACAAAGATCCTCTCTGAAGCGTGATCTAAGTAGGTCACTCTACCTGGGCTATCTGGATCTTTAAACTCATAGATCATGATTGTTCCTATATCATTTGGCCGATCAGATTTATACCTCCAAAAGGCTTCGTCAGTCTCTCAGTTTAGAAGCAGATCTATACTCTTGTTGTCTTGGGGAACCCATTCGGGATTGAGGATTCTAGTAAGAACAGATTTCCCTCGAGGGGTCCTAGGTTCTTCGCCCATGTTTCCTTGCTCCAGGTCATCTATGTCCGTCTCAGGGATCACATTCCCAAATTCGTCTGTCCTATCTGGGTGACTGGTGACTACGTATATGGTTCCTTCTTTGTCCAAGTATGCTCCGTTTTCAAACTTGACAGCTGGGTGCTCTAGTCCTATGGATTGGTCAGGGTTTTTAATCTGGACCACGGATCTTCCTAGACCGTCCTCATAGATGCTAGCACCTAATCGGTTGGTCCTAAGGTATTCCAGCAGCGTTTTGTACGGGCCTTCTACCCTGTGCAAGTATGGCACTCCTGAACTTCCCGTAGGTCGGTCCATGCCTTGAGACATCTCTGATTCACTAGTCTCAGAGCTAGGGTAGTATGAGTGGTGGCTCAACTGCTGGGCCCAAGACCTAGCAGTGTGGTTGACACTAGCCTCTGAAGACCTAAGACTTTGTCTTCCCCAGATGTCGCCCTGATCTAAGATTCATAAGCTTAATTGAATAGCCCAAATTTGCCCAAGTACAACCTCGTTGCTAAGTTCTTTTGTATCAGTCACTTGATTCTTTTTAGTGGTTACCGTGTTTATGCTCTTGTCAGAAATCACGTTGTCAGGAATATTTGAGTTAATTTTCGCATTGTAAGTTGATCGTTCCATGTTAGATTCTTTCCTTTAAGGTTATCGCATCACGAAGAAATTATGTTTAATCTTGAACTTGAGTGCATAGGTAGTCTTCAACTTGATTGATGCCTATCGTTGCCCTGACTTACTCTTAGCCTAAGCTAGGAATTGACAAAGGGAGTTGAGAATTTCCGACCTTTTGTTTCCTTCTTGGTTGCCCTTGAGTGCCTAGGAAGCGTGTTCCCAAGCTTGCACTTACTCTTGCTTAGAATGCCCTCAAGTGCTCTTACTGGACCTGTAAAAGTCCCACGGTTAGCTCAAGAATTAGATTCAAATGACACAATAGACCACTTTCATGCATGTAACTCACAGACCAAATTATCCTTTTCCTTTATGGAAAACAATCCCAAGGATCCCTCAGTTTTCCTACCTCGGGGTATGGTCAACTTCAAAAAACCCTATCTAATAATCCTGATATTAATTTTCACATAACCAGTGGAAGTTTTGGTTGTATTCCCCACGAGCTTTCCAACAAAACAAGAATCACAGCAAACGGATTTCATATGAGAAAGTTATGTCAGTTCATGCTTCAGGGATTAAAACAGGGTTCAAACAGGCTAACAGGTCAACAGGGCTTCCTCAAATTGCTTGTTTATAGCCTCCCTATATGTCCTATAGCCCAATAGTTATGCCCAAAATTAGCCAAATTCCTCAATTTAATAAACCCTAAAAAATGGTCGAAAATGGCTGTCAATCGCGATCGACTAGGCTGTCAATCGTGATGGACTGGTGTCCGTCGCGATGGACAGGTGTCCGTCGTGATGGATGGCTGTCAATCGCGATGGACTGGTGTCCGTCGCGATGGACAGGTGTCCGTCGCGATGGATGGCTCTCCGTCGCGATTGATAGGTGTCCGTCGCGATGGATGGCTGTCCGTCGCGATGGATGGCTGTCCATCGCAATTGATAGGTGTCTATCGCGATGGATGGCTGTCCGTCGCGATGGATGGCTGTCCGTCGCGATTGATAGGTGTCTATCGCAATGGATGGCTGTCCGTCGCGATGGATGGCTGTCCGTCGCGATTGATAGGTGTCTGTCGCGATGGATGGCTGTCCGTTGCGATGGATGGCTGTCCGTCGCGATGGATGGCTGTTCGTCGTGATGGATGGTTGTCCGTCGCGATGGATGGCTGTCCGTCGCGATTGATGCTATCAATCGCGATGGACTGAAAATTTGCAATTTTTTCAAAAATTTTTGTGGATCTGTGCTGTGCCAAGCCTCTAGTCTACTGGGGTGCACTCAGTTTTACCAAAAGATGAAAATTTCTGTCAATCGCGATCGACAGATTCTGGCGACTGCGAGACAGTTCTGCACATTTCCGTACCTGCGCAACGTGCTGGAGGGGATGATGCTGCTGGAACCTGCAAAAAACTCAACAAACATGCAAAAACAATGCACACAAGATCGCTCTCTCGCTCTCTCTCACAAGTGAAATGAGGGAAATGAAAGGGGAAGGAGATATAGTCAAAAAACTGAAATTTTTGCGATGATGGAGATGGAGGTGGAAGATGATGGGGATGATGATGGTGATGATGATGATGAAGTAAGGATGAGAAAAGTAAGGAAAAGTAAAGAAATTACCTACGACGCCAACGTCACAACTCTACGTCTTACCATCACACGCTCGTCCTCAAAGCTCGATCCCCGGCAACGGCGCCAAAATTTGGTGTAGCTCAGTGATGAGTAGCACCTCCTTTAATGTCAATCCGGGAAGACAAGAGGATGGTATGAAGACCCCGAGCAAGTGAAGGCACAAGTGCGTGAGTGAGAAGCACACAAACATGCACACACATACACACACACGCGCACACACGACAAGACAAAGAGTGAGGAGCAATGGAGTTCTTAGATTACTTTCAAAAAGCTCTTACAAGTTCATATCAATTACAAGCTAACCTCAAAAATGAGCTCTCTAGCTCTATTTATAGTTTTTTACTAGGTTTTGGCCCTGTCCAGACCTAGTGTCCGGCCTAGTTAAAAATTAGGTTCCAGGGCCAATTTGAGGGCTTAAACAGAGTCTAAAAAATACGAAAATTGATATGTAGGTACTTCTAAGGCTCCTCAAGCTCAAGGACTCCTTGGCTTGCACAAAATGGAGCTAGAAAAATATGAAATGGTATTTACAATGATTGTTAGTGATAAGAATCACTGTTATAAAGATGTTGATTTGGAAAAATTTGAAGGGCCTATCTGCCAGATTTGCGTCGACTGTTTTGTCTACTTAATCCTTCACCTCGCTCTGACTCTCTCCGCTGGCTTCCTTGTCTAGTCAATCCTTGGGTGCCCATACTGCTCTCAACATTCCTACAATGAATGCAGCCATGTTTGCAAAAGGTGAAGGAGTTATTGTTGATATAGAGATCTGGCACAAGCGAATTAGACATGAAAACTTGTAGAGAATGAAATTGATGCAGTCAAAGGAGATTGTCAATGGACTACCAAATTTCAAGTTTGCAAAGATGCAAAAGGTATGTGTAGCATGTCAATTTGGTAAATAGTCAAGAGCATCATTTTCGCACGATAAGCATGTTAGTGAGAATGTGCTAGAAATAGTGCATACAAATGTTTGGGATCCTACAAAGACCACATCTATGGGTGGTTGCAAGTTTTATGTTACTTTCACTGATGACCAACCACGAAAAGTATGGGTATATTTCATGAAAGAGAATAGTGAGGTGTTCACTCACTTCTAGAATTTTAAAGCTATGGTGGAAAAGCAGACAAGGAAGTATATTCAAACATGAAGATATGTTGGAGGAGGTGAATACATGTCAAATGAGTTCAAAAACTTTCTTAAAAGTCATGGAATTTGATGCCAATTTTCATGCAGGCACACCACAATAGAATGGCATTGTTGAATGCAAAAATAAATTTATTGTAGAAATAGCAAAAGCCTTGATGACTAAGAAGAATATGCCTCATTATTATTGGGCAGAAGCTGTGCACACTACTGTATATATCATGAATAGAACTTCGATAGTTGTTGTACATCAAGTCACACCTGAAGAGAATTTTACAACCTACAAGTAAAACGCCAAACTTATCACATATGAAAGTTTTTGGTTGCATTGCATATGTACATTTTCCAGATGAGTTGAGGACAAATCTTGATCCAAAAGCAGAAAAATGTATCTTCATCGGGTAGCAAAAGGTGTATAAATTATATAACCCACTCACACAACATGTGAAGGTAAGCAAAGATGTGGTGTTTGATGAAATGTCATGCTTCTATGCAGATGCCAAAGATGGAATTAATATTGAACCAAATGACAAAGAAAATGCTGAAAAATCAAGTGCAGAATCTCAAGTTTTGAGTGGACCAGATGCGTCACCAAGCAATAGCTCCAACTCAAATCCATGGAGTGGAAGATTGCATGGAAATTTCAATCCAGCAAATACATCCAAGAAAGGTAAAGAAAAGCTTTCTGCTAGTAGTAAAACATCTACAAGTTTTGAAGACATTGATGGAGATTCAAGCGGTTCAAAAAATAGCCCTGGAGAACCTTGGATTGCCCTTTGTGAATACTCGAGGAGTAAGAAAGGCACATGCATATGATACAAGGAGAAGTGACCCATAGCCAAGAAGATCTGGGAGGATGAAGAATTGAGTGCAATGATTGTTCAACATATGACAAAGATAATCCAAGATGTTGAACCTTCTTGTTTTGAAGATGCAATTGGAAACGCAGATTGGGAAAAAGCTATGGATGAGGAGATGGCTGGACTTTATGGAAATGATACATAGAAGCTCGTTCCATTGCCGCAAGGAAAGAAACCCATAGGTTGCAAGTGGGTTTACAAGGTAAAGCACAATGTTGACGATAGCATAAGCAGATATAAAGCACAATTGGTAGCAAACGGATATACATAGACATATGGCATTGATTATGAGGAAACGTTCAGCCCTGTAGCTAAAATGTCTACTGTTAGAGCACTTGATGCATTAGCTACAACAAAAGGATGGACTTTGCATCAGATGGATGTGAAGAATGCTATCCTACATGGTGAGTTATAGGAAGAAGTATAATGGACCAGCCACAAGGATATGAAGATTCAAAACATCAAGAACATGTTTGCACATTGCAAAAGGCTTTGTATGGACTTAAACAAGCCCCTCATGCTTGGCATGCAAGGATTGTTGACTACCTAACCACCATTGGATTTTCTATGTGTGATGCAAATCATTCACTATATGCAAGGAAGGGTGATGATGGCATCACGGTTGTGGCTATTTATGTTAATGACTTGATTATAGGTGGTGATAATGAAGAAAGCATTAAAGAGGTAAAGCAACTCCTTATGCAAGAGTTTGACATGAAAGATCTTGGTGTGCTGCACTATTTCTTGGGCATTGAGTTTATACATATAGAAACAGGTATATGGATGTCGCAAAGACAATATGCCTTGAGTATGCTCCAAAAGTATGGTATGGATGATTGTAAGCCAACTTCTATGCCATTAGATCAGAATTTGAAGTTGGATATTGCATCAGGTGAAGCATTGGAAAATCCTACTACGTACAATAAAATTATGGGAAGTTTGATATATCTCACAATTACAAGACCTAATCTAAGCTATACTCTTGGACTTGAAAGTCAATTTATGCAGATTCACAAGAAGATGCATTTAGATGCTCTAAGGCACACTCTACGTTATGTGATTGCTACTTTGGATTATGCACTATTTTATGAAGTTGGTGTAGATTTGATGGTTCATGGATACATCGATGCAGATTGGGCTGGTAGTATTCCAGATAGAAGATCTACTAGTGGCTTTCTATTCTCACTTGGAAGTGCAGTTATTACATGGAGCAGCAAGATGCAACACATTGTTGCTTTGTTGAGTACAGAGGCTGAGTATAGAGGTGCTACAATGGAAGCATGTGAAGCATCCTAGTTAGCGATGCTACTTGCAGATTTAAGTATGGAAGTGCAAAAGCCTATCACCATCTATTGTGATAATCTTAGCAACATATAGTTAGCACCAAACCTTGTTTTTCATGCTAGAACAAAGCATATCAAAGATGAGCAAGTTGCTAATATTTTCACTAACGCACTTGGAGCTGAGAAGTTGAAGAACTTTCAAAAGATGCTTGGATTACAAGCATAGTACAAGAAGAGGTTTAAAAATGAGATTTAAATCGAGGTTTGAATCGTTTAAATTGTAGAGGTTAATAAAATCCAAAATAAAAATCAGGGTTTTTATTCACTGTGAGAGATTTCTATATTTTGAAACATGAATCTATATACCAATGCATATTTAACACCTTTTTTATATACTTGACATGAATAACACATAAAATCATCTGATATGCATTTTAAATAAAGGAGTCAAGAGTCAAGATAAAAATGTAAACAATGAACATACATAATATTGTATACATCATACATGAAAGTGAACAGTGGAACAATGGACATAATCAACTACCAATGAGTCAATGACTCAAGCCAATGAGTCATGCTATACATAATACAACTGCCAGCAATGTCAATGATCAGTGATCATACAAAAACAAATATGTAGATACTAAAAAGTTAAAAAGCATCAAAATATAATATCCATCATCCATGGTAGTGTAGTGTGTAACATCAATGATCATATATGCCACTGTCCAAGATCCAAGACTAGGTGAATTCTAAAGACTAAGAAGACTCTCCAATGTCAAATGTAGAATCATCATCTATGGTATCGTCATTTGCATCAAATGTACTAGCCCATGATGATGTACTATCGGACTCTGAATAACCAAAATGTGTTGCAAGCATGATAGCACCTCCTCCCAAATCACCACCTCTACTAGAAGAGGAGGTTGATGCCTCTTCCCAATATTTTGGATCAACTCTAGAAGTGGAAGCCTCACCACGCCTTCCACGACCACGAACACGTCCACCTCGCCTCGAAGCACACTTTCGCTGCCACATATGAGAAGCCTTCCAGCTAGTAGAGAATAATGATAGCTCATCTAAAAATGACATATAATAAATGATGTTTGAGAAAACATTAAAATTAAACATGTACTTAGAATTTTTTAGCATCCAGATTCCAATCTCGACATAGAGTCATTATTCATACCTCGAGCACGCCTAGCTCTCCAAGTTTGGCTATGAGTCTTATGCATATTTCTTTGTGACTTCATAGCAAGCATAGCAAAAATACCCCTCTTCCTATGGGATTTGAGGGATATCTTTAACTTTTCCAATATCAATTTCATCAATATTGATCTATAAATTATAATTCATATAAGAAAAAAATTACAAGCTTAGAGTCATGAATATTCAAATTGTATTGTAATTTGTAAATACCAAACTTGAAATTTACATGAAGAGAAGCTATATTTAGACCTTTTGATGCTAGCAACTTGAGATTGCAATGACAAAACACTAACTTCTCAAGTTATGATGAGCTCAACGAGTTTCTTTTTTTGGTATGAAATAATACCCATGTGCTCCAATTCTTCTCCATAGGGCCTATGATACAATTTTGTGAAAGAACCCGCTACACCAATTTTCTCTACATTGAGTAATTATTCATCATTCATCATTCAATGAATCACTATCATGATGGAGAGTGTTAATCTCCAAAAAGCTACTCTTGAAGTTAGAGCACCTCTATAACAAGAGTAGCTCAAAACCTTCACCAAATTGGAGGATCAATGATCAATTATCAAAATTTTAACAAACTGTGAAGAAGATCATTTCACAGGAAAATCTGTTGCACATTATTGACTCATTGATTAAACATTTGTGTAAAGTTTCTGATGAAACTTTGTAGAATGTGTTGCCTAGAGTTTGCGCACCTTCTTCAAGTTAAAACACTTTAAAATCTTAGGTATATTATGAGAGATGTTTCAAACAATCGACCTATGTCTGAAACTGCCTTTCTGTAGAGTAGACTTTGACACCTGTGACTTCTAACACATAGTTCTCCCAATCTAGAACCCATTTAAGCAAATGCTTTTAGCCATAGATGGCTTACCTTCCAACTTAGATTTTGACTCCTCATTTGTGCAAAACTTTCAACTGTGCACTGAGAAATGATCAAATCTTTGACCATCGAAGTTGCGCCTGTTTCAGAAGACTGTCAACACGTCTTCACATATGAATGTGCCTACTCATAATTCTCATAACATGTTTACAATTGGGCTCTCAAAATTTAACCATAGACTCACTAACTGTGGAATTAGATGTCTACAAAAGGATTCTTGAAATGCTCAAGCACAGAAGGAGAATGCACAAAAACATCGGGTGCAATTTTTCTTCATTACTAGAAAACTTTACATCTGGATGAGAGAGCTAATGTTCATATTTCTCAAGTGTCTAATCACTTCTAATTTTTCTGAATTCTTATGCTCTACACTCTCTCATATTTACTCCGACTTTTTACTTATATATATAGCCATATATGTACAAGCGTATGACCATACAAAAGATATATATGACCTGTCTCTAAATTAATGTACATATGTGTACACATCTTCATCTTCTGGATATGCACTTCCTTTATGCTTCATAACTTGATCTTTTCTTCAGTCCTTAACTTCAATTCTTTATCAAAACTTCAATTGTTGATTGCCTTGCACCAACAGCTCCCCCTCACTCATCAATTGAGGTTTTCTCTTACTTCTTTATACCTGCCATATCTTTGAATCTCTGTAGCTTTGGTCCATCCAAGCTTTTGGTTAGCATGTCAGCTATCTGATCCTTTGTTGAAGTATGTATGACTTCAATCTCTTTATCCATCACTTTCTCTCTTAGAAAATGATACTGAATCTCAATGTGTTTAGTCTTGGCATGAAACACAGGATTAGCAGCTAGATACAATCATGACTGGCAAATTTATCTTTTCACATGTAAAGAAGGCCATAGAAAATATGGGTGTTGATAATATTATGCAGGTGGTGACCGACAATGGGTCGAATTGTGGTTCCATGGGACGCATGGTTGAAGAGTTGTATCCTAATATCACTTGGACACCATGAGCATCTCATAGTCTTGATCTCATGATGGAAGACATAGGTCGCATGCCTTGGGCGAGCCAAATTTTGGACAAGGCAAAATTCATTGTCAAATTTATCACGAGTCAGCCTAAAGTTCTCAACATCTTTCGTGCTCATAGCCATTTGGATTTTCAAAAGCCCTCTATCACATGGTTTTGTTACATGCGTGCTGTTGTGGTAGAGGTATCGTACCAGATCTCTTAGGTGAAAGTGGATGATCCTTTATTCACACAGTTTTTCATGGGGGATGAGGCATTTTGGTCAAAGGCAGAGGTGTTAGTATCTCCTCTTCAGCTATTGTATATTGTACTTTACATTACGAATATGGAGGGAAGCACACTTGGACTTGTATACGAGTATGTTGATCATATACAAGAATGCATTAAAAAAGTACAAGGTCTTTCTGATGATGAGTAAGTGCTTTTATAAATTTGTTTTTTTAGATTAGATTCTATAATTTAAAATTTATATACATGATTCAATTCACAAAGTTTTGTTTAATTTCTCAATAGACGGACAAATTTATGTGATGCTGTGAAGAGATGGGATTGGTTTCATAGACCAATCCATGCTATTGCTCACACTCTCCACCCATTGTGGAGAACATAGCAACAATATATTGACACTGAGTTTGAGGATAGCTGGATAGATTATAGAAAAAGATGGATAGGTGGAGATATGACTTTGCATACATAGCTGGAGAGAGAAAGGCTTCAATTCTATACCTATCAACATTATTTTGGGCAGTCCATTGCCTGTTTAAGAGAGAACCAGATTACACCCGTGAACGGTGGGAGATGTATGGAGTGAGTACTTCATTTTTGGATGTAGGCATAGTTTATTTTACCTTTATATCAATTTATGGATGATATGTTGGTGCAAGGCAATCAACAATTGAAGTTTTGATAAAGAATTGAAGTCAAGGACTGAAGAAAAGATCAAGTTATGAAGCATAAAGGAAGTGCATATCCGGAAGATGAAGATGTGTACACATATGTACATTAATTTAGAGACATGTCATATATATCTTTTGTATGGTCATAAGCTTGTACATAGATGGCTATATATATAAGTAAAAAGTCGGGGTAAATATGAGAGAGTGCAGAGCACAAGAATTCAGAAGAATTAGAAGTGATTAGATACTTGAGAAATGTGAACATTAGCTCTCTCATCCAGATGTAAAGTTTTCTAGTAATGAAGAGAAATTGTGCCCGATGTTTTTGTGCATTCTCCTTCTGTGCTTGATCATTTCAAGAGTCCTTTTGTAGACATCTAATTCCACAGTTAATGAGTCTATGGTTAAAGTTTGAGAGCCTAATTGTAAACAAGCTATGAGAATTATGAGTAGGAACATTCATATGTGAAGAAGTGTTGACAGTTTTCTGAAATAGGCACAACTTCAATGGTCAAAGATTTGATCATTTCTCAGTGTAGAGTTTAAAGTTTTGCACAAATGAGGAGTCAAAATCTAAGTTGGAAGGTAAGCCTCTATGGCTAAAAGCATTTGCTTAAACGGGTTCTAGATTGGGAGAACTATGTGTTAGAAGTCACAGGTGTCAAAGTCGACTCTACAGAAAGGCAGTTTCAGACATAGGTAGATTGTTTGAAACATTTCTCATAATCTACTTAAGCTTTTAAAGTGTTTTAACTTGGAGAAGGTGCGCAAACTCTAGGCAACACATTCTAAAAAGTTTCATCAGAAACTTTACACAAATGATTAATCAATGAGTCAATAATGTGCAGCAGACTTTCCTCTGAAATGATCTTCTTCACAGTTTGTTAAAATTTTGATAATTGATCATTGATCCTCCAATTTGGTGAAGGTTTTGAGTTACTCTTGTTATAGAGGTGCTCTAACTTCAAGAGTAGCTTGTTCTTTTGGAGATTAACACTCTCCATTAGTGGTATCAGAGCAGGAAGCCTCAAAACTGAAGAAAGGAGGACCCCGACGTGCATATGGAGGTATGGAACGTAAGAACACAGTGCCCTTGCATGAAGAGACAAGAACGTTGTAGACATTCCTCTTACTCATGTCTGATCAACCATCACATAAAATAGAGCATTCATATTTTTCCTAGGAGGTCCTCAATGACAACGTCTCTAGATTGTGATTGCTTATGGAGCTCAAAAGTGCATAATTTTTGTGAATTTGAATCCTCCCAAGGAACCCCTATCTTACTCACAAATCTCATGGCCCTCTCCCATGCAACTGTGTTTGCCACATTGAAAGGGATGCCACACAAGATAAAGAGCTTGGTGATCTCCGGAGTAGCCTCTTCCATAGCTTGCTTTTGCAAGCCCGCCTTGATACTCCCTCTCACAAACATGTTTGTCTCTAGAGCTTGAGCCTTGTCTCTAGAATGGGGAAATGTAGAGATACTTACACTACTCATGCTCTCCGTTCATGGCACTTTAGGTGGAGGGTCTAGGGGGAAACAATGTCATCACCACCATGAGCACTTTGGATATCCTCATTGATGGTATGTGATGATGGAGGAGAAAGAACCCACTCCTTGGCTTAATTGAATTTGAGTTATTAACTCATCAATTACATCCTAAGTGATGGATGCACATTTGTTGATACCTCCACCCTTCAATCCAAGTAAGTGGGTTCAATACAGGAAGCGGCACCCGTATAAAAACCCATGCAATACTTGCATTGCCATTGAGTATGTCCAACGGGCTCATGTGCTTATGATTGATATCGGGAATTCTATCCATCTAGACTCTATATGGCAAGTGGCAAGGGGCAAATAATGACAAAGTGAAGCTTGAAGAAAGGGGAAAATAGGGAAGGTTGAAGCAAAGGGAAAATAGAGAAGGCTCAATTTCAAAGAAACTTGCAAGGGTCTGATCATGCTCTATTGTTGAGTGCTCTAATGCTCACCTTATGTTCTAACTTCTTCCTAATGCAAGCTCTTAGGATGAGTGTGCAAGAGAAGGCCACAAACTATCAGTGCAGCTATATGCGAATTTGAAAATAGATGGCATAGGGCTTTTTGTTGAAGACAAAATTTTTCGCAAAAAAAACTCTAAAAAAATCGTAAAAAATTGTGAAAAATATTTTCACGATTTTTAAAACGATTTTTTTTGTAAATCGACGATTTCATTGTACCATGATTACAGGATATGACGTTGAGCTTGAGGGGGAGTGTTGAGACATAAAGCTTAACATGTGATGATCGAGGATGACATGTATCACTTTTTCATGTCTCTAACATGTATAGTGGTCGTGCCGGTATATATCAGGGATCTTTCATTGAGCTTTACTAGATTTATCTACCTAGAGTGATGGCACATTTGTTTCTTGTCAGCTCACTCATTCACGGACATAAGGATTTTCCTTATGTACTGTTACCCTAGTTGTATTGTTGTTTTAGGTCATTCTTATATATTCCTTTTATGTAATAGAAGAAGAAGAAGATCGTTTTTCCTTGACTCAATCTATGTATGTGCTCCTCTTTGTGTGAGAGAGTGTGTGAGTGAGCTCTCTTCCTTGTCTCCTTCCTCGTGATAGTAAGTCTATGAGGTCCAGATGCGCTACACAACACAAAAAAAAGGAATTGTTGGCAGTTGTCCATGCTTTGAAGGTTTGAAGGCATTACCTATATGGTAACCACTTCACCATATGGACGAATCACCATTCTTTGAAATATCTTTGTAATCAACTTGATCTTAGAGGTCAAAAGCCAAGGTGGGCTAAGCTCATGCAAGAATTTGACTTTGAGATTAGGTATCGGAGAGGCATCAGCAATGTGGTGGTTGATGCCTTGAGCAAGATCCCTGAGGTGAATGCTCTTTCTTTTACAGACATAGGCATTCATTTCTATCTTTCTCTCAGGGGGTGTTGTGATGACCACCACTTTGGTGGGGTCTAGCAATGAGTCTAGTCCGGATCAGGCAGTTCGAAAAGCTATGGTGGTCGCTCCACCTGAAGACTAGTTATCGAGGGAAAGATAGCGAAAAACTTTTCCACTCATAATAACTTACTTTTCAAGCAAAGCAAGGTGTGTGTGCCCGATGATGATGCCATACATCGGTGTATCTTATATGAGTGTCATGAGGCATCAAGAGCAAGGCACCCAGGCATACATCATACCTTGGCTCTGGTAGGCCCGTACTTTTATTGGCCACACATGAGGACCTTTGTTGAGAGGTACATGCATGAGTGCTCTCAATGACAGCTTAATAAAGCTGAGCAATTGAGACGAGAAGGACTACTCCACCCATTACAAATTCCCCATGATAAATGGACTTCCATTTCTATGGACTTTGTGACAGGGTTACCAAGGACCCAAAGGGGTCATGATGCCATTTGGATTGTTGTCGACCGACTCATGAAAATGACGAGGTTTATACCAAACCGTTCCACCATGAGGAGCCATGAGTTAACTCAGTCCTTCATGGAGCATTTGTATAAAGTTTATGGATTACATGATGAAACTGTTGGTGATCATGATTCTAAGTTCACTAGCAATCTCTGGCAAACAGTCTTCCATTCACCGGAGACTTGATTGAGCATGTCTTCATTGGATCATCCAGAGACCGATGAACACACAGAGCACACAAATCTGACTATGGAGGATATGCTACATGCATATGTCTCCCGATGGAAGTCTATTTAGGAGTGTTACCTTCCCTAGATTGAGTTCGCTTACAACAATACTAATAATTCCGCTACAGGGTGTAGTTCGTTCATGTTGATGTACGATTATGAGCCGAGACTACCACTTGCTATTGGACTCATGAGTATGTTGACTTAGTTTATGGTTCATTTCTTGAAGGATATGCAAGGAAATCCTACAGACCACAATGGAAAGCATAAAAATAGTCCAAGATAGAGTTGTCTTTTATGCTAACCAGCACTATAGACCTCATGACCTCCACATTGGCATGTGGGTGTACCTTCGCATTCTGAGTGATTCTCAAACGATATGAATTGGCTCGTACACGAAGTTATCTTCCCGATATTGTGGTCCGTTCCAAATCACAAGGAAGGTAACTAGTGTACTCTATGAGTTGGAATTGCCTCGAGGATTCACTCTTCATCCTTTGTTCCATGTTAGTCATTTGAAAGAGCGACTTGGGTAGAATGATATTGTGATGCCTCCCGAGGAGATTCCTACCTTGGAGGATACTATTCGATATGTTCCACTAGAGTCAAAGATTGTTCTGGATCAGAGGAAGAAGAAGTCTTATAGGACTTCCTATCCTAAGTATCTGATAAAGTGGAAGCACACACTTGAGTCGGGTGCGACTTGGGAGTCAGTTAGATCGTTGAAGAATCATTTTCCTGGGTTTATTACTGAAGAAATTGTTGAGAACAACAATTAAAAATAAAAGGAAAAAGTGTTACGTCTCCACCCTTCTAGGACATCTCGATAGGGTTTTGCAACTATTATTTGACGAGGAGGGGTTCAGTCAATGTGTACTAGGACCAACCAATTTAGTATGAACTGGGTCATTTCACTTGAGTCCTATAAATAGGAATCAAGACCTCTTATTTGACATTCTTAACATTTTCCAGGTCTAGACTATTGGCCTCATATGGCATAGCCTCATCACCCTTCTAGGACATCTGGATGGGGTTTTGTAGCTATTATCGGGCCAGGAGGTGTTCGATCAATGTGTACTGGGACCGACCAATTCAATATGAACTAGGTCATTTAACTTGAGTCCTATAAATAGGACTCAAGACCTCTCATTTGGCATTCTTGATGTTTGACAGGATTGGACTCTTGGCCTCGTATGGCATAGCCTCATCACCCGTTCTGGTGGGGATTGGTGGTATGGGATAGAAATCCTCTGGAGGTGGCTTCCCATCACATGTTGCAAACTCCTTGAGTCGAGGTGTACCCGTATTGGCTCTATGGTTGGGAGGTGATTTTGATGTCCACCCTTCTATTTGTATTTGAATTTGTCTTATGTCTTGACTTGTCCAGTAGGGAGGATCTCGGAGGTTCTAACACCATCTTTCCTACATCAATCTAAGTATAAAATTTGGTGTCCCACACCAACCTATTTTATATTCACATTGATGTGTAGGTGATACTTATCCTAAAGTCCAAACATATCATCATAGAGTACATCTTCTTACTTAAATTCTTTAATACAATTTAAAGTCAAAGGTTTACTTCGAACTTGGATTTCCTAGGTTTTTTTTCCTTTTTTCTAGGGTTTTCAAAAGAAAACAAATTATAAGTCTAAGTACTTGAATTTCTCATATCCAAGTCATATTCGTTATTCTCAATCGATTTGTAGCGACAAGAGTTTTTCACTTCTTGTCTTCATATTCCTTTTTACTAAAGCTTTAAGTAGCTACCTCAAAGGCTTGCAAGAATCTCTCTACTTCTTAAGTTTAAGCATCCGCTTGTGCTTTTGAATTTTATATTTATGAAATCCCTTCAAGGATGGGTAAACTTTATGTTTTACCTTCCACAAATTTAATTATTGTCATCATAGTTGTAGAGTATGTGCTTGGAACAGTTAACTCTTTCACACATTTCCTTTGGGTAAGTGTAACTTGGGCATGCTTTGTTTATCTTTATGGTTTATAGCCACCTTGAGGGATCCCATATTATTTATACTTCAACATGCCATAAACTTTACTTCTTGGCTAAACATTTATTTCCTGGAAGATGTTTGTTCTTCTCTACATGAGCAGGAGATGGAGTGGGGACGTGCATTCAGACCTTGGAACACTATATATCATCGGACACTTTACCCACCAGATATATATCACATTTTATATCCACCCCCTCCTATACTACATCCCTAGGTTTATGATTTTTTCCCTACATGACATGGCCATTTTCTGTTGAGCCAAAGCCATGCTTTCTTAGATCCGTTATGTTTTATGATCCATTTTGATTTTGATTTTTGAGCTGATTGGATCACGACTGTTTGTATATGGTTTGTTTCATAGGCCAATTTGTCCTTTTAGTAGACATTAATATGACTTTGTTTCTTTCTTTCTTTCTTTTTTTTTTCTTTCTTTCTTTCTTTCTTTCTTTCTTTCTATCTATCTATCTAACCCATCAAATAGGCTTTATGGTTATGTCCTTCTCTCTAGAGAGATACACTTGAAAAGAAATATAAGCTTGCATCATGTGATAGCTTCTATCTTAAAAATATCTTTCGAGAAAAATATCGTTATTTACTTATCCTAGCATATTTATGAACTTGCACTTCTTTTGGGAAAAGTTCATGGGTGAATTGAGATTCATTACTTGGAACTTCTTGTACTCTCAAAAGATAAGTTCATCTAGAATATGATAGGAAAATGGCATGATTCATGAAATAGAATACTAGACTATTTCATTTAATTTCTTTTCTTTAGGAACTCTCTCATTTCCTAAAGATCACTTGTCTAGGTTTCATCTTGAAACTGCAAAACTCTTAAAAGCAACTCTCTAACTCTTTAAAGAAGAAAGAGGTATTTTCAAGGTTTCCATGTTTTTCTTGGCACTATGCATCTTTACTATAGACACATATATAAACTAAGCATAATTCTTTTGAACTTTAAAGTTCAACTTGTGTTTAAGTTCATCTAGTTTTCTTTTATTTCCATCACTCTTTTGAATGGAATCAAACGACAGCTCTCATTTCAAATAGCTCATGAAACTTTGAAACTTTCTCAAATTATCATCCTATGCAAGACATATGAGAAGAACACAAGAAAGTGTAAGGTCTCATTCTAAATGTGTTTTTATGACTTTCTAAGTATCTCCTATACTTAGAATAATCATAAAAATTTATAGGTTTCATGTATTCTTGCCTAACAATAAGGCAAAAAATTCTTTGGAATGTAACTTACGTTTCTACTTTATGCTTACTTTTAAATGCAAAACATCTTTCATACTTAATATAAGATTTTCATACTTGATATCTAAATTTCACTCTAGGAAAGAATCTGCTACTTATTTGAATTATAGAGTTCCAGCCAACATTTACTTTGCCACTAACTAGTTCTTTCCATTTTTCCAAATGTCAAGCTTGATTTTTACCAAGTAAACTAACTGCTAGAAAACTACATTCAATTATTTACATAGCAAACAATCATGCGCCTTTTACATCTATAAGCATATGTGCTTGCATGCAAATGCATTACGCTCGCATGCATGCGTTGGCATGTTTTTGCATGCCCAAAACTACCTCAAGCATTTCGTGAGCTTGCCATGCATGGACTTCATGCATCTATGTTATGCACAACATACTATCTTTGCTTCTGTTTATTTTGTCTGTGTGTGTATGTGTGTGTGTGTATATATATATATATATATATATATATATATATATATATATATATATATATATATATATGTATATGTATATATATATATATATATATATATATATATATATATATATATATATATATATATGTGTGTGTGTGTGTGTGTGTGTGTATGTGTGTGCGTGCGCGCGCTAGCGTACATGCTTGAGTGCAAAAAAAAATCTTTTCTAACAATAAGGAAGCTTGTGATATGCAAAAAGACATCTTTAAACTGAAGTTGCACATTGACAACGTTATTTTGGAAAGAAGAATGCACAAATAATCATTCTTTTCCATGCATGAAGTGGGAAATAGCTCATGAATGCATGTGAATATTTTTTGTGATTGACTTGCTTCGATTACACTTATGTTTGTCTCTTTTAGCTTTCATTAACTTCTTGAAGTTCGTCTAATCATTTTCCAAATTGAAGTCGAATAACAATAGCTACATCCATCCTTTGCCTTGTGAAGAGCCATTATACTCCTCATTGCTTCTCCAAGAGGTGATT
>CM035433.1:28937434-29039934 GCA_020310875.1 Ceratopteris richardii
CTCTCTCTCTCTCTCTCTCTCTCTCTCTCTCTCTCTCTCTCTCTCTCTCTCTCTCTCTCTCTCTCTCTCTCTCTCTCTCTCTCTCTCTCTCTCTCTCTCTCTCTCTCTCTCTCTCTCTCTCTCTCTCTCTCCCCTACGCGGCCTAGACGACTTTTGCATACATAGAGGGCTATTTGTGAACCTTGGTAAAACCAAGGTTATGATTTTTCATACATCAGCTCAGGTGAGGAGACAGTTCTTTCACAGCAGCAGGAGGACCGATTGAGGTAGTCGGGTCATATGTCTATCTTGGAGTGACATTCACAGCAGCTTCTGGGGTCTTCTCTATGTCTCAGGCAGCCCGGGACCGCATCACACGTGGATACGCAGCACTAGCCTTGATGGAGAGACAGTGCCACCAGGCGCACTTTCAGGAGCCTCGTACAAAGGGGTGGCTCTTCGACACTTTGGTTACACCAGCACTCATGTATGGGGCAGCCATATGGGGGCCCGGATTAGTTACATCGGCATGGACAGCATTGGAGAGGCCACAGATTCTCATGATTGCGAGACTCATCCGAAGAAAGCCTTCGGTACCACATGATATTATCAGAGCAGAGCTAGCAGCACCACCGATGCTAGTAGAGGCACTGTTCCATACAGTATGCCTATTACACAGGATCCGGAGCATGGACACAGAGCGCATCACTTATCGAGCTTTCCAGGCGTCACGTGACATGGCATTAGCAGGAGACACCTCCTCATGGTACGCACAGACACGAGATTGGTTGGCCCATCATGGGTTTGACATCGACAGACTACCACCACTGCAGTATGACTTACAGGCTCCCACCTATTCCCTCTCCTACCAGGAGAGGAATTGGGTCATTCGACAGGAGATATGGCATACATACATACAGAGGACATAGATTAGCCCCAGGGATACATTGCCACCGAAAATGCTCCACTACCGCGAGCATTTTCTACAGATCTCAGACCAAGGCTTCATTGAGACTCCACGATACATGCAGACATACCTACCACACCACCTCCGAGTCATCATTGGGCAGCTTCAAGTTTCGTCACATCGACTCGAGATCGAGAGTGGTCGGACAAGGGGAGTCCCTAGAGAGGAGAGGTGGTGCCCAGTATGCCATACAGAGATAGAGAGTGAGGAGCACTTTGTTACCATATGCCGAGCATACTCAAATCTAGGAGCACAGTTCCACATACAGGAGTCGCTACAGTTGTGCATGACCACGGGAGACCAGCGGAGGCTGGGACGTTTCCTCACTGCGGCATATGAGAGACGAGAGCGGTCGATACAGCCCACACATCACACACGGGTGAGTACCCAGCAGACCATTACTCAGTTCTTTCAGCGAGATGGGCTACATCAGAGGGGTCCACCTTCCAGAGGCATAGGGCTCACGCTCAAGCAAGCAGCGGCACAGAGAGTACGACGTCGACCACATAGGGCTGGATTTAGACGACCACGACTATACCAGGAGGATATCTCACGCATCATGATAACCCATGACCACATGATGGAGCAAAGGCGCACCATCACCACCTCGGTAGCCTTCCTTCCGGAGGCACTCACACCGTCACCGATGTACCACATACTCCACCCACCTCCACCCATTATATGTAGTTAGGATATACATATTCACTCCTATGATGGGACCCCCATGTATTAGGTGGCCATTATCTACAGAGTCAGAGCCACATCTCCTCCCACACCACTACATTATCCCCACTACCTCTCCATCAGTCGATACACTATCTTGGGGTTATTTCGAGCCTTTTTCACCCTACACAGTTTTGTGTAGCGAGTACGATTCCATTTTATTTCTACACAAGAGTTACTACAGTTGTACATGGTTTTGTCTCATAGGCCAAGTTTGGCCTTCAGAAGACGTTAATATCTCTCTCTCTCTCTCTCTCTCTCTCTCTCTCTCTCTCTCTCTCTCTCTCTCTCTCTCTCTCTCTCTCTCTCTCTCTCTCTCTCTCTCTCTCTCTCTCTCTCTCTCTCTCTCTCTCTCTCTCTCTCTCTCAGGATCTGATCCAGCTGGACACCAGGAGGACATGGATTGAGCCTACATAGGAGTTGGGTACGAAGATGGCTTTCTATAGAGAGCATCTTCTACACCTCACAACGGATGGGTTTGTGACTCGACCTAGCTATATGGATACACACCTTTCCCATGCCTTGCGTTGTGCCATTGGCTAGTTGCGCACATCCTCACATCAGCTTGAGATTGAGACTGGAAGATTCAGAGGGGTACCAGCAGATAGCAGGATATGCCGTCTATGTCACCTAGAGCCAGAGACAGAGCTACATTACATATGTCATTGCACGGTATACTATGAGATACGGGGCCGTTTTCATTGTCTATTCAGAGAGGGTTTTGGGCCTCTATCTAGAGTCATGAGTTTTGAGGATCAGAGATGTCTTGGACTATATCTACTAGAGGTACACAGACATAGAGACACTCTACTGAGGAGAGCTGGAGGGAGACAGTCCCAGAGACAGATTACGGATTTCTTTACACCAGACACTGGGCAGCTAGAGGAGCAGTCAGTAGAGCATCTAGTACAGAGCTTTGTCCACACTCGTACAGCCACTACTGGCACTCTCATAGACCGAGCAGTGGAGATAGGGAGATCTAGAAGACCGAGAGTGAGAGGTGCTACACAGTATCGACGGAGACTACAGCGGAGGATTTCAGACGCCCACAGTGCAGATGAGGATAGATCTCCAACCTTGTATATCAGCACATCCCTCCTATGTATCAGCCCTTTGTTGTATTAGTCTTGGTGTTAGCCTTTTCCCAGCTATTTTACATCTTTCATTTTCAATACCACTTCCTTTGATACTCAGATTTTGTATCAGATTCACCAGTTTTGTAACTTTTGGTCTCATAAGTCATTTTGGCCTTCTGAAGACGTAAATATATCATTTCATTTCATTTCTCTCTCTCTCTCTCTCTCTCTCTCTCTCTCTCTCTCTCTCTCTCTCTCTCTCTCTCTCTCTCTCTCTCTCTCTCTCTCTCTCTCTCTCTCTCTCTCTCTCTCTCTCTCTCTCTATGTGTGTGTGTGTGTGTATGTATGTGAGAGTGTGTATATACATATGCTAGAAATTGTAGCAATTCAAGAGCATAAGTAACATGATTGTGAGGGTACCTTATCTTGCACTAGGAATTGTCAACTTGTATATAGTGGACAGAAATGTAAATATTTAGGCTGCTAGTTGTGAGTTCGGAAAGGTATATCTATTAGTGTCATGAGTAATGATTTATTGGTTAGGTTTCATTTCATTGCAATGCAATATCAAGGTCAACAATACATGGTCATCAATGTATATGTGCCGAATACTCCCTCAGAAAATGTGAAAATGTGAAGATTTGGAGCCGCATGTTGGATGCTATTATTCCATGTGATATAGATGTGTCATGCACAAGGGTATTGTTGCTTGGGGATTTCAAAATGGTGAATAGCGAAGAGGATTGTTCCACTCCTTCATCAATTATAGCACCTCAAGAAGTTCAACTTTGGAATTCGATTTTGGAGGTTCTTGAATGTAAAAATGTATGGGAATATATTGGCGGTCATACTCTTCGATATATATTCCGATTTCCATTCTAAGTCCCATCTAACGCTATGAGCAGGCTTGATATTTATCAGTCCCAAGTGCCCTTGTTGCATGCTACTTCTAAAGCCATGGTTGATGCCACATGCATACTATTTCTTGTTTGATTTCAACTGGACAAGACCCGTGCCTAAAGAGCTTAAAAGAAGTCCACTACTCATAAATAACTTATGGATGAAGTCTTCTCTCTTTAGAGAATGAGGTCACCGATGGATGATATTAATCAGACTTCTCTTTTAGCCTGCATTAAATGGGAATTCCTTGTTTCATCCATGCAAAATATCCTCAGAGTGTGGCAAGCATTATGTCCAAATTGCTTAGGTAAAAAGGAAGCTGAACAATTTATTTCTGTTTATCCACTAAAATAGATGCTGGTGTTCCTTTATAACCCTACAAAACTGATAGATTAAATGCATCTCATGCAGGCTTGCAATTATTGGAGACTTTGGCTATTCATACAGCTAAGATTAAGGCCCAATGTACAGAGATGCTTGATACACATGCAAACTCAAAAAACTTCTATGACCATCTTCGGATAAAGAGGATTAATTCTTCCATGTCGGTTCTTCACTGTGAGAATGGGGATTCCATTGCTGATGCTTGTATTGCACATTTTCAAAATTTGTTTGGCACTACCCCTTCTACTAATACTCAATGGAAAGCTTCCTTAGATCGTATGTTGCAATTTGTGCCTCACAAGATATTGCCTCTTTGGAAAAGCCTACCTCTGAAGAAAAAGTCTTTATGACCATTAATTCACTCCAGAATTGGAAAGCACCAGGATTAGTTGGATTGAATAAAGAATCATAATTTGCTTATTGGGCATCTTTGAAGCATATTATTACTTCGGGAGCAATTGCTTGCTAGAATAAGTATATCAAAAGATCTTCCTAAATGCACTTTCAGTACCATTGTACATGCACAAACTAGTGAACAAGATGAAAGTTGTAGTGCAAATTGAAGAACTTTGCTCAACTTTGAATGATGTCAAGTATTAAGAGAGCAAATCTATCATTGAGGGCAGCAAAACAAGGTGTCTAGTGTATCTAAACCAACGTACACTATGTAGAGGCCAAGAGCAAGTAGAAGAAGCACTAAACAAAGCTCTAGAATCTGAAATTTATCAAAAATCGAGTAAAAATCAGATTTTGTACCTTTCTCCACATAAGAAACCCTTCCTTTGACTATGCTCTCCCTGTTTTTGCAGGTTTAGCCCTGCCGGACAAGATTGACCAGGTTTGACCAAAGTTGACCCGAGGTTAACCACAGTTGACCGACCTCGAAACACGTCAAATAGTGTAAAAGTAGAAGAGAGAAAGAAAAAGGGACAAAAAGCTTATATGAAGCAAAAAGCTGAAGGTCAAAGTCAATTGACCCTGGTCATACAGAATTGACTTGCAATTCAACTCCTTGCTGACATACCTACAACAATGTTTGAGCACTACTCTGATACCAAATTGTTAGCAAATAATAGCCCAAGATAGAGAAATAATAGCACACATGAGAGAATATATGCACATACACTCAAGAGAATATGCTTCAATTACGAAAGAAGTGTACAAGATGATGATATGCTCCAAATCAAACGTACACGGTAACAAAGAAATACTCACAACCCATCAATGCCAAAGAAAGAAAGTGAGAGTAAGGGACAAGGCATCAAGAGACTAGGGTAAGATTTGCAAATGAACCTCTCTCACAAGAATAGAGAGAACTCCAAGTGTATGAGTATACACTACTCCCAGACCTCCTCCATGTGTAGAAGCAATTTCTCCATCGCCAAGCTCCAAGTATAAGCACTCCAAGTGAAGTATAGCACGAGTATAAGATGATCAAGTGTGCATAGAAAACACCTTTTTATAGGCATTAAAACCATGTCAAAAGTCGGCATGGAAAATTCCAATTAAGCACGTGTTAGATAGGGTGTTTACTTTTATAGTAGATGCTTTATCAAGCTTGTATAGGCTTTTTCTTATGTGTCATTATCTCACATAGGATCTAATTTTCAATGTGTCAAACTAAAACTTGTGCTTTTGATCATTATTTCAGAAATTAGGGTTTGATCTTTGAGGGTCATAAAGTGCTTGGATGGGTAAGTATTGTACATGGTTGGAAAGCTCTCTTTGAGTATTCTAGGAATTATCTCACATACTTTTTTAACCATTTCTTATCATTTCTAGGAAATGCTTGAATTTTTTACCTTTCCTAAACTAACAAGATTGTTCATGAACATATAGAAAGAATGAAGTGTCCTAAAATATTACAAATTAGAATTTGACTAATCCCAAAATGCTAGTTTCCTAACACTCATGGGGCATTGCCAAGAGCACCACCACTTTGGTGGGGTTTGGCAATGATCCCAAAATGGAGGAAGAAGCCCTGATACCCATACTGATTTAGACACCCAATAACGTAAGAAGCATAAAAGAAATTACCAAATAAAAGATGCCACATATCCATTAACGATTGAAAGACAATATATGCACATACTTAGAGATTGTATGAGGTACCCCATCAGCCACTTATACTAGAGCCATACACATTGCACCCTATGATTGGTCCTTTTCTCACCTTTCCTTAGTAGTACTTAAGTGATTTGTATGGTGAGTTTTCACTCTATTGAACTTCTTTGGTTGGTTTGAGATTTTCCCCATGTAGACTAACTGATCCTTTTTTTATTAACAATGTTGTTCATGGAAGTGCACCATTTTCTTTGTGAACATAAGATTTTTTGATCAAGAGTGTCCACTCATAACTATATTCTAGGGAAGGTCGCTACATTCCCACCTTATTTACACTTATTCTCATTCATGATGCATCTAGAATATCTTGTAAAATGTCTCATGCCGTTTTCCTTTTTGATGGAAAGGGAAACAACCTTTGTTATTCACGGGGGAGAGAGAGAGAGAGAGAGACTTTTAACGTCTATTAGAGGTCAAAATCGGCCTATGATCCAATCCACTATGATCCCAAAAGGAAAATAAAATGTGAGTACAAAACAGAGTATAAAAGGAGTGGATAATAGTTGGCGTCGAGGGTGTGGGGTGCTATGGGTCTACACTCTATATGCTCAACAGGTGAGATACAAATATGATATGCATAGGGAGGGGAGGCTCAATGGTGTCATATCCCTCTAGATGCCTGGAGTGGGTGTAGGATATAATGCATCACTGGGTAAGGCATCATGGAGAGCCTCAGAATGCTTTGCACGTCGAGATCGGCAGGGGTGCGTTGCTAACGTCTCCCTATCTCCATGTCACGGCGTGCGTGAATCGCTTGAATCTCTCTCTGGTGGGGACGCGCTCTCGAGGGTGGGGGTCTTAGTCGTCGATGCTATCGTCTAAGCTCCTCTACTCTCTGTAATGTGACACCCTGTGTCGAGCTGGTCCCCAGGCGGCTCTGGGTCTGAAAAAATCTGTAATATGAGTCGAGGGGGTCGGGTGTATCTCCATCTGCCGGAGAAGTGAGGCACGACGGCGCTGGAGCTCTACTAGGAAACTACCTAGAGGGCATTGATCCTCTGTCCCCAATAAAGCCCTTATCTCTCTGGCCCCCCCTAAGAGCTGTGGGTAGCGGTCTCTGATATCCTCATATGCCTGGCATCTACATGTGTAGTGCTCCTCGTCCTCCACCTCCTCTCAGCACATCCTGCATAATCTCTCGTCCCTGGGGGTATGTGTCTCTCGCCCAACCTCAATCTCGAGCTGGTGTGATGATACTATGAGCTCCCCAATGGCCACTCTCTCTGCTGGTGCCATGTATGTATCCATGTATCGTGGTCTCTGAATGAAACCATCTGCTGTCATTGTTAGGAAGTGCTCTCTGTAGTGTTGCCTCTTTGTGGGAAGAGGCTCTCGTGGTGCTATCCATGTCTCCCTGACATGTATCTTAAGTCGGTCCTGACAGATGATCCTGTTCCTCTCTGAACGAGAGAGGGTAATGTAGGGGGAAGAGAGGTCAAAGTGAAAAGGGGAGAGGTTGATAATGCTCATGCCATGGTCTTCCAACCATCGGTAGGTCTGTGCATACCATACTCTCTCATGCCCTGTCTCTTCAAAATGTCTAGAGCTCTCAAATGCAACCCTGGTGAGTCGAATGGTGGGGAGCTCTCTGACTCTCAAAATAAAGGTCACCAACTGAAAGAGGGCCTCCACCAGCATCGGTGGTGTGCCAAGCTCAGCTCGTATAATGACATGTGGAACGGGGAGCTTGCTACGGAGCAAGCATGAGATCATGGTGACCTTGGGCCTCTCAATCCGCGTCCACATCGCCTCCATGATGCCTGGTGCCCATACTGTCACTGCATACATCAGTGCGGGTGTCACTAGAGTATCAAAGAGCCACCCCTTAGTCCGGGGCTCCTGAAAATGTGTCTGAAGGCAGCGTCTCTCCAATCCAACAAGCGTCGCATAGCCTCGTATCAATCTATCTCTCGCTGCCTGTGCCATGGAGAATACCCCTGTGCTGCCCGAGAAGGTGACACCTAAGTAGATGTAGGAGTCCACTACCTCTGTCTGTCCTCCAGCTTCGGAAAGAGGCGCGATGTCGTACTGTCATGGAGGTGTGGAAGATCATGACCTTGGTCTTGCCAAGGTTCACTCTGAGTCCTCTCTCCATACAGAAGGTATCGAGCGCCTATAGATGTGACTGCAGCCCCTCATGTGACTATGAAAGCAAGACAATGTCATCAGCATATAATAGGATGTGTACTTGCGTACCTCCGAGGTCTCCTCCTAGCCCTCCTGCTAGCTGTATATACTCCATGATCTTGTCGATGTAGAGACCGAAGAGAATGGGTGAGAGAGGGAAACATTGTTTCACACCAATGGTGCTAACAAGGGTGTCTGATAGGCCGTCGGGGGAGTGCACCTTGCCTGTGACTCGTGCATACAAAGCATGGATGGCCCATAGCGTATCTGATGGTAGTTGTAACTCTTGGAGTCTCCGTAATAGTCTCTCTCGAGGGACCATGTCAAAGGCTTTGCGGAAATCCACAAAGCAGCAGTAGAGTCTCCGCTTCCTTGCCTTTGCGCTCTCAATCAGGCAACGAAGTACGCAGATGTGGTCGATGGTGGAGAAAGTGCAGCAGAAGCCTGCCTGGCCGGGTGCTCTGATCCCAACTTCCTCAGCGTGTGTAGTAAGCTCTGCCTCTAGTACTGCCCCATAGATCTTGGCCAATAAGTGGCCTATCATAATAGTCTTGTAGTTCTCCGGGTCCATCATATCGCCGGACTTGTGGATAGGCGCAATGGTATGCATAGTACACGAGTCAGGTAACCCCTCAACCAAAGAAGGGTTGAAGAGGTGGGCAATCAGGTGGGAAACTACATCGACTGCGTATATAAAGTGCTCGCCCTGTAGTCCCGTGTGGTCTACTGAGCAGCCATGCTTCAGCCTATGGATGGCCTGTCATACCATGCCTTCCGTGAATAGGGTGGATATCGCAGGACTCGGTGTGGGAGGAATCGGCAATGGGGGCTGTCCGGGGACATCATATAACCCAAAAATAAATTATTGTGATGAGTATGATACAATGTCAAGAAAAAAACAAAGAGACGTGATTCGGTGATGTGCCAAGGCAATAATAAGATGTGGGTGCCCTAGAAACTAGAACTATGGGTTAGAAGATATGACAGTATTGAAGGTCCTCCTGTTGATCATCAACAGCATACCAAAAACTCATCATCCTTCAAGCTGACAAGAAGAGAATATAGTCTGGAGCTTACATCCATGGAATCAGTTACATCCATGGAATCAGTTAGAACCCCAAAGATAGCTTTCAGATGATTTCGCACAAAACTAGTCAACATGAATGGAAGACTGCTAAAATTTTCTGCTGACGAAATTATGTTTTTAGCTGCTTAAATTGTACCTTCAAGGTACACTAATAGCACATCCTCTATCTCTACTTTCTTACAAAGTTATCGGACACCAATCTCTCCATTGTCTTTCCTTAATACTTCGATGCAATTTCAAGTTTTCCAAAAGGAGTCCTTTTAGTAGACCCTCACAGTTCACTGAAACATCTTTACTCATATAGACAGTTCCGAAATTTCTTCCATAGTAAGCCTTCTTAAGCTTTGTGGATAGTCACATATAAAACATTTCTTCACTAATATCAGAATGACAGAGATAAGGGCGACATAACAGAACAGAAAACAGACCAGTCCATATTTACACTCTTTGCCTATGTGCAAAGATATACCTTCACAAAATTGGCAATTTCTCACAACTCACTCAGTCAAAGAACTTGAAACTTTAGCAAAGTTCAGGGCACTATATGAGAGGCCTAATGAAACTTGAAATTAATGAAAGAGTACAATGAGAGAGCAAACAATGCTCTGCAATCCGATACAATCAGATTTGGAAAAGCCTAACTACACCTCTAGATAGAGAGGAGCAAAATCGTGAGAAAATGAGGTAAGCAAGCAAGGGGTTTCTTGTTGGAGTTTATGACTTCACTAAACTAAGTGGGAAACTCATGGAATGCATACAACTCAAGAAACAAAGGCGGGATGATGCTTATATAGAGTTTTACTTTTCCTACAATCTAGCTAACCACCCACCAATCAGTGTAGGTACACTTTTTGGTGGCTGATTTGATGAGATTTCAATTTGATTGAGTTTGGTGGAGCTTCTAACTTTATTCCATGACTTTGGGTCCTCCTTTTTGATTGGTCCACTTGCAAAACTCATGGTTTAACCCTTTTGCATGATTGAGACTTGATTTTCAACACTCCCCCTCAAGTCTCAATGCTTAGATCCTTCATTCCAATGCATGTCTTGAAGTGTTGTAGCTTCACTCCATCCAATGCTTTGGTAAACATATATGTATATTGGTCCTTTGTATTGACATGCTCCACCTTGACATCCTTCGACATGATCTTCTCTCTAATAAAATGGTAATGCATTTCTATATGCTTCGATGTTGCATGGAACCACCGGATTTTGAGCCAAGCATATGCTACTTATGTTGTCACAAAAATAGGTACTTGCTTAACCTGCAAATCAAGATCAACAAACAACTTCTTGAGCCACATAAGCTCACATGAGACTTGTGTTAAGCCTCTATACTCACCTTCGATCAATGAGAGAGCCATTGTTGGTTGTTTCTTTGACATCCATGAGATGGTCTTCTTCCCTAGCATGATAACATATCCATTAGTGCTCCTCCTGTCATCTTTGGAACCTTCCCAATCAACATCACAAATCCATCTTCATTTAATATAGATTTAATCCATTTTCATTTAATATAGATTTAAGCTTCTACATTTAATCCATCTTCAGATCGATAATATAGACCTTCATTCATTGGTCCTTTGAGGTACCTAAGTACCCTTTTGGCTTCAACAAAATGAGGTACTCTTGGTGTTTGCAAAAATTGAGATAACACTCCAACTACATGTGCAATATCTGGTCTTGTCATAGTAGCATACAAGGGAGAACCAATTATTGACCTATACATGATGACATCCTTCACTTCTTCACCTTAATGAGAACTTAGTTTAACATTTACTTCTAATGGATTTGAAATGGACTTGCAATCACACAAGCCAAATTTTTTTAAAAGATCTAGAATGTATTTCCTTTCCATCAAGTATATACCTTCCTATATAGTACTTCAATCCCAAGGAAGTACCTTAAAATCCCTAAATCTGAGATTTTAAACTCACATCTAAGCTTCATTTTTATGTCCTTGATGTTTGCTTCATCATCCCTTGTAATAATCAAATCATCAACATATATACTAATGAAAACAATTTTGCTACCTTCCTTCTTCACAAAGAGTGATGGATCTGCATGACTCTGATTGTATCCACATTTTACCAAGTAGTCCACAAGTCTTTGGTTCGCCAGAGTCCATAAAGAGCCTTCTTTAGCCTGCATACATGATGTGGAAACCTCTCATCTTCAAAGCCCCAAAGCCTTGGAGCTGCTCCATGAAGACTACCTCTTCAAGCTCTGCATTTAAGAAAGCATTCTTCACAATGTACTGGTACATCTTCCAACCTTTTGAGGCTGAAATTGCAATCAACCTTCTGAGGCTGAATGTTTTCTCAAAGTCTATGCCATAGGTTTGAGCAAAACCTTTGGCAATCAGCCTTGCTTTATACCTAGAGATGCTCCGATCTGCATGCCTCTTTACCTTGTACGCCCATTTGTTGCCAATGACTTTCATGTCCTTTGTTCTTGGCACCAATGAAAAAGTATCATTTTCTTCAAGTGCCTTGACTTCCTCCTCCATGGCTTCAATCCATTCCCTATGCTTATTTGCTTCTTCAAAAAAGCTAAGTTCTTCACAAGCTATAACTTGACTCATGTAGGCATAGTGTCTTGCAACGAATGAATCATAAGTTAGCCTTTGAACAGGGTATTTAACCCTATTGGATGACCTTACCTCACCATTAGGTGGTAGGAATCTCCTCCTCCTTGGTTTAGATGCTTTAAATCCTGGAGTTTCTAATTTTTCCATATCTTCGTCACTTGTAGATTCCATGTCTACAAAATTTGAGGTACGAAAATTTTCATACTCCAACCATATGCATACGAGTACGGTATTTTTTCCATACGCGTCCAAAAATAACTATGTATATATGTGTGTGTGTGTATATATATATATATATATATATATATATATATATATATATATATATATATATATATATATATATATATATATATATATATATATATACACACACACACACACACACACACACATATATATATATATATATATATATATATATATATATATATATATATATATATATATATATATATATATATATATATATATATATATATATATACATATATATATATATATATATATATATATATACATATATATATATATATATATATATATATATATATATATATATATATATGTGTGTGTGTAGGTATGTATGTGTGTGTATTTTTTTGTGAAAAAAATAAAAATCTCTTTGAGTGGATAAAAACCTCGATTTTTATTTTGGGTCTAGACGATTTAAACAATTCAAACGATTAAATCTCGATTTAAATCTTACAATTTAAATCTCTTGGTCGCACTATGCTGATGTAGTACTCTCCTCTGATGGTGTGCTTGAAGTGGTTGGACCACTATCTCCATGCTTTGTTGTCCCTCTTTGAACTGCTTCTCTGCTTCGTATGCATCATCAACCTGTAACACATCTTTGCTACCATACCAAGGCAGCAACTCACCATATATTACATCCTTAGAAACCTTAAGCTCTTTGGTGCAAGGATTATAGCATCTTAAACCCTTTTTCTCTGAAGAATATCCAAGAAATATACACCTATCTGCCTTCGGGTCTAACTTGTGTCTCAATTCTTGAGGTATGTGAACATAACACTTACAACCAAATACTTTGAGATGTGAAAGGTTAGGTTTCTTACCACACCAAGCTTCATAAGGTGTAACTCCATGTACTCCTAAGGTTGGACACCTATTCATAATGTATATGGCTTTATTTGTTGCATAAGCCCAATAAGAGTTAGGAACATTCATTTCATTTAACAAAGCTCTAGCCACTTCTGCTATGTATCTATTCTTCCTCTCTGCCACCCCATTTTGTTGAGGTGTATACCTACAAGTGAATTGCCTTTTGATGCCATGGTCATGTAGAAAATCTGAAAATTCATTTGAAAAATACTCCCCCCCATCCGATCTTAGAGTCTTTATATACTTCCATGTTTCCTTCTCCACTAGGTTTTTGAACCTCTTGAAGTGGTAAAACACTTCTGACTTTGACTTGCTTCTTTCCTTTTGCTATGAGCTTGTAGTCCTGCATGGGGTCTTCAACAAAACATCTTTGATCATTGAACCTCATCTCATAACCTCTTTCAACCATTTGACCTATCGAAACCAAGTTCTTTGTGATGGTTGGCACATGCAACACATCCTTCAACACCTTGGAGTTTTGAGATCCATTCAATGCAACATCTCCAACATGTGTAATCTTGTGCTTAGTGCCATCCCCTCTCTCTACATGTCCTTGAGTGATGGGTGAGTGTAAATTAAAGAAAACATCATTGCAACTCATATGGTTGCTACAACCACTATCAATGTACCGTGTAAAATCTGAATTGACTATTTCACTTGAACCATACATCATAAGCAAGTTCTCATTTTCTGAATTTGTTGAAGTACTAGCATAATTACCTTGGTTCCTTTTGTATCCTTGATTTCCTTCTCCTTTGGACCAACAATCTCTTGCATAATGGCCCAGTTTTCCACAATTGTAGCATTCTCCATTGGATGCTTCTCTTCCATGTGATCTTCCTTCTCTTCCTCTACTCCTGCTTCCTCTTTATCCATAGCTTTGGTTGGAGCCTTCTTGGTTGCGTGAGCATTAGCTTGACCTTCCTCTCTCTCTACCTTGGGAGTTTTGTCCACCTCTTTTTCCTTTGCCTCTACCTGCATAGAAAACTTTGGCTTGGCTTTCCTTTGATTGTGAACCTCCTTGGTTCATCTCCTCTGTCACCATCAATGTGACTACTTGATCAAATTCTGGTAGGGAATCCCTCACATAAACTGATGTGGTGACTGCTTTCCACCTTTCATCCTCTCTCAAGCCATTGAGAGTGTGCGCAACAAGATCATCATCTTCGATTGGGCTCCCAATTGAGCCTAGAGAATCTGCAAACTCCTTAACCTTCAAAATGTACTCATTTATGTTAGCACTTGGTGTTTTCCTAAGATTATTTAGCTCATTGTTGAGCTGAATCTTCCTTGCCTTGGTTGATGAAGAGTACAATCTCTCCAAGGTCTCCCAAACCTTCTTGGATGTGTCCAAGTCTTGTATATGCCCTATCATGCTATTGCTTATGTGTTGGGATAGAATGAATATGACTCTTCTATCCCTTTCTATCCATTCATTAAGTGCCTTAACTTGCCTTTGAAGTGATAGATCATGTACACGAGGCATTGGCTCCATGCCGCTCACTAATCCCCACAATCCTTTGCCAATAAGATAGTTACTAACTCTAAATTTCCATGGTTGATAAATGCCTTTCTCTAACTTCTCTATTTGTGCATTATACTCCGCTCTAAGATACTCCTCTAGCTTCTCCTCAAGTATTTGTATGCTTTAGAAGGTGTAGATATTACCTTTTGATAGCTTCTCCATTGCTAACCTTCGACTAGTTGAGATCTCGATCGACGTAACGTCCTTTCGATTTCTTCTTGCTTTGATAAGTCCTCCTTGTGCTTCCACCAGTTGTCTTGATCCCTTCAAGTCTTCAATCTGATGCCCACTGATGTCTCCAAGCCTCCAAAATGGCTCTGAGACCACTAATGGGGGATGATTCTAACACCCAATGCAACAATGGAAGATGGCTTCCCTCCACTAGGTCCACAAGCAGTGATATATGCTCATTATTCTGAACTTTTCTCTGCACCAGTACAGAGACTTAAAATGAAATTTTGCAGACTTACAATAGCCTATAAGAGCTACCCAACCAGCTTTAAATCATCCCAAATGGATATTCAAGCTCGCATAATCACCCTCTGCAAAACGGGCAGCCTCCATATGCCTATTAGTCTCCCATATTTGTAATTAACTTGCCCCTGATCCTTGAGGTTGCCATATGTGTGGAGGTCACCAATAACCTTGTGAGATCGCCTAGTGAGCTTGCCCAAGTCCATACTTGCTCGTGTACCAAGGATACAATAGTGCAACAAATTGTCCGTATGCAAGTTGCTTGCTACTATAGCTTTCCCATCCCGGAGAGGACTTCACATATACATGGAGGAGGGATCACAGATATACTAGGAGAGGTTCAAGAGGGGAAAGGGAGTCACCATTGTGAAAGCCCAGGATAATATGCATGGGGAGAAGATTTAAGATTCTCAACAAGGGACTAGAGCATAAAGTAGGTAGTCCACTACATAGTATCCAGAAATGTTGGTCCTGGGCATCGAAAATGGACTCGGCGTTTCCAAGAAACGGTCCGGCCCCGAAACGCTTTTCTGGGACTATATTAATAAAAATTAAATTTTGAAATGATGTATTATGAATGAATTTTGAAATTTACATGGAATTTCATATGATGTGATCATGTACTTCACATGTTTAATAGTATAGTAATTTCATTTATTAAATTGAAATGTTCATGTATTGTGAAATGAATCATGATCTAAATTATACTATGTATGAATTTTTGTAAGCAGAGTTAGGCCCCCTTATTGTTTGTTTGTTTGTTTGTATGTGTGTATGTATATGGACAAATGGCTAGTTCATGTGGAATGGAACGTTGAAAATGAAGTCTCAATCATGCAAAAGAGCTCAAAATCAGCAACCAAAAAGTGTACCTACACTGATTGGTGGGTGGTTAGCTAGATTGTAGGAAAAGTAAAACTCTATATAAGCATCATCCCGCCTTTGTTTCTTGAGTTCTATGCATTCCATGAGTTTCCCACTTAGTTTAGTGAAAGCATAAACTCCAACAAGAAACCCCTTGCTTGCTTACCTCATTTTCTCACGATTTTGCTCCTCTCTATCTAGAGGTGTAGTTAGACTTTTCCAAATCTGATTGTACCAAATTGCAGAGCATTGTTTGCTCTCTCATTGTACTCATTTTCATTGATTTCAAGCTTCATTTGGTCTCTCATATAGTACCCTGAACTTTGCTAAAGTTTCAAGTTCTTTAACGGAGTGAGTTGTGAGAAATTGCAAACTTTGTGAAGGTATATCTATGCACATAGGTAGAGAGAGAGTGTTGCAAAAGTTTGGATAACCCATGATTCCTTGGACGATAAACACTTGCACTTGGGTGACAAAAACAGTAGGCGAGTTACATGCCACCTAGGTGAGATCAAAGCATCTTGGGTGAGTTCATTGCTCCTGGGCAAGTCCAAGACCATCTTGGGAAAGACTTTGGAGCCTGGCCAACCTCCATCTCCTAGGCCACAATGATCAAAAATAAAAAACTTTTAAATCTCAAAACGGTTTAAATCGTGCTCAACGATTTTTATATCATGTTGGACGGTTTTTTTGGGGCCTTACAATTCATATGTCTGGCATAGAGAGAGGGAGGGAGGGAGAGAGGGAGGGAAATGAAAGAGAGTTCATATGTGACAAGAATAGGAGGAAAAATATGAATTTCATTTGAATGTGCACATGTAGAACATAGAGGAGCCTTCATGCTTGTATATATCCTCCTCTTTGTCTCCCAATTCCCTAGGTTCCATGGTCTTTCATATATTGGCCAACCCCTTTAAAGCATATAAGGGTTCAAGTTTGAATTTACAATGAAATTGTTTCTAGCAATATGGTCTTCAACTACATTGTTCTTCTTGTAGGGTGACCTAAGCTGGTATAAAGAAGAGTACTTCATGAAAAATAAATAAAATCTTTCTCAATGGATAAAAGCCTCGAATTTTATTTCCGATCTAAACGATTAAATCTCAATTTAAATATGTCGATCACACTATGGCTTAAGCCTATTCCAGGCCTCATAAAGTGTAATGACTCTCAATGCTTTTGTAAGACAACGGTTTAATACATGGTTTGCACACATGACCGCTTCCATCTAAAACTTATCTCGAAGGTTCTTTTCTTTAATCATACATCATACCATTTCAAAAAGTATTCTTCTCTACAACATTTTGGGAGTCTATATGGCATGTACATTAATGTGCAATACATCTTTCACAAAGCAAAACATTAAATTCATGTGACATGTATTCACCACCATGATCATGCGAAGAGTCGAAAGCTTATTGCCACAAAAATTTTAGTCTTGAAAGTAATATGGCGTGTTGCATCATCAATGAAGATAACAAAGTATAGATGTTTGCCAAAAGATGGAATCTTGACCGGACCACATACATCACTACGAACAAGTTGCAATTTTTGTGTAGCATGTGTAGCATAATCTCTGAGGAAAAAAAAAAGCACGATGCATTTTCCAAGTATACAACCTTCACATGCATGCTTTTCAATGCACTCCAATGTCAACAATCCAATAACCATATCCTTCTTTTGCAAGTAAAACAAACTATTGAAGTTCAAATGACCAAAACGAGCATGTCATAACTCCATTTCAGCCATAGAAGAAGTATGAGTAAGCAAAACGTTTGAGGAAACTCTCTTATATGTATCCAAGCGATGCAAGCCATTGCATAATGTCTCCAACAATCACATAACATCGCATTGCTGAAATCGTGAGCCATACATTTGTTATGAACAAAGTGTACATGAAGTCTTGCACTAGCAATAGTAAGAACTGAAATCAAGTTTTTCTTGATACCAAGTACATACAATGCATTCTTGAGAATAACAATACCTCCATTTGCCGCCATAAGCTGAACTCCAATAATAAGATAAAAAGTAATGTTTGCACATACAACATGTCCTCCTTGGATGCATCATTTAAAGATGCAAAAAAACCTTTTGCATGAAGTAATATGCTTTGAAGCACCACTATCAAAAAACCAATCCAAATCAGCTTCATTCACAATCATACATGTAGAATGTGATAATGAATCATAATGATATATTACATGTGTATCTATAAGCATGAGACAAAAACCTCCTACATAGGGAAAAAAGTGTCTCGGCTGCCCTAAGTGTGTTAACACACATCACTACCGAAATATATCAACAAATCCTCCCTGGAGTGATGCGTTGAACAAGGAATTTATTTATAAGGAAGTGCCGAGCTATGTGGAAAGAAATCAATCCACAAAAGGAAGTAAGCCCAAAGCTTTGTGAAAAGCTTCAAACTTCTCCCTAGGCAGAGCTTTTGTGAAAAGGTCTACAACATTATCCTCCGCTTCTGTGTGGGCACATAAGCCAAACTTATCTCTCAAACAGAGAATCTCTCCCTGACATAATGATAGTGAACCTCAATGTGCTTTGCGTTAGCCTCGAACAGAGGGTTCCTCGCAACTTTCAATGCACTCTAACTATCAATAAAGATGGTGGTGACAAAAAACTCACCAAAACCCAAATCAACCAAAGAGGGCCTGAACCACACACACTCAACTCTCAAAATGAAACCTTACTTATATTAAGTCTCACAACTAAAAGTGGCCAAAGTAGGCTTCATGAAGCAAAAACCACCGATGGCCAGAGGAGTGCCATAGTAACTAGCCTAGTCTTAATCAAAAAAAAAAAGCATGTAAATCCAACAGTAATGATCTCCCCTTGGGATAAAACAATCCAAGTAGTCGAGTACCAAGTAACAAAAAATGCCCTCAATCAAGCACCAATGCTTGACACTTGGGCAATGCATAAACCTATTATCTGAGATATGGAAAACTAAATATCAAGCCAATTTATGCATAAGTAAATCAAACATCCGACAGCCTCCATATAGAAAACAACATCAAACGCATCTCCAGCATCGTGACGACTCAATTGTAAACCGATTTCCATGGAGTGGAAGTAGGTTTGCAATCTTCAAGGCCAAGAAACTTCAATAATGTGTCAATACATTTTGTCTGGTACAAAGCTATGCCCCCATAAACTTGCATAAACTGAATGCACAAAAATGATGCAAATGCCCCAAATCTGAAATCTCAAAAGAGGCATGCAAATCGGCCTTAAATTCAGCAATATGCTTCTACTTAGGACCTGTGAGCAACATGTCATGAACATATACAACAACGATCAGAAATACATCATCTTCACGCTTAACATATAAGGTTCTCTCACTTGGTTTGTTCTCACAGCCATGTAGGCACGAATCCTCTCATACAACCATGTGGTGCTTGCTTCAAACCATGCCTTTTTCAACATGTTCAATTTGTTTTCATACCCTTTCTGCACAAAACAACGGGTCTGAAATACATACACTTCTTCATGTAAATCACCATTCAAAAATGCAGTTTTAATGTTCGATTGATATACATTCCAAGAAATGATGAGCTCCAAGTGAACAAATGCTACAAACAATGGTCATTTGGCATATGGGAGCAAAGTTCCATCAAAATCAATATACTCTCTTAGCATAACCTTTGGCAACAAGCCTAGCCTTATACCTATCAACCGTTCCATCATGCTTACGTTTCAGCTTGTATTCCCATTTAGTTCCAATGGCCTTTTTTCCTGAAGGCAAATCACATAAAGACAAAGTACCATTCTTCATAATAGCATCATATTCTAATTACATGGAAGCCATAAATTTTTGAATTCCATGCTTCATAAAAAAACAGACTAGTTCTCATCACAAAGACTAAAGGCAGCCATTGCATAACATTATGATTCAAAGGAAGCACTATGCCTGAACGAGTATGATATGACAAAGGTGCATCTTATTTTCTCTCTCTAAAAGTATGCACCAACCATTTAGGCATAGTTTCGGCTCAAGTGAAGTGAAGAAACTTCGTTGCCAGGTAATATGTTTGGTTTCACCACTATCAAAGTACCAAACATCCAAGTCCACTGCAGACATACACTCCTCATGAGACGATCGGTCATAGCTACAAACAGTGGTAAATGCCCATTCTTCATTCTGAACAAGATTAACACACTTTGTTTTAGGTGTAGACTCTAGAGGCATTTGCAACAACCATTCCAATTTGCAACCTCCTCCTTTGCCTCCTTTGCAGCCAACTTATGACTACTCTTTATGCTATGATCATTTTCCTTACAATACTTGCAAAAATGTTTCTTCTTTTCTGTTTTCAAGTCATCTTTGTCTTCCTTCTTTGACTCTGCAACATTAGAAGATTTCTACTTACTAGTAGATGAGCTCCACTTACCTTTGTGCTTCCGACTAGCTAAGAAAGCCCAATCTGCAACACTCATAATTGACCTCTTCTACCTAGATTGATCTTCCTAGAGCAAAACAAAGACTAACTCCTCAAAGGTTAAGGCATTTGGATTGCCTTTCATCATCGACCAAAGAGAAAAAGCAAAACTCTAATATGAATCTTGAAGACCGTTAAGTACAGTATGCACAAAGAAACATCAAGCAAATTTTCTAAGTAGAAATCAACTCCTCTTTCAAATCTTTGATCTTTATCAAAAAACTCTCAATTGAATCTCCTTCTTTAATATGCTCACTCTCTAACTCTTTTCACCGGTAAGAAACACAAAAGCCTCATTTCTTGCATGATATAATGTTGTAAGAATATCCAAAGTATCTTTGTTGTCTTGCAGGAGTGCATATGAGGATAATGGAATGTCTGACAGACCAAGCTATGAATTGCTTGTGCATCTCTTCCATCCCTATGCACTTGTTTTGCAATAGGTGCAACAAGAGCCACAGAACGACCAAGAAATTGAAGATGATCATCTTCAACACCATCTGCATCACTCTCTAACTCTTTTCACAGGTAAGAAACACAAGCCTCATTTTTTGCCTCATATAAGGTTGTAAGAGTATCCAAACACAACTCCTTCTTTAATATGCTCACTCTCTAACTCTTTTCATATGTAAGAAACACAAGCCTCATTTCTTGCCTGATATAATGTTGCAAGAGTATCCAAAGCATCTTTTGTTGTCTTGCAGGAGTGAATATTAGGATAATGGAACGTCTGACAAACCAATCTATCAATTGCTTGTGCATCTCTTCCATCCCTATGCACTTGTTTTGCAATAGGTGCAACAAGAACCACAGAACGACCAGGAAATTGAAGAGGAAATTGAAGATGATCATCTTCAACACCATCTACATCACCTTCGATCACTATATTTGCAGGTGTAGAAGAACGTTTTTCAACACCCTGCACGGTATTCCACAACCCTTTTGCTACCAATACAGGACGCATCATGTATGCCCACAATGGATAATTAGTACCATCCAACTTATCCTGAAGAGCAAACATATGCAATCAGCCATGGCCAATGACTAAATACCCTGAGGCAAAAAGTTGATTGCATCTCAAAAAGTTGAACAAAAACACCTGTCAAGTTCTTCTAGACATGTAGCAAACTTCGAGCCGCTTGAACTCGCGAATCGAAACCTAGATATATGTTTGGCACAAAAGAACGAAATGACCTACATAGTCGTAATGATGGTGCGTTCGGAGGCCGACACGGGCTCAAATCAAGATTTCGATACCATAAGGCAAAGTTGTTTTGAATTGCTACTCGCCCCTAGTATGCTCACCAATTTTCGTGTGATTCTGAGACTGTGATGGGAGGGGTGTCAACAATGCCCTAGATGAGGCGGCGACCTGCAATCATACCAATTGTTGGAGTTTGAGGCCTTCGGACGCACACACCTAGCACAAGAAAGAAGTAGTTTGGAGAAAAACACAATACTAAATGTATTATCAAGAGAATGTACAAAGATAAGTGACATGTTAGTATATACAAGCGGGGAAAAAACCTCCTAAGAGAGAAAAAAGAACCCTGAAAGTCCTAAGTGTATTCACACACATCACTACCGAAATATATCAATAATAACAACACATGCCCACACATCTTGAGCAACATTTGCTTCATCATTCTTTGCATTAGATGTATTCTCAACAATAGACATTTTGGATTCTTTCTACATTCATCAATGGTATGTCCAACCTTTCGACAATACTTGCATCTCTTCTTCTTTTGCATATCACCATCAAGAGAGGAAGATGTGGAAGAGGAAATTTGAAGTTTTCGTTTTGATGAACCCAAAGTTGAACCATACTTGCTTTTTCCCTTTTGTGCAATAGCATGCGCTTGCATTCCCTCAAGCAAACCACTTTTATTCACTCTTGATTTCTCCTCTAGCAAAAGAAGAGACAGAACCTCATCAAAAGAATACATATTTGGATTTACTTTTGCAACCAAACCAAGTGTAGTAGCAAAGCTTTGAAAAGATTCCCTCACTTCTTTGAGTGATGTGGAAATTGGTGATGCATCGAGAATGATCGCATCAATGTTTGCCAATTGCTCTTTCAAATCCTTTAGATTTTGTAGGCGATTGTCCCATGTCTCAGCATTCACATGTTCCCGTCATAGTTTAGTATGATTCAATACATTAAGGCAGTACCTCTTAGAAACCCATGAAGTTGGATAGAAATTTGAGGGAACCGAGTCCCAAGAAGGGCAAGGGAGCCAACAGCAAGAAAGAACTCAATTTCATCCCGTTTGGACCATCAAAGCATGGTTTATCGAAACTTCTTCTTGTTCAAATGCTTTTTTTAATTCAAAAGCTACGGGAGAGGAAGCTTGTGGTTCAATCCGTTCCCACCTCATTTTTTTCAAGCTCCCAACCTTAGAATCAAAAAAAATGCAATCCGTACACAAGAATTTCTAAAAGCCAATCTCGTACATGATTCAAACCAACATCAATGATGTGTTATTCTTTCCAATAATTGCAATTTTGAAACCATGATCAGAATCCACAAAGAGACAAAAACGTGTACTTTAGTGTTGAGGTGTGAACAGAAGAACATGGGACTAGAAGCACATGTACCTGTCCGGCTCTGAAGACCCCTTGATAACTGCCATCACATTCCTAATAGTGCCGATTGTCTGGTTCTCCTGTAACATACGAAATCATGCAGTTATCACACACGAAATCATGCAGTTAATTAAACTATTCGAATCATAATCGTTCAATGATTTCATTATTCTGCTCACTGAATAAGAGAAGTGCAATAAAGTAGGACCCCTTCCAACATGATAATCCGATATGTCCAGTGCGCCATGCCATGAAGGTGGTGCAACAGGGCCTCCCGAAGATTGAAGAATGTGGAGGGCATCAAGGGCCGATATTGGAAGGCTAGGAATGGAAGGAAGTTCAGAAGAGGTATGGAGTCTCTCAGAATGAAGGGTACTTGGCCACCCAGGCGTAAGAGGATCACCAAGCTCTCGGAAAACTGTGCCTCTTTGCACACCGTAAGGTGGTAAAAAAGCAGAATCAGGATAAAACCCTTTCTTCCCTCCTTCTGCATAATCAAAGGGGTCGCTATAGATTATAGCTGCAGCTGCCCCAGCCTTTGCTGCGAGATTCACAATGTCACCTCTGAAAATTTTACCGTATCTAGCTATCACAATAGCTCCTTTCAAGTTTATTCCGAGATCTTCTAGAACTCTATAATCCTCTGCGCGGCCATAGTTGACATAAACAGCTTCAGAGATCACATCTCCAGATGGCGAATAAGCATGAAAGGTAGGAATAACATTTGGATCCTCCTGCGTGAGATCATCTGCCTCCTCCAGTTGGGCGGTGTAAATGGATGTTCCGTTGGGAAAGAAGAGGGTGAGGGAGCGAGAAAGGGGATATGAGAGAAGGACTTCGTAATCCGTGAAGTGGGCACTCAATCCATACTGCTGAAATGCAGAGAGAACATACGAAGCAGTAGTCTGAAAGTCGTTATAGGAGCCGGCCACATGTGGGTGTCTTGTAAGATGATAGAGGTGGTGAGAGATAGTATCATTGCTGCCCGGAGCGTCCAAGAAGCGCTCTACAGCAGACGCTTTGGTTAACGAGCTCCTGGACTGAGGAAGATAGTGAAGAGCAACCGCGGCCAAAGCTGCTGCCAATGCTGCGGCCAGCCATATCCTGAAAGGGGTCATTATGCGCTGATCTACGAGGACATTGATCATGCATGCACCGAGCTCTCGTGGGTCTGTAGGCTGTAGCAGAATATACGTGAAAAGAATCTTTCTCATAAAAATGGGAATCAGGGAAGGGCATTGCACTATGGACCATCATAATGCTCTTCATGGACCAGCATATTGTTCTTGCCTCCTTCATAGGAAGAGAATAATGATATGAGGGAAAAGATTTGTACAAAAGTCATAAGATGAGTGAGGTGCACACATTAGATTCTTGGCATCTGATCGTTGTCAGAAATATGACCTCCCTTCAAGATTAGCAAGAAATCATGAAGCTTGATCACTTGCTGCATAATAAGGAATTCATGGAATGAACAGCGGGCGGCTATGGCGGATACATCAGACTGCAGATCAGGACGACAACTGAGGTACTGCTATGATTAACAGCGGGCGGCTATGGCGGATACATCAGACTGCAGATCAGGACGACAACTGAGAAGGAGAGAGGAGAGATTTTTGCGCAGAGGATAAGACGAAGATCGACTTCGACTCCAATACCCTTGCAGGCGGCAGCAGCGAACGTCCATCAGTACACTCGTGATGAATATAGCAATCGGCTTCAGAGGGAACTCTCCATCGCAGCGCAACACAACAACAACATCATAGGACGGCAGCGCAAGTCCACCACGGCAGCAGCAACACAACAACAACGCAAGCTCTCACGACAGTTTGTTTCAGCTCCTCACAGCAGCTTTAACTCGCTCACGGTTTACCGTCTGTCGCGGGGCAGGAGATACCGTCAATCGCAGGAGGAAAACCATCCATCGCAGGGCAAAACCGTCCATCGCAGGGCAAAACCGTCCATCGCGGGGGTCATACCGTCAATCGCGGGCAGAATACCATCCATCGTGGGCGAATTACCGTCAATCGCGGGGAAGAACCCGGGTTCCCGTCCATCGCGGGGAGGAAACCGTCCATCGCGGAGCACTTCCGGTCGACGCCTTTCTCTCTCCTGGACAGCCCGTAGTTGTCGGCGCCTTTTCCTCGTGCCTGACTCTTTAGTTCGTAACTAGTTGGTCCCCGCTTGTTTTTGGCCGCCCCTCCTCCTCTTCATTGGCCAGCGCTGAACTCATTGCGGAGGTTCCTGGAGAGCGACCCGATTTCAAGAGGGCTCCAGGCCAAAAAAAGAGGGCCGCTTGTTTTCACGTGTCTTGCAGAGTTCCGTTGGCTTTTTTATGGCTTAGACGTTAGTAAAAAGAGGGCCGCTTGCAGAGTTCCGTGTCTTTCTTTTATGGCTTAGAAGTTTCAAGTTGAGAAAAGAAAAAAAAAGAAAGAGGAAAAGAAAAAAAAAAAGAAAAAAAAAAAGAAAAAAGAAGAAAAAAAGAAAAAGAGAAAAGATTCGAAAGAAAAAAAGAAGAGAGCTACCTTTTATTGTGGGATTTTTGGGCTTTTCATGATGCTTCTCTTCTCAGAGCTTTACTAAAAGATCTTCTTTCTCGGGGTGTCCCTCTTTTGTCATGGATTTGGCGACCCCCTCTCTTGTGAGAAGCAATCTGGCCCCTCCTCCTGGGGAGACCGTTAACCTGGTCTCTTTGTTGGAGGGGGGTTCTTGTGCCGCCCAAGGGACCCACGAGAGTGCTGAACCCCCCTTGGTCTCCCTCAATAGATCCGCAATTTTGTCAACTCAGGAGGAGCTCAAGAAAGTTTGCCTCGTCGGCCAAATGTTCGGCCCTAAGCCCCCGCTCGAAACTGTGCGTCAGTGGCTTCGCAACGAGTGGTTCCCCCGCGGGCTAGTTGTTTGTAAGTGTCAGTTCTTACCGGCAAGCCACTTGCTGCTAGTCTTTGAAAATGAAGATATGGCGTTTCGAGCCCTTAGTGTCGGAACTTGGCAACTCGGCCGGGCGACCCTGTGCCTATTCAGATGGTCCCCTGATTTCACTCCCGACAAATCGAAATCGCTTCGGTACCCCCTCTGGGTTGAGCTCCCTAATCTGCCATACTTCTTGTACAACTTCGTATGGGAAATCATTTCTCCTATCGGCAAGCCGTTGGCCTCACGCGAGGACATTGGTGGTCTCATTTATGAAGGCGCAAGACACTCGTTCAACGCCCGGTGGCACCCTCAAATCTGTGTCGAGGCTGACCTCAGTAAGCCACTCCCATCGAAGATCAAACTGGACTTGGGCGAAGGGGATGTATGGGAGCAAGACATCAGCTACAAAAACCTTCCCAACGCGTGCTTTCGCTGTGGCCAACAAGGTCATAGGATCAAAGATTGCCCTTTGAGACGAATAAGCAAGCGAAATCAAGAAGCCCCCAAAGATGCTCAAGACAGCAATGGAGCATTGAATCACTCGACGAAAGTAGAGGAATTCAAGGGTCCCCGTAATCCAGAAGCTGATGCAGACAGGTTCATCGAAGTCAGAAGAAGAAGGAAAAGAAGCCCTAGGGCAACCTCTGAGCGAAACAACAAGTCTGTTTCCCCCTCCAACAACTTGTATTGCAATCTGGAAAAGGAAATCAATGAGTTTGACTACCCAGGTGGGAACCAACTTGAGGAGGACACCGATGTCAAAGGCCTGGAGATCCCTGACAGTAAAGAAACCTTGCAGGAGGGTTACACTACAAGCAAAGAAGACGGCTTTACTACCAGCAACGAAGATAACATGGATAGTGAAAGCTCCATCATCAGATCGACTATTCCGGAAACGGAGCTGAAAACGGTGTCCAGTTCTTCCCAGCAGGAGGCATCCCGCAAAGGAAAACAACCTATGGAGTTACCGTGGAAAAGCCCCCACAAGAACCTATTGCTAACTCGGGATCCGATCCGAGCGAAAAAGAAAGATGAACCCAAGAAAAGAAAGGACAAAGCTCCCTCCCGCAAAGAGGGATTACTACGACAATGATCATCATCTCGTTAAATGCTAGAGGGCTAACCGACCCCTCAAGGGCGACCATCATTGGTCAATGGCTTCGCGACATTAGCCTAAACCCAGATTTTATATGTATCCAAGAGATTAAAATTGACGGAGAAGACATCCAGAAACGGCTTAGACATGTCTCCTCGACCCATGTTTGGATTTCAACGACGCATCAGCGAGGATCCGGCGAAACGGTAATCGGTATCAATCAACTCTAGTTTGAAAAGCTCGAGAACTCCTTTGAAGATGAATGCCATCGATGGATTGCTATTTCTTTCGGTGCTCCCTTTTGTTTTACTTTAGTTTCTTTGTATGCCCCCAATGGGGAGTTAGAGAGACTTAACACTTGGGCCTCCTTGGACTCGCTCTCCCACAACGTGCTTATCTGTGGTGACTTCAACATGGTTGAGGACCCTACGGACAGATGGATGGGCAAGGGTAGGGTCATCGACAGTCGGGAGAAAGAAACGTGGGACAAAACTAAACTACACTTGGATTTGGTCGAATTCAAAGACTCGAAGGGCTTTTCTTGGTCAAATCTCCAAGCAGGCGAGGACCTGAGGAAAGCTAGACTTGATAGATGCTACATCTCCCAGAGTTTTACTCATCAGTGGGGCCACCCTTCCCTCTCGCAACGCACCGACCTCACCATCTCTGATCACTACCCGATCGTCATCACTTTTCAACCCCCCACCAAGATTCGTAAGGCTCCGTGGTTCCATGCCAGTGTGCCCTCCTTCTCTCTCCCCTCCGTCCATCAAGAAATTTCTGATGTGTGGAAGGAGGCATTTGCCTCTGGCTTGTCCCCAGCCAAGTGTTGGAGAAGTGCGGTCGATAAGTCACGACAGATCATGATTAGATCCAGGAAGATGCTTGAGACTGTGCGGCGGGCTCGTAGAGAAGCTCTATATCATAGACTCTGGCGGCTCGAGGAGGAAGTGAACAAAGGAAAATCTCAAGCCCAGAAAGGACTTCGAAAAATCAGAGCGCTACTGAGATATGAGGAAGAGATACAAAGGAAAAATTTGCAAATTTTCTTCAAGGAGTGGTGGGCTGGCAAAGCCGACAAACCCACCAAAGAGATGTGCCGTATCCTCAAAAGGAAACACAACAGAGAATCGATCCCCTTATTGCTAGACGCAAATGGCAATGTATGCAATACGGAAGAAGATAATTTTGGGATCATTGAAGGGCACTTCACGAGACTCCTGGGGACCTCAAACCCCCTCTCCCACCATAGAAGGGACTGTATGGCTGCCATATCTAGGGTTTCCCCCCACAGGATACCACCCAACCTTCACTCTCTGCTTCATGCCTCTATCTCTGAAGCCGAAATCATTGAGGTCATCGATGCCCTCCCCTCAGGTAAAAGCCCGGGCCCCGACGGGCTCACTAATGAGTTCTTTAAATCCTTCAAGTTGGTGGTTGCCACCCCTCTCCGTTTGGTTTGGCAAGAGGCACTCAAGTTTGGCGCGCTTCCTTCTTGCCTCAACAATGGCATTATCAAGCTAGTACACAAAAAAGGGGAAAAGAACAGAATAGAGAATTGGCGTCCCATTACAATGCTCCAAACAGGATACAAGATCATCGCCAAAGTCATTGCCAACAGAATCTCTTGCCACTTGAGAGCGTGGTTAAGCGAGGACCAAAAAGGCTTCATCAAAGGAAGGTCAATTTTGGAAACCATAATAGATATCTGGGAAGGTCTTGAATTTAAAAGAAGTGTTTTTCCTCAAGATCGACTTTGATAAAGCCTACGACAGGCTAGAATGGGACTATATTCTTCAGTCGCTACAGGATCTTGGATGTAGTCAGAAATTCACCAAGATGATCGCGACCCTTCTCGGAAACGCATCGACCCAAATTAACATTAATGGAAATCTTTCAAAGGTGATCAAACTTAGAAGATCTATCAGACAAGGATGCCCATTGGCTCCCCTTCTCTTTGCCATTGCCACGGAAGGTCTTAGCAGGCTGGTGGAGCATCAGGTGGAAGCTGGTAACATTAAAGGCCTTCGTTTGCCGCATGACCACAGTCAGATCACCATGAGACTTTTTGCCGATGATATGAACGCTTTTGTGCACAATGATAGCACCAGCCTTGAGACGTTCTGGAAGTGTCTTGCTACTTTTTGTGAAGCCTCTGGATCCATAATCAACCACTCTAAGACCGCCTTTAGAGCTATTGGTGGGTCACAGCCCGACCTTCTCATTGATCATGGCTGTCAAATCATCCCGCAGGGCCAAATTTTTCGGCTTCTGGGGATTCCCTTGGGGTTTGGTGTCTCTATGGAACAGCGGTGGAATTGGGTGCTTGCCAAACCCGAAAACAAGCTTAACTATTGGAGAGGTATGCAAATCAATCTTGCTGGTCGTGCTATGGTCATCAACACGTTCCTCTTATCATCTACCATTTATTTCCTTTCTTGTTGGAGACCGAAAGAGCAAGATCTGTCCAAACTGGATAGTATTTGTAGAAACTTCCTTTGGACGGGCGACCACAATAGGAGGGGGGTGCCTAAAATCAAATGGTCCATCTGCACCAGCCATAGAGATAGTGGGGGACTTGGTATCTTGGACATTGGATGCATGGCTAACAAACTGTCGGCCAAATGGATGACTAAGGCTTGGTGCAACGGGGAGGCCTCGTGGGCCAAGCTGATCTTCAGAAACAAGAATGAGTTGGCGCTCATGGGTTTCCCAAATTGGAGGAATCTTGACATCTTGACCTTGCTGTTTTCCCCGATCCCCGTCCTCCCGAAAGGCTCTAATCTGGTGTGCTCCCTTTGGAAGAGTTGGAATAAAGTCAAAAGCTCCACAAGAATAAGTGAAGACTGGAAGTGGGCTGCCGGTATCAGACAAAACGACTCTATCTGGTTTCCGATCCATGGCATCCGGAGTGTGGAATCTTGGAACATTCAAAACGCCAAGAAGCTATGGAACAAAGGCTTCAAAAAATGGAAACATCTCTAGAAACAAGACACCAACCGCTGGATCAACTTTGAGGATATTGACCCTAGCATCAACATTTCGCATGAAGAATGGAACACTCTGCAAAGCAGATTTCTCGCCTGGGACCGACACAAAGTTCGCCTTCTCATGGGACACGACATGCCGAGCTCGCTTGGTCTCAAATGGCACAATGGGAATAGTCTATCAAAAATCCCGAACATCAAAGATACGATCGACTATCAGGTTAACCTCAACAAAAAGTGGTGCCTGTCATGGACGCGGCTTCGGTGGGACATGAAGTTCATGGCTATCTGGCACCCCCTCATAGAAATCAAAAAGTCTGTCCTCTTATGGCAAATTCTTCATCACGGAATCTGGACCAACCTTAAGGCTAGCAAAATTTGTGGGATCCCTCCCTGGTGCAAACGCTGCCACCGGTCTATCGAAGATGTTTCACACATCTTCTTTACCTGCCCCAACTCCAACAGACTCTGGCAGGTGGTTGGAAAGAGAATTAGACTTCAAAAACGTCTCAGTTGGCAGCAAGCCCTGCTGGGAGAAGCGATCGGCTGCTCCGCGACTCTCTGGAACGCCATCAGAGGGAAGGTTCTATGGAAAATCTGGCGGGAAAGATGTGCTTTCAACTTCGGTGACTCCCCCAAGGAGTGGTCAATTGAGAAATCGCTGTTCCTCCTTGGCAAAAGGATTGTCAACTGTAAAAAATCCCCCCCCCTTTAGGCATCATCAAGTACTCCTTTTGATCGATAACAAGCTTAAACCCAAGTGGGCCCCACATGAGGGTGATGAGAGGGTAATTAACCTTCTATGTAATGTCATCTAAGCTCTGTAAAAGCTTCCCTTGCTTTGTGGGATTTGGGGGGTCCCGTGGGCACTAGTCCCCTTCTCTTGTACTTTTCTTTATTTAATTCAAGTCGGGGAGAGTAGACTATTGCCGAACTTCCTTTACATTAAAAAAAAAGTCATAAGCGGAGACAAACAAAAGTTTAGAAGACATCTTTCACATCCACAGTTTCATTTCAAGGTGGCACGGCATGGTAAAGTTTTATCTGCATATGAAGAAATCTATGTGTGAGGCTTTCTTCTCAAAACAAATTCATTGAGGATGGAAAAAAAGAAGATCAGTTGTGCGGAGATTTTAATGCTTGAGTATAGCTATGAAGGCAATTTTATGTTTTGCTTTGGTATCGATGTGTCATATAGTTCAAATCTGAATACAATCTTAGAATCTTTCAAAACGGGAATATGAGAATGATTGAATTTAGATATACATAAAAGTTTTTGTTCATATATGCTCGGGGCTTTCCTGTAAAGAAAGATTTTTTTTTGTATTCACTCTCTGTAGTGCTTTTCTACTTATGTCATTCCAAAGCATAGAACATGGCAAGAGGAAAGTAGAAACCTCTTGCACTCAGAGAAACTCTTCATGAATAAGGAGAAAGAAGCACACAAGAATGGATGCGAAAAAAATAAAACACTCTTATTTTACAAAACATGATGCACAAGAAGCACCTCAAGTACAATATAATAAGATAGTCCCATACATAAAAGAACGTACAAAGTTAATATCAAATAATGAGTGAGCTAACATTGGATATGTGTCATCCGCGTTGGCAGGTAGATTGGATATGCCAATGAAAATATCTATGGAGCATATCCACATAACCATCACACATGCCAAAGATATAGAAAAAGTGATAAAATAACATCATGGAGCATCATGGGTTGAGTTTTATATTCAACCAAAACATTCGATGTTGAAGGTCTTGCTCCCACTAAATATTGTTCGAAAGTGTTAATATATTTTTAAGACCTTTTTTTTTGGCTTTTTTAATAACAAAAAAAGGGGTGACCTGCTTTTCCGTCTCTTGTGCATTTTGTACATCAATTCACTTATTCATTGGTTTGGACTCGTTTATGAATGATGATCACCATCATATTGTACATCAATTCAGTTATTCATTCGCTTGGATTCAAAATCTATTTTGTGTTTCTTTACATGTTTATTTGTTAATTTCATCTAATCACAAATTCCATTGCTTTGGAGCTTATAACTTCCCCTTCTGTAATATCATAATGGTTCTCATGAGCACATAGTGCATTGTTCTCGAACTTTACAATCATATTATATGCGCTAAAGGGGTGTTGTTTTTTGTTTCTACATGAAAAAACTAAAGGATTCCAAATATACATGTGTCAGGAATTTCCAAAAGTATGGATTGCATGTGCAATCATCTCCCTACCTTTATATAACCTTTGTTTCACGTATGTATATAACCCACTCTAAGGTTCAAACATCCTTCATGTGGCCACCTTAGCTAAGGAACTCGTTGTGTAATAGATGGAAACTTGTTGTAAATATAACACTAATTATGAGAGATTTCCAAAAGTATGGGTTTCTTGTGGACTCACGTCCCAAACTAGGTCTTGCCCCATGTATGTGTATAAACCACCTTAGATCTCACTACTACCACCATGACTCCCCATGTATAGGGCCTTGGTCCATAGGGATGCTTTTCCTCATAGAAATCATAAGTGAGAACTTGTCACTAATATTATACTCTCTCCTCACTCTCTTTCCAAGACATCAAATACTTTGGAATAAGTTAATTTTATGACCATCTCTCTTTCTTCTATCTAGTATCTATTTTGGAGTGTGATCTAAGGAATCTTTGCTCAAAGAACGAATGGCTTCTATAAGATTATCCTCCCTATAAATAAGTTATGGTAACTTTCTAACATAGAAAACAAGATGAATTTTACAATATGGAGGAAGGCCTAGCATATAGAACATGTCATTTTTGGATTTGCGTGGCCACTTTGTGCTTGAGTTATAGAGCCAAATGAATCCCTTCCTTTAAACATAAAAATTGAAAGATGAAGAAACTCAAGGTGATGAATGAGTCCAATGTTGCCCCACTTTCCACCTATATCAAACCTCTCCCTTTCTAAATCTAGAGAATGCCACCACAAGACCACACATGAGCACCACATGGCACTCATGTGAGGGCTCATATAGAGAAGTGGTTAGTGGGAGCTTCAGACCTCCTTAATCACCCCTTATGTCAATGTTTATCGTTAAAAAAATGGTGTTATAAGCTTTTGAGACAAGATGTCAATGGTTGGGCCCATTCAATGCCATGTTAGTCTATATTGATCATGATCTCATGTGGTTATTATTCATATCCTTTCCCTTAATAAACCTCATAGGAAGGTAACTCAAAATTGGGAAATTTTCTTTGAATGGTGCTCACAACCTCTCCCCCATGTTGCATTTCCTTATCAACTATCTTTTCACTTTACCAAGCATGTGTTAGCATATATCAATAACCATCAATATGGAATAGATGAAATCAACTGATCGTGAATGATGTATGCCACTTGCATTTTTTAAACAAAAAGTACAAGCCATGTGCACAACACCTCTATAGTTATGCTGGAGCACATGCGTTACATAGCTTTTGTATAAAAAAATTTTGAGCTCTATGAATATTAGGTGTATGACAAAAGATAAAAGTTCAAGAAAATTATATTGAAAATGAATGTGGTTCGATGTAGATCATGAGCGTGACACGTATACATTCCAGCATCAAGCAATGGATCATCACCCATAAATTGTGAAGCCTAGCGATGGATCATCACCCATAAATTGTGAATCCAAGGAGGTTGCATCAATGGTATGAATACATGCACTGCACTCGTAGAAGCGCACGATCAAGAGAAGTCATGCATAGATGCACGGGCATACACACAAAGCATTCAACAAAACCTCAGTCGTGATCCAAGGACAACAATTACAAGAAACTCACAAGAGTATATATGAGAGTAGTAACACCTATCAAGTCTACTCATAGCCGATTTATGCAACCTTGAGTGAAATGTATATCTAAGTGTATGCCCTCCAATGATACCCCATAAATCCGTACAGTTTAGAACATCCAAAATCTGCTACCAAGTTTTCCTTTCCCGGACAGAAATTAAAGAAGATGTTGTTGTACAATCACCTTGAATATCTACCGTATTGAAATCTCCACACAGCAAAAACCGAGCATCCCTCCACAATGTAAGATGCATACATTGAAGAATAGATTGCAAAAAAAGTTTCCAAGTTTTAATTCGCTCTGCAGGAGAGTTCGGAGCATAGACATTAATGCAGACAAATGAAATACCATGCAGCACACACTTGATCAATAAGAGAGTGAATAAGAAGAAGCTTACAAATGAAATGAGGGGTAGTTCACTTTTATAGACATGTCTTGAAAAGTGACCGTTTTCACATTTAATGTCCAACCTTAGTTAAGAATAGATCTTACACCCTCATTTGATGTCTAATTCGAGAACAAAAAAATATGATAAAATTCCAGAGTGTTTAGAATCGCATATCAATCTCAAGAACTCCTTGGATTGCACATTTGTGGAGTAAACTACAAAAAGTGAGGCTGGGAAATACTAGAATGTGGATTTTATAATATAAATGGACAAACATAGAGATGATTTGGAAAATTTATGGCCCCCACTGGATCTTACTTCTTCTAGGCATGTCCTTCATGTTCCTTGCTTCCATCTTTCACAACCCCTTATGCCTTGTCTTCCTTTTATTCATCGAAATAGCCCAATGAATTTCACTACAAGGAATGAGGGGTATAGCGATGCCCCAATATATAAAAAAAAAGCAAGCAGCATCGCTTATGCGATGTTTTTTCCAGCAAACATTGCATAAATGATGCTAAAGAAAAAAAATAGCTTAATCACATAAGTGAAGATATTAATGAGCATCACTATTAATAGATTGGCATGCAAAAGTGTCGCATAAGCAACATCTTGCATAGACAAAAAAATTGGAATTCTCCTGACACACTTGTGTCGGGATCCAACAATAGAGAGAGAGAGAGAGCACGAAAGAGAGGGAGACAGAGAGAGAGAGAGAAAGAGACAGAGAGAGAGAGCACGAGAGGATGCATATATACACACACATACAAAGGTATGTACACAAGTGCATACATAGACACACACATACACATGCATACAGACATATACACTCACACACACATGCATACACACATACACTCACATACACATGCATACACACACATACACATACACACACATGTATACATATGCACAAAGACATGCACACACATACACTCACATGCATACATACACACACATAAGAGACACACACATACACATATACACACACATACATACACATGCATACACACACATAGACACACATACACTCACATGCATACATATACACACATAGGAGACACACACATACATACACATGTATATGTTGAGATATCAAGCTCAACATGTGATGATCCAGGATGACACGTACCAGTTTTTCATTTCTCTCACATGTATAGTGGTCACGCCGGTATATGTCAGGGATACTTCAGTGAGCTTTATTAGATTTATCTACCGAGAGTGATGGCACATTTGTTACTTGCCAGCTCACTCATTCATGGACATTAGGTTTTTCCTTATGTACTGATCTTTATATATTGCATTTGTTGTATTCTTGTTTTTAGGTCATTCTTGTACAATCCTTTTATGTAATAGAAGAAGAAGAAGAAGAAGAAGAAGATCATTCTTCCTTACCTCAATCTGTGTGTGTGCTTCTCCTTGAGAGTGAGAGTGTGTGTGTGAGCTCTCTTCACTTATCTCCTTCCTCATGACATGGTATCAGAGCCAGCGTGGCTGTAGAGAGCTCGTGGAGAAGGCAACGGTGAAGACTACGTGGCAAGGCATGGAGAAAATGTGATTTCACAAACGGCCTCCATTTGCCACAAAAATCGGCATGAAGGTAGAAGACCTCAAAATATTTTCGGTATGTTATCTCTTTAGGGTCACTCGTTTTTTCTAGATCAAAGTTTCGGAGCCATCTTGACCTCCGTTTCGAGCCCGCAAGGTTGGGCCCACAGAAAAAACAGGTTTAGTTTCAAAAATTGTAATTTGCGTTGTGTTGGCGACACTCATATATTCTAGATCCAGAATTTCAAGCCATTCCGTGTACTGCTGACACACGAAAACTGTGTTTTTCTGAGATCAAACTGTCACGTCATAGTGGCCAGTGTTCAAGCAGAAGTGCTGCTTGTAGTGTTTTGCAGTGTTGTGAATTGTTGCAGAAATGGAACACACAGATGGAATGAATCAGCTTATGAGTGATAAGCTGGACAAGAACAACTTCCATGCTTGGAGATTCAGAATGACGAATTTCCTGATGGGAAAAGGCTACTGGAAGTACATCGAAGGAGAGAATATAAATGCTCCGTAGTAACCAGAAAGGAATCGGACTGCAGACCAGTTAAGACATTATGAGGAATGGAATCAAGGAGCACGAAAGGTAATGTATTGGCTATTTGTTAGCATACAGGATAGCATGATTGGACACATACAGGATGCCAAGACTCCAAAAGAGGCTTGGAACAGTTTGGTCACTTTGTATGAGACTAATACAAAGGCACAAAAATTGCAACTCAAGAACGAGCTTCATACATTAGAAAAGAAGAGCATGTCGGTGTCGGGAAGAAGGAGGTCGTGGCGGGAAGTCGGCGCCTGGGGTTGGATCAGGCCCCGCTCTGGTGCGCCGTTCCCGCTGTCCTGCGAGCGGCGTCTGCACGCTGGGCGCCTCGCCTGTGCTCTCTGGAGCGTGCGCGATCCTCGTACGCGTGGGACCCTTACCCCTCGGAAGTGTCGAGACGTGCGTGCGTACACGATCGTAGGCGTCGAGAAAGAGACAAATCAGATACAACACTGATACTCGAAATCACTGGGTCGGTGTGTATACAAACTCGATGATACAATTAAATCTGATTGATACAGTGATGCCCGCTACAGTGCGGGTCCGCGATACAAAAATCCGCTACACCGCGGAACAGGTAAGTACAAATAAATGCCGCCGCTACAGTGCGGATCGGCTGGATATGATGTAGGCCTCCCGCTACAGTGCAGGAAGTCACCCTCTATCTTTTTCTTCTGGTCTTTGCGATTTAATCTTTTCTCCACTTTTCTTCGATCCAAGCTTTTCTTCAAGTCCTCACTTTGTAGCTCTTTACTTCAAAATTCCCAATAATCTCTGATCACGTAGTAACTTGGAGGGAAGATCAGCAAGGATAGTCCACGGGGAGGAACAAATGAGCCCAGGGCACCTATTTATAGGCCTCCCTTAGGAATTCCTTCTAGAACGTTCTAACCTCCTCAATGAACTTTCTATTTTTGGTAGTCTTTTAATTTTTCCATAAACTATGGTTTCGGTTTCACACTGGGTATTTACATTTTAGTTGGTTTTTAGGGTTTGACCTACAAAAACCGCCATTTCCAAGGGTCCGACCTAGGGTTTTTGGTCGGGAAAATTAGGGTTTTTCTCACAGTTATCTCAAGCTCGTCAATTTAACGGTTTATTTACAATTTCGGCCTAAATTCCAAGAGTTCTCAAGGGTTCAAGTTCATTTTTCATGGGATAAACTCGTGTTTCCAATCAGTTTCAAGGGTCAAACCTAAAGTTTTCATGGGTCTAATGTCAGTTGTTTATATACACGGGTCTAACACACATCTCAAACATGTTTTCGCATCACACAATCAATCAATTCGATCAAAATATGTACAAAATATACCACTCTCTCGATCAAAAACATCACACAAAAACTCAAAAACAATGAACTTTTGAAAAAAAACAATGCACACTCCCTGCGGGATTTCATCCCGACATTCGCCCCCGCTAAACCTGCACATCGTCCCGATGGGCCAACCTGCAAGATCCAACAAAAGAGTATCAGGGTTCTTTTTGAAATCTCTTTACACTTTTTATGCCTTTTCTTTTCAAAACTCAAATCATGATCTCATGCAGTCATGCAATTTTTATAAAGATTGGTATGAATTTTTGAAAATTAGGTAGATTCAAGCTTCACAAACATCATACTATGTTTCTGCGTCTGCAATCTGACAAGTAATCACATGAATAAATCGTCGGCTTTCTAGATCTTCTGCTTGTTCAACCGGTTCAGATCTAGCAGCTCATTCTAAGTACTAGCATATACATATGTTTCTACTAACTCAGTTTGTAGAATATACCTCAATTCCTACTATTTATCTCCTACTTGTCCAGCTCTCCATTAGATCTTTCTTTCTTTTTCTTTTTCTTTTTCATTTTTCTTTTTCTTTTTCTTTTTCATCATTTTTCTTTTTCTTTTTCTTTTCCTCTTCATCTCAGCTCAGCATTTTTATTTTTATCTTTTATTTTTCACAAATCGGCCTATGTCGAAATCGGGTGCGACTCATGGACTTGTCCGCCCGGCCAAGTTTATTCCACCTGTCTGTCGACCCGGCATAGCGCACGATATACACAACATCAGCCCTGTATGAAATGGGCATCAGCTCGTGGCTCTGACCACCCGATCAGAGTGACTCCACCCGCCTACCGACCCATACAGGCGCATGATAACAGATAGGTCAGGCCTACGACGAAACTAGCTACGGCTCGTGGCCTTGATCGCCCGACCAAGGTGGTTCCACCCGCCTACTAGCCCATCGCAGCGCACTAACAACATACACACACATAGAAGCTGGCATGAGTATGAATGTCTTTCTGTAAATCATGATCCATATGGAGATAAGATCTCACAAGAAATAAATACTAGGATCCAAAGTTTTCCCACTCACTAAGTGTTCAAATCAATCAGCATATACATGCACTCGATCTAAGCATGCCATCACATCCCCAAGCTTTCACTCCCAAAATCTCTAGTCTGCTAACTGATCTCACTCATATAATTTCCTAGTCATTCATGCTTCATGCAAACCCATAATAGATCTTTGTTATCTTCATTCTACATGATTTTCATAAACTCATACATATCTTTATCACACACACTAATGCAATGCAGATGCTCTATCAGAAAGAAAACACATCTCAAATCAGAAATGTTTCACCTGGTCATTTTTCTTCATTTTGATCCAGCTTTTCTTTATCTTCATGGTCTATCATTCTTCATCAGCATCAGCCTTAGTGTCATCAGTTCCCTCCAGAAGTTCTTGCTCAATCTCATAATCCGCTTCATTTCTTTCCTTGAATAATTTTATCCTCTTTCCTGCAATCAAAGATCTCAAAGGAGTATTGTCTAACTCACGAAGTGCATACGTACCATTTTCGAATACAGACGTCACCACATATGGCCCAAACCATTGTTTGGTCAATTTCTTCCTAGCATCATATTGAGTATCGAATGTACTATCGTACACCAACACCCAATCATCTACCTCAATCCTATGTGGTCTCAGTCGATGGGTTTTGTCAAAATAGATCTTATTCTTTAGTCTTGACTCCTTTAACTTTTGGACTGCTTCTTTCAGCTTTTCATTCCTTGTTCTAACTGCTTTATTCTCAAAGATAAAAGTTCTTCTCTTGTCATGCCATCATTCCATGGGAGAGTCAACCATGTCACTATCTGAGTCTGGATGGGGAAGATTGGCTTCTGACAATACATCAATTCAGCAGGCATGAATCCTGTGGACCGAGTGTAAGTCATCCTATCAGCCCATAACGCGAATGGAAGAAATCTAGGCCATTGCTTGATGTCATCGTTGCAAGCCTTAGAGATCTCCTTCACAATGGAAGGGTGACCTCTCTCGATTTTCCCATTTGCCTCTGGGCTATAGGCAGTGGTGAGAGACAATCGAATTCCATGATGATCAAAGAATCTTTTGCCTCTCTCGCATCCAACTCTCCCCTGTCCGCAACCACTTTCTCAACGTATCCGAATCTCGAGATCACTTCTTCTAAAAGGAATTTGCATACATTATAAGTAGTCTTCATACGAAGAGCTCGACCTTCCACATGGTTGGTCAAGTCCTCTCTAGCAAGTACAATGTATCTCATCTTATCTATCCCTTTGGGCATGGTTACAAGGTCGACCACCCACTTGTAATGGATACAAGGAGGATAAGTCGGATGTAACGGGTCTCTATGCCTAACTGATGAATGCACCTGGCATGTAGCACAAGTCCCTACAAAATCTCTCACACTTACATAAATCCCTGGCCACCAGTAGGCTTCTCTAATCTTCTCATATGTAGCATAAAATCCTTTGTGACCTGCCCATAAGGTCTCATGCATCTCTCTCATAACTTTTCTCTGAAGACTCCTCAAACTCAATACTCTCTGTGGACTCTTTACCTTGCCCTTAGCGTGTCGCCAAATAAGCTCGTCCTTCAAGAAAAAGTTGTAAGACTTTTTCCTGATGGATCTATACTTATTTGTGGACCAACCGGGGGAAGGTTTCAGAGTACTTAGATATCTCCCTATATCTCTCCACTCGCCATCATACTCATTCTCTCGGAACTGCTCATATGCATACACCAATGGATCGTATCTTATCATATGTATATCCTTTTCTACCTCATCATCATCATGAGACTCATCATTGAATTTTGCCCTAGAAAGCATATCAGCCACTGATTCAACTTCCCAGCTATGTGTACAAATGCAGGATTTATAAACTTTATATAAGAGATCCATCTAAGCATAGCAATGTCCGGAGATGAACAATTTGCAATCATGCCAATCAGTGGAAGACAGTCAGTCTCAACTATCACATTCGCCCCAATGAAATACTCTTTATCGCTCTTTAAAGCAGTCACCAATCCCCATAACTCGCTCTTTATCTGTGGATATTTTCTTTGGGTATCATGTAGGATCTTTGCACCAAAGCGTACTGCATATCTCTGCCCTTCATCATCATCTTGCCCTATGACCCAGCCTATGCCAATAGGACTGGTATCAACGGTCAAAATGATAGGTCTCTGACCTGAATAGTCAACACGCTTCAGAATCGAAGCTTCAATTAGAAGCTGCTTCAATTTACGCATAGCTCTCGACTGTTTCTCTGTCCATACAAACTTCTTTCTCTTTCTCAGCAGATCATATAAGGGGTTCGCAACGTGAGCAAAGTGAGGAATCCATATCACATAGAATACACAGGCTCCTAGAAACCTTCTCACCTCACTGACCTTACGACACACTTCAGAGATCCTGCTAATGGCCTCAACTTTCTGCGGGTATGGCTTGCGGCCATAATCTCCACACAGATGTCCTACAATGAGGACCTCATCAACGCCAAAAACAGATTTCTCTAAAGAAAGTGTCAGCCCTACATCTTGAAACCTCTCAAAGATCTTCTCACAATTAGCAATATGATCTCTCACAAACTTTCTACATCCTGAAGCATCTAAACTCACATCTTTCACTCTTTCCTCACATCCCTTTATTGGAACATCATCAATGAATGGCATAGTCACAGATGGTATAAAGTCTCGTAAAACCAGATTCATGGCATTCATCATGTGAGCCACAGAATTCGTCGCTCCCTGCGGCAAAGTACACATGCGTACAAGGCCCAGTGGAGTCCTCATGGTCGTAATGTCTCTACTCTCCATAGCCAACTGAAACTGGTCATAACCTGAATACAGATCACCCATAGAGTAGATGGAATGCCTAGCAAACGCTTCAGCAAACTCATCCACTATGGGTCCTGTCCCTACATTTCTAATTGTGACTTTATTCACAGGTTGCAGATCCTGAATGAAACGAAGCTTCCCATTTTTCTTAGGCACAGTAAACCACCTATTCGAATATGGAGCCGAGGATGGTTCCAATATCCGCATGGAAATCTTTTCCTTTAGCAGCCTCATCAGCTCAGGCAAGTGAGCTTTTGGGACTGGTATAGGCCGGATATTCCATGGTATATGTGGCACTATAAATATAATCATAGGAGGTACTTGTTTCGGGTCTGCGCACCCTATCTCATGTGGGAAAAGTGCAAATGCTTTTTCGTGTTTCTTGATGACTTCAATAAATTTCTGTTTCTCTTCTTTTCTCAGAAACAATTTCTCTCCAAACTTGATCTCTTTAATAGTCTCATCAGTAAAATGATGCCCTATGAGCTCTCTTCGTCTCAGCATAGGGTCATCTGACACTCGCAGATATTTCTCATGACTATCTTCTGGCAATGGTTGAGCTATAGGCTTCACTTTCTTATCCACAGTCTTATACTTTGTATTTACACTTACTTCATGCTCTCTCATAAACTCCTCAATCATCTCATACTCTTTGATAGAACTGAGCATAATCATTACTGATTTCTGATTTCTCTCAAATGCCTTCTCAAGCTCTTCCAGAGTAGTCGAACTTCTCTCCAACTCGATCACATCTTCAATCTTCTCATCAGTGGATCCTAACAGAAATTTTGATTAGCAGAAGCTCCATACTCTTCAACAGGCATACACTCATCATGGTCATGTGAATTAATAGGTTTCTTTCTTATATTCTTTCTATTCCTGGAGTGATTTGGACACACAATCATCACTTGCAAAGAATGAAGGCCAGATCTAGAACGGATTCGTGCATAGGCAGATCCATCATCCATGGCCTTAGTCTCCATTCTTACTTCGGCTATAAAGGGCTGCCCAAGGATAGCCTCATATGAACAATGGTCCTAGACAAAGAAGTGAAATTCATGATCTTTATCAATCGGCCACCTAAACTTATCATAGAGCTTCTTAGAAATCACATTTATCTCTGATCCTGAGTCAATCAAGGCCATAGCAAAACATGACTCCTCGTTGCTCCCTAACTTTATCTTCATCTCTGGAGTTCCTCTCGCCCAAAAGGTCCTGCTAAACTCACTTTTTGTCTTTCTCATTTCATCATCAGGTATGATAGGACCTAGAGAATTTTTATGACACCTGGCAACCTCATCATCATCATCATCAGATGTGTCACTCAGTGCAACTGCTTCATTTGTCACTTGAATATCTTCAGGTGCTTCTTCCATCTCTACATCTTCAGGTAGTGGAAACCTCTTTCTCTTAACCAGTTTTATAAATCTGTCCTTGAACTCAGGCTTCGCTATGGAGAAGACCTGCTCCAAGGACATGGTCACTTGGCTCTTCAGTAAAATGTCATTTAATATCTCTCTTGCATCATTTTTCCTTTCCAACTTAGAAATTAATACAGCCTTTGGAGTTCTCTTCTTTTTCTTCTTCTTTTCTTTGTCAGCTTCTTGAATACTTTCTTGAATTTCATCTTTCCTTTGAACAGGTTCTGGTTCTTTCTCTTTCTCTTTAGTCAGTTCTTGAATCTTAGTTGGCCCAGCCGGCCTCTTTCCCTCTCTTATCTCTTTCTTCTTTGCCTCTTCCTTTGAAACCATAGGCTCTTTCAATTGTACTTTCTTTTCTGGCTCTTTAGCCTTTTCTTCGGCCTCTTGGCTTTGCTTTCTGGTCACTCTTCTTTCTGGCTCAGTCTCTTCCTGACTCTCATCTCTTTTCCTCTTTTCCTCCACATTTGCTATGTGCGAATAGACCGAGGATTCATCAACAGGAGACTTCCAGGCAGTCTTCTGCATAATGGCATCCCTAGCCCTCACTAAAGCCTCTATGGAATAATTTCTTTGGGGTCGAGGTCTAGGCACTTTTTCATCTTCCTCCTCAACAGGTTCTAATCGTGCAGCTGATGTACTTGCATTATTGCTAGATAAATCTTCATAAAACTTCTTCATTCCCCAATTCACAGGTAGAGGAAGGCGGGTCCTGAAGTCACATAACTTCTTATCGATATCTATCACCAGTTGATGCTCTTTTGCTAGCTTAAGCTCTTCACAGGCATATGAAAAATGCTCTTGAGCATCACACCATACGCATCTCTTAGCCCCTCCAAACCCACCAGTCGCTCGTCTCTCAAAAGGTCCAGTGTTTCTTTGAAATGTGGTTTGCACTGGTGGTGTAGGTATCTGTTGGGCAACAGGCTGCACTAGAGGTGCAGGCTGTGGCATCACATAACCTTGTATATTTGGAACAGGCATAGTGCCTCTCTGTAATGTATCTACATAACTCGTACTCGCTTGAGGAGGAGTGGGGTCCTGATACCCCATAGAATAAACTTTATTATGGATACTGGCCATTTCTTTTGACATAGATGCCTGCATTGTCATAAGATTCTCTATCTATCGACTGAGAATCTCAAGCTGTAGCTCCATTAGCGTTCGCGAAGTGGACGCAACATTAGTAAAAGCTGACGTTGCAGGCACATTCGGAATTGCCGGAAGTGGAGCTTCCCTAGGCGGTTGTGGCGTTACCACTGCAGGTCTATCGTATAACACCGCCTGGCGTTGCCTCATTTGGGCAACCGCTTCTACCTCTCTCCTCACTACACCCCAATCTTCAGTCAATCCAAATCTCTTCCCAGGCTCTTCAATCCTCCTTTCGACCTCAGTCCTGTCTTCAAGACTTAAGATTCTAAGGAAAGATATAACTAGGTCAGGTTTTAAAGCATCTAAATCGGCCTGTGGAAGTTGTCATATCTTCTCAAGAACTCATTCAAAAATTGAGTGAGGGATGCAGTGAGCTTTGGAGAGCTTATCCACCGCAAGAACCCTTCTCTACTGTGTTGGGAAAAGTCTTCTAAATAAAACAGCTTATGCAATTCTTTTCTGAATTCGGCCCAAGGCTTTGCTATATGTGCTGTAATAGGGGCTAAAATGGATCCTGATACTACCCGTGTGAAGTAATGTGTAAACACATCCTCGGGTAGACCATAAATCCGTGCCTGTTCCTCAAAAACATCTAGGTACTCGGTTACATTCAAGCCTGTAAACTTTCCTTTTTCTCTCAATACCGCTTGGACTACGCGGGCCCCTTGTTTCTCTATTACCATTTCCTTGAATATATCCTCCATCTCTCTTCTCTGCTCTGTCCTAGAATGTAGCACAAGGTCCAGTGTAAGTGGTTCAACTATCTCTCTAAGCTCAGAGTAGAGATCAGAGAAGAGGCTTGATGAGTCACAAGCCAGGAGGTAAAGGTCAGTCTAAGCTCTCTGATTTGCCTAGGCCAAAGTCTAATCGAACTGTCCTCTCTTCGATTCCCAAGATTTCAATGTATTTTCCCCCTTTTTGTGATAAGTTTTCTAATGTTCTGTCTAAGCTATGAAATCAGTAAATCCTTAATCTAAGCGGGAAAAAAAATTCATACACGTATGGACTAAACTAATGCAAAGTGTGGATGCTCAAACTCAAGCAGCAAGACAATCTTTCTGTTTCAGCAGTGTATGTGAAGCAATGCAAAATTTCAAATAACTTGAAATGCTAGTACCTGGAAATATCTGACTCGATGCCGAGGTTCCTGTCTGTCTTCTCAAGGAGTAGGTGACGCGATGAGGATCACCAGGCAACCGCCTCGCTTCACGTCGGGTTCAGGTGACGGGAAGAAGGAGGTCGTGGCGGGAAGCCGGCGCCTGGGGTTGGATCAGGCCCCGCTCTGGTGCGCCGTTCCCGCTGTCCTGCGAGCGGCGTCTGCGCGCTGGGCGCCTTGCCTGTGCTCTCTGGAGCGTGCGCGATCCTCGTATGTGTGGGACCCTTACCCCTCGGAAGTGTCGAGACGTGCGTGCGTACACGACCGTAGGCGTCGGGAAAGAGACAAATCAGATACAACACTGATACTCGAAATCACTGGGTCGGTGTGTATACAAACTCGATGATACAATTAAATCTGATTGATACAGTGATGCCCGCTACAGTGCGAGTCCGCGATACAAAAATCCGCTACACCGCGGAACAGGTAAGTACAAATAAATGTCGCCGCTACAGTGCAGATCGGCTGGATATGATGTAGGCCTCCCGCTACAGTGCAGGAAGTCACCCTCTATCTTTTTCTTCTGGTCTTTGCGATATAATCTTTTCTTCACTTTTCTTCGATCCAAGCTTTTCTTCAAGTCCTCACTTTGTAGCTCTTTACTTCAAAATTCACAATAATCTCTGATCACGCAGTAACCTGGAGGGAGGATCAGCAAGGATAGTCCACGGGGAGGAACAAATGAGCCCAGGGCACCTATTTATAGGCCTCCCCTAGGACTTCCTTCTAGAACGTTCTAACCTCCTCAATGAACTTTCTATTTTTGGCATTCTTTTAATTTTTCCATAAACTATGGTTTCGGTTTCACACTGGGTATTTACATTTTAGTTGGTTTTTAGGGTTTGACCTACAAAACTCGCCATTTCCAAGGGTCCGACCTAGGGTTTTTGGTCGGGAAAATTAGGGTTTTTCTGACAGTTATCTCAAGCTCGTCAATTTAACGGTTTATTTACAATTTCGGCCTAAATTCCAAGAGTTCCAAAGGGTTCAAGTTCATTTTTCATGGGATAAACTCGTGTTTCCAATCAGTTTCAAGGGTCAAACCTAAAGTTTTCATGGGTCTAATGTCAGTTGTTTATATACACGGGTCTAACACACATCTCAAACATGTTTTCGCATCACACAATCAATGAATTCGGTCAAAATATGTACAAAATATACCACTCTCTCGATCAAAAACATCACACAAAAACTCAAAAGAGGTCGTAGAAATTTCCAAAGAAATGATTCAGGTAATGATAGTAATGGATGCTGGAATTGTGGTAAATCTGGACACTTTGAACGTGATTGCAGGTTGAAGAATCAAAATAACAGAAGGCAGCAAAACAATTATGCATCCACAAGTGCAGATGATTCTGAGAAGCTGTTTATGGTTCAACATCACATGATGAATACGATGTCTAATGGTATTTCAAAATCGAATGATAATGTCTGGTATGTTGATTCAGGTGCTTCAAATCACATGACCAATCACGCAGAATGGTTTAGTAGTTTGCAGAAAATGCCAGTTCCTGGATATGTCGAAACAGGTGATGATACATCACATCCTATTGAGCAACATTTTCTATGGAGGACGGGAAGGTAAAACATCTTGCTGATGTGTTGCATATTCCAAATATAACAAAGAATCTAGTTTCTGTTGGACAAATGGTTGACTAGGGATTACAAGTCAGGTTCAATGCTGATGGATTATATGTAGAAGAGTACAAGCAGGATGGACGATTGGTTGCCAAAGGAAACAAAGTGGGTAGGATGTTCACCTTAAATGTGAAGATTCTTAAATGTGAAGATTCTTGAAATGAATGCAGCCATGTTTGCAAAAAGGTGCAGGAGTTATTGCAGATATAGAGATATAGCACAAACGGATTGGACATGCAAACTTGCAAAGGCTCAAACTGATGCAGTCAAAGGAGATTGTCCATGGACTACCAAATTTCAAAGTTTCAGAAATGCAAAAGGTATGTGCAGCATGTCAATTTGGTAAACAATCAAGAGCATCATTTCCACATGACAAGCATGTTAGTGAGAATGTACTAGAAGTAGTACATACAAATGTTTGGGGTCGAGCAAAGACCACATCTATGGGTGGTTGCAGGTTTTATGTTACTTTCATTGATGACCATACACGCATAGTATGGGTATATTTCATGAAAGAGAAGAGCGAGGTCTTCACTCACTTCCAGAATTTTAAAGTTATGGTGGACAAGCAGACAGGGAAGTACATTCAGACATTAAGATTTGATGGAGAAGGTGAATACATGTCAAATGAGTTCAGCAATTTTCTAAAAAAATAATGGAATTCGGCATCAGTTTTCATGCAGGTACACACCACAACAGAATGGCGTTGTTGAACGCAAGAATAGACATATTGCAGAAATAGTAAGAGCCTTAATGGCTGAGAAGAATATGCATCATTGTTATTGGGCAGAAGTTGTGCATACTGTTGTATACATCATGAACAGAACTTTGACTGCTGATGTACATCAAGTTACACCTGAAGAGAAGTTTACAGGTAAAAAGCCAAACTTATCACATCTGAAAGTTTTTGGTTGTATTGCATATGTACATGTCCCAAATGAATTGAGGATGAAGCTTGATCCAAAAGCAGAAAAGTGTGTCTTCATTGGATACTCTCTTGAGCAAAAGGGATATAAATGTTATAACCCACTCACACGATAGGTAACGGTGAGCAGAGATGTGGTATTTGATGAAATGTCAAGCTTCTATGCAGATGCCAAAGAAGGACTGAGTCTTGAACCAAATGACAAAGAAAATGCTGAAAAACCAAGTGTAGAATCTAAGGTTTTGAGTGGACCGGATACATCACCAAGCAATAGCTCCAAGTCAAATCCATGGAGTGGAAGATTACGTGGAAATTTCAGTCCAGCAAATTCACCAAATACATCCAAGAAAGGTAAAGAAAAGATTTCTGCTGGTCATAAAACATGTGTAGGTTTTGAAGACATTGATGGAGATTCAAGCGGTTCACAAAAGAGTCTTGATGAGGAACTTGGATGGCCCTCAGTGAAGACTCGAGGAGTAAGAAGGGCACATGCAGATGATACAAAGGAGAAGTGAGCCAGGACCAAGAAGATCTGGGAGGATGAGGAATTCAGTGCAACGGTTGACATATCATAGTTACATAACTCGTCATTATGCCTACATGACAAAGGTAATAATAGATGTTGAACCTTCTTGCTTTGATGATGCAATTGGAATTGCAAATTGGAAAAAAGCTATGGATGAGGAGATGGCTGCACTTTACGGAAATGATACATGGAAGCTAGTTCCATTGCCGCAAGGAAAGAAACCCATAGGCTGTAAATGGGTTTACAAGGTAAAGCATAATGTTGATGGTAGCATAAGCAGTTATAAAGCACGATTGGTAGCTAAAGGATATGCACAGACATATGGCATTGATTATGAGGAAACATTCAGCCCTGTAGCTAAAATGTCTACTATTAGGACACTTGTTGCATTAGCTACAACAAAAGGATGGACTTTGCATCAGATGGATGTGAAGAATGCTTTCCTACATGGTGAGCTAGAGGAAGAAGTATATATGGACCAGGCACAAGGATATGAAGATTCAAAGCATCTAGAATATGTTTGCAGGTTGCAAAAGGCTTTCTATGGGTTGAAGCAGGCTCCGTGTGCATGGCATGCAAGGATTGCTGATTACTTAACCAGCATTGGGTTTTCTATGTGTGATGCAGATCATTCACTATATGCAAGGAAGGTTGATGATGGCATCACGATTGTGGCCATTTATGTTGATGACTTGATTGTAGGTGGTGATAATGAAGAAAGCATCAAAGAGGTAAAGCAACTTCTTATGCAGGAATTTGACATGAAAGATCTTGGTGTGCTGCGCTATTTCTTGGGCATTGAGTTTATACATACAGAAACAGGTATATGGATGTCGCAAAGGCAATATGCCTTGAATATGGTACAAAAACATGGTGTGGATGGTTGTAAGCCAATTTCTATGCCATTAGATCAGAATTTGAAGTTGGATACTACATCAAGTGAAGCATTGGAAAATGCTACTATGTACAGGAAAATTGGGGGAAGTCTTATATATCTTACAATTACAAGGCCTGATTTAAGCTATACTATTGGACTTGAAAGTCAGTTTATGTAGGTTCCCAGGAAGCCACATTTGGATGCTCTAAGGTGCACTCTATGTTATGTGAGTGCCACTTTGGATTATGCATTGTTTTATGAAGCTGGTGTAGATTTGCAGGTTCATGGATACACCGATGCAGATTCGGCTGGTAGTACTCCAGATAGAAGATCTACTAGTGGCTTTCTTTTCTCACTTGGAGGTGCAGCCATTACATGGAGCAGTAAGAAGCAACCCACTATTGCTTTGTCGAGTACAAAGGCTGAGTATAGAGATGCTGCAATGGCAGCATGTGAGGCATCATGGCTAGAGATGTTACTTGCAGATTTAGGTGTGGAAGTGCAAAAGCCTATCACTATCTATTGTGATAATCTTAGCAGCATACAGTTAGCACGGAACCTTGTTTTCCATGCTAGAACAAAGCATATCGAGGTACATTATCACTTCATCAGAGAGAAGGTATTAGCAGGTGATATTGATCTTGTTTATGTGAGAATAGATGAGCAAGTTGCTGATATTTTCACCAAAGCACTTGGAGCTAAGAAGTTGAAGAAGTTTTGGGAGATGCTTGGATTACAAGATATGGCGTTGAGCTTGAGGGGAAGTGTTGAGATATCAAGCTCAACATGTGATGATCCAGGATGACGCGTACTAGTTTTTCGTTTCTCTCACATGTATAGTGGTCACGCCGGTATATGTCAGGGATACTTTAGTGAGCTTTATTAGAATTATCTACCGAGATTGATGGCACATTTGTTTCTTGCCAGCTCCCTCATTCGTGGACATTAGGTTTTTCCTTATGTACTGATCTTTATATATTGCATTTGTTGTATTCTTGTTTTTAGGTCATTCTTGTACATTCCTTTTATGTAACAAAAGAAGAAGAAGAAGATCATTCTTCCTTGCCTCAATCTGTGTGTGTGCTTCTCCTTGAGAGTGAGAGTGTGTGTGTGAGCTCTCTTCACTTATCTCCTTCCTTGTGAAAATATACACACACATACACATACACATACACATACACATACACATACACATACATACACATATACACACACATACACTCACTTGCATACATACACACACATGCATATGCATACATACATACACATACACATATACCCACACATATATACACTCACATGCATACAAAACACATGTATACAAATGCATATGCATACATACATACACACATGCATATACACACACTACAAGGATTAAGGGGGCATAGTAACACCCCAAATTAGAAAAAAAAAGTGGGTTGTGTCACTTATGCAATAATATTTCCACCAAGCATTGCATAAGCCACATCAAAGGAAAAAAAAGTTACCCAATCCTATAAGCAATGGTCATCGTGTCGCTTATACAACATTATTAATAATCATCTCTAACAGCGTTGCAAAGTACTAATGCTATTATCGATGCAAGAAATCTATTTGCAATGCAGAAGCGTCACATAAGCAATGTCTTGCACTTCAATAAAAAATTGAATTCTCCCCCGGTACAAGTGAAAAAAGAGAGCTCAAGAGTGAGAGAGAGAGAGAGGGAGAGAGGGAGAGAGAGAGAGAGAGAGAGTTGCAAAGAAGAGCACACATACACACACATTCAGATACGTACACACATGCATACATAGACACACACATACACTCACGTACACACATACATACACATGCATACACACACATACACATACACACATAATATACATCCACATAGACACACACACATACACTCACATGCATACATACACACACATAACACACACACACATAAATTCACATACACACATACATACACATGCATACACTCACAATCACATGCACACACATATTCATACACACACACACATACACATATACACACACATATACACACACATACACTCATATGCATACATACACACACATGCATACACACACATACACATATACACACACATGCACTCACATACACACATGCATACACACATATGCACATACACACACATATACATACACACACATATACAGACATATATACATGCACACACACATGCACTCACATGCATAAATACACACACATGCATACATACACACCCATGCATATGCATATATACATACATACACATACATACAGACACATATGCATACACACATATAAATACACATGCATAGACACATATTCACACACATACACATACACACATACACATATACACACATATAAATACACACATAGACACATATATGCACACATAAACATACACACACATATACATACACACATAGACACACACACACACACACATATACATTGACATGCATAAAAAATGCATGTATACATAAATACACACATGTGTACATATATATACACATACACACACATATACACATAACACACACATATACATGTGCACACATATGCATATGCACACATGTACATATACACACATAGACACACACACATACACACATGTTCATACACACACATACACATACACACACATATACATACACACACATAGACACACACATGCATACACACACATATACATACACACACATAGACACACACATACAGTCATGTGCATACATACACACATATACACATACACACACATATGCATACACATGCATATGCATGAATACATACACACATGCATACACACATATACACATACACACACATATGCACACACATGCATACACACATACACATACACACACATGCATACACATACACACATACACAAACACACACATAGAGACACTCATATACACATATACATATATACATACACACAAATAGAGACACATACACACACATGAATGCATACACATGCATATGCATACATCCATATACACATACATACACACACATACACATACCTACACATGCATAAACACACATACATATACACATACACACACATATACATACAAACACATACACACAAACATACACATAGATACACTCACATGCATACATACACATATGTGCTTGCACATAGATATGCATACATACATACACACATACATATGCATACATACATACATACATACACACATGCATATGCATACATATATACACACATGCATACACACACATATACATACACACACATATGCATACACACACAAACATACACACATATAAATACACATGCATAGACACATATGCATATACATACACATACACATACACACACATACACACAGATACACATACAAAAACATATACATACACACACATAGACACACATATGCAAAAATACACATACACATAAACATATACACTCACAAACATACACATACTCATGTGTGTATGTATATATATACATACACACACACACACATAAACATATACACTCACATGCATAGAAAATACACAATTTGACATCAAATAGTATGGAGACTGGCATTATGAATGATCATGGTGTATACCTTTATTTCTGGGGCTAATGGGATTGAGTCAAAAAGCTTTTGAAATTATTGTTTACCTTAGAGAATTCTTACCCTATATTTTTTTAGTTTCTTTGCATTTTTATTCTGCCTCAACCTTTATGTTCTTAGCAATTGAAAGTCTTGTCAGGACTTCATTGGTCAAAGGGTAAAGGTACTTTTCACTCAAAACCTATTAATGGAGTTGGCCAAGATCTCTCCCTCAAGGGTTTCCAATTGGAATGCACCTATAGTGGAGATTTTGTTTATCATAATTGATTTGTGAACTCTCTTTTGAAGATTCTTAGGATGTTGTAATAAAGTAAGTCTATGATCTAAGGATTCGACTGCTTCAAATAGATCTGAAATTGGACTATGATCTAAGGATTCGACTGCTTTAGGCAGATCTGAAATCAGACACCGTTTGGTCACTCATTTGTATGACCAAAGATCTCGAGTTTAGACTTACTAGGAGGTCTTGTGCTCTTGTGAACAAGTGATCCACTTAGCTTAGTGGCTAAGTCTCAAGGATGTGAAGGAGGAGGTCTTGGGTTCAATCCCCATGGGGGACATGGGGAGAGTATTTTGCCCAAAGAGATCTAGAGCCACTTGAGTTAAATCGAGTTAACTAGGACACTTGGTGCACATGCAGTTACATGGTTGACACATGGATGGTTAGTATCCACCTGCCCAAGAAGGCAGTCCCCTAGAGAGAGCTATGTATAGAGGCATTTGTTTGGGAGGAGAGTCATCTCTCTAGCATGTGGTGGTCGTAATTGTTAGTTTCTTGCATTGGTATCAGAGCTCAAGGTTGAGCTTCCATGGTGACCTTCATAGGCTCATCATCATCTTTGTAACTTCCATGATGATCTTGAAGCAAGCTTTGTCATTATTTTTTTCCCCTCATGGGCTTGATCGCTTGTGAGTGCTTTCTCTTGCTCACAGATGTGCATATATTCCTCCCAAATTTTTATCCGTGGGCCTGGTAAAAGCTGGAGGTTAGGATACAAAAGGGAGAATCCTCTAATGCTATGCACGAGGCTTGAACTCGCTACCTCCAGATGCTCAAGTCTCTCCTCTATCCATCATCTTCTATTCAATTTCAACGCTTAGCAAATTGTCGATCACAAACTCACACCTTGTTGTCGTGGAAGCTGGGGAGAAGAAATAAAAACCATATCTGCAGTACGGGATCAAACTCATGACGTCGCGTCTATCGGATGAATTTTATCCACTATACTATTCGTGCGGTTGTATTCTTTGCCAAGAAGCAAACCTTTTGCTAGAGCAGATGACCCCAAGCAGACATCTAAGATTTTCACACTGCAGCTTCTTTGTAAATCAAAGATTAATCATTGATTTTATTAGCCGCAGGCAGACGACTTTGAAGCTGCAACGTGATAGAGCCAGAGCTTTGGTCATTCGCATATTGCTCTAATCATGAAGCTAGCAACCTGCTGTTGCATCGATCTGCTGAAGAGAGGAGTCCAAAAACAACAAAATCAAGGCAAAAGAGAAGAGATCCATCCCGGTGGCATTTGGGATTCGAATGTGTGATGTCAAGGAAAACAACTATCTCTTCTATCCACAGGGCCAAACCATGTTGGTGAACTGTTCTCTTCATAGTCTAACTAATTGGACGTGATAAAACCAGAGCAAAGGAATACATCATCAAGCTGTAGCTTTCAGGGTATGGGCAGACAATTTGTCTTCAGCAGCCACCTTTTAGCAGTTACAAAAATGAAGTAGTGACTTCTTTGGAGATACCTTCGGTATCATTGCACTTCCAAATTTGACGAGGAGGTGTGTGGATGCTCACTAAGTCCTTGAAGGATGGTGAATAACTCCTCACAAGGATTAGAGGATGGACGAAGCTATGATCAAAGCTAAGTATTTTCTAGTTTCTACTTGGCCTTAATGCTTTATTTATCTTGTTTTCATTAGTCTACACTTAATCCTAGATGCACATTGAAATAGCCAAGATTTCAATTGATTAAGTCTAGATTAAGATAATGAAACAATCCACTTCTCATTCCAAGCATTAGTTTGTATTAAGGAAAGACTTGGTTTAAAAAAAGGATCCTTGTGCATCAAAGAATGTATTTTGGTAGTTTAATTCTAGATTTCCTTTCCATCGAGTAAGCTTTTTATTGCGCCACAAGGATATGTTTTTATATCATAGTGCATTAGGACAAAGGAAAGGATATACATGCATCAAGATTGCATGATATACATTCATAATACAAGGAAAAGTCATGCATCAAGCTCATGCATGATTGTTGCATTATTTTTTGGGCATGCAAAGAACATGCATGCATATGCATGTGAGCATATGCATTTGCATGTGAGCATATGCATTTGCATGTAGGTACATGCATTTGCATGATAGAATGAGATGTTGTTTGCAAGTAGATATGATAATGTACTCTCTTAGTATTTAGCTTACTTTATAAAGCTCGCAGCTTGACATTAGGGAAAACAGAGGGCTAGTTAGTTGCAAAGACATGCTAGTTCTAGTTTGTAGCTCAAGTAATTAGTTGATTCCTTCCCAAGTTGATACTCCGCTATCAAAAACAAATACTTAATGACAATTAAGTATGTTTGATGTCTTACTAGGTATAAGTAGGCACGAGGAGAAAGTTAAGTATTAAATTTTCTTGATGACCAAGAAAACTTAATTACTTGCAAAGCTTTTGTGATGTATGATGACTCTAAGTCCCGGATGTACTTAGGGAGTCATGAAGATAAGCTTATAATGATTAGTCTAAGTATAAGTGATATTTAGAAAGTCATACGGATAAGCTTTAGTGGAACTATTGAAGTTTTTTCTTTTCATCCTGATGAGTGATCAACTTCAAAGAGATGAATAAATTTTAGCATCACTTGAACTTTATTGTTCAATAGTTGGATGCTAGGTTCCATGACGGTATCTCTAGTCAAGATGCAAAGCTTTCAAAAAGCATGCAAACTTTATTAAGCATTTTCTGAGGATCAGAAAAGTATGCTTGGTTTTTTTTAAGCTAATTAGAGCTTAAAGAAGAAAACCAAGTCAAATTAATCTTTTGGAATCAAGATATTTTCTAAAAGATATGTCAAAGTAATCTTTAGAAATTAAGCTACTTCCTAAAAGTTAAGCCAATAAAGGAAATAGCCTAGTTAACTATTTCCTTAGTTGAAAAGGAATAACTTTTGGACAAGCAATAAAGCCTTAAGTCTTGGTCTTGTCCAAAAATCAAGAATTTCTTTTGAAGATCTTTTTAGTTAAGAAAAAGATTCCAAGATGAATTATTGGACTGGAAAGCAAAAGATTCCAAGATGAATCATTGGCTTAGTATTACTTGATTCCTTGGTAGGAATCTAAAGCTCTTGAAAGAAAAGTCTCCCTAGATATGAGTCTAGAATCTTTCAAGAAAAGTTTGTTAGGAGTAGTTACAAGCAATTACCAAAACCACAAGTATTGGTACTTAAGTCCAAATATTGATATAACCTAAAGGTATATCAAATATTTTTAGCTTTACAATCTGAGAGGCATTAGAGTATGCCTGGACTTGAGACAGGGAAAGATCTCTAAAAGCCCATGGGTAAGCAAAGACGCTTTTGTTAGTTTAAAAGATCTTATAATAAAGACTAAGTCTTTATTCTAGTCGCAAGGTCAACCAGAATTGATCAAGCTTGGCCATGATTGTTCAAGAATGCACGATTAGAACTACTTTGTAGATTGCCCAAGTATTGGCAATATAAAATCCTTTTGGGAATTATTCACTCAGGTTACATTTATCCAATGGAAAATTGTGAAAAGAGTAAGATGTTCCATTTATGAACAGAGTGAAGAAATTCCAAGTGTGGTATGTAACTATGAAAACAGTACTTAAGTCTATGGAAGGTAAAGCATAATGTTTACCTATCCTTAAAGGGATTTTTGGTACAAATCCAAAGAGCATGAGTGGATGCTTAGACTTAAGCAGTAGAGAGATTCCTATAAAATCTTGGCCAGGATAGGTACCTAAATCATGAGTAAGGAAAGGAATCTAAAGACAAAAATTTAAAAGCTCTTGTGACTACAAATTGGTCAAGAATAAACCAATTAAACTTGAATACGTGAAAATTCAAGTACTTGGAATTCAGATTGGTTTTCATTTGGAAACCCTAGCAAAGAAGGATGCATATTCCATCAAAAGGTTTTCAAGTTTCCAAAGGAAAGCACAAGACCGTGACACGATCATGTGAAGGGATCAAAACTTAGAAAATCTAGTTAGAGATAATGCTTGAAACTTCAAAATTCTCGTAAAGAATTGAAGCAAGAAGGTACTCTACCAAGATATATTTAGACTTTAGGATAAGTATCACCTATACATTAATGTGAATATAAAATAGGGTGGTATGTGACACCAAATTTTATTCTCAGATTGATGTAGGAAAGATGGTATGGGACATCGGACCATAGGATCATAATTATTTTTTAGTCATAGTTTGGATCTTGAAGTTAGGTTTGATCCTCAAGGGAATTAAGACTTCAAAGAAAGTTTAATTCATAAAGGATGAAAGTAGTATCTCAAGATACTTCAAGATAACTTCAAGATCAAGGAAACTGAAGATATGAAGTAAGTAACTTCCAAGATCTTCTTAGAACACTTCAAGCTTAAGTGTTGTTGGTCAGAAATAGTTGATAAATTTCTGAAAAATATTGGACTTTGATTTTGAGTTAATCTTTTCAACCAAGGATTTGATTGACTAAGTGAAGCACCAAGTTCCTAGTATAACTTGGTAAATTCACTCTTTTGACTCAGAGAAATGCACAAGAATTGCATTCCCAGTAAAGAGTTAGAAAGACTGAATATGACATGAACTTGGTCTCCAGAGAAGCATTATTTGAATACTAAACTCATCAATAGAACCTCAGTGGGTCGACACACTGATGTTGGTTATCACACTAGTATCTTGTGGTTGGATGATGTTTTTTATTTTCTTTGAATCCTTTTCAGAATCCCGATTATTTCTCTTAAAGATAGAAAAAATGCTTCAATACCCTATTGAAACAGATCTTGGAGAAGTTAAAGTCCTGAGTCATCTAGACTTTGACTCATAGCAAGTTTACGTATCTTCCAAGTTTGAATTGGTTGAACATAGTTTTAGTTTTTTCTTTTCACTTTCCGAATCTTTTAGATTTGACTCAGATATGGTATCTGATTCTTTTCATAAAAGTCAAGGGTTAGCGGGATAGAACCAGGTAACTAAATTAAACATCCTAGATAGATGTTCTATACAAGAACCTTTTCAAAAGATGACAAGTTCAAGGTTGACTTATTCATTTGGGTTTGCTTCAAGTTACAGCATGAATGATTTCCTAGAGTCCAGTATACTCTAGAATAGAAAAGTTAGGAATTGCTCAACAGTTTGACAATTCCCAAGAACTTCTACCTCAAGTCTTTCAAGTCTTTGAGAAAGTGTCCTAAGTTGGACAAGTTTCCTTTTGAATTTGAATTGGTCAAGATATAGTACGGTTGACTCAAAGTAAATAGTATACTATCTCCTATAGTTTACATAGGATTTTTTAACTCATTAGGACAAAGTAGTCCTCTAGTCGGGTGAAAAAATAAAGTAATTGTTGGATAGGAGTTAACCATTGTACAAACATCCAAGTTAGATGTTTGGGACAACCAAACTTCAGGTTTTCCAAACCAAATTCAAGTGAATCAAGAGTTCTCAAAGTTTTATGAGGGATACAAATGCTTCCTTCATTACTAAGTCCATGCACCAGTCATGCCCACAAATGGACTAGTAATTTGAATCCATCTAGTTCACATGTTTGTGCCTAGATCGCACATCGAGAAACTATGAATGGGCCAGGGATGTTCTTAGATCCACCCTTATTAGTCATTCACTCTTTTGTACTTTGACCAGTTTATCAAAGTGCAAAGCGAGATAGTGTTTTGAATCATTTGGGCAGGGATGCCACCACAGAGATGAGACATGCTCTTCCAGTTTTAGAACATGACCATGTTCTTCCAGTTTTAGAACATGAGGCTCGGGGTTGCCTACAATATGTATATAGCTCTATTTTTTAGGACGAGAATATTTTCCAAGGGGGGAATAATGTAATAAAGTAAGTCTATGATCTAAGGATCCGACTCCTTCAGACAGATCTGAAATCAAACTATGATCTAAGGATCCGACTGCTTCAGACAGATCTGAAATCAAACACCGTTTGGTCACTTGTCTGTATGACCGAAGATCTTGAGTTTAGACTTACTAGGAGGTCTTGTGCTCTTGTGAACAAGTGATCCACTTAGCTTAGTGGTTAAGCCTCAAGGATGTGAAGGAGGAGGTCTTGGGTTCAATCCCCATGGGGGACATGGGGAGAGTATTTTTCCCAAAGAGATCTAGAGCCTTCTAGAAGCATCCACTTGAGTTAACTCAAGTTAACTAGGACACTTGGCGCACATGCAGTTACATGGCTGACATATGGATGGTTAGTATCCACCTGCCCAAGAAGGCAGTCCCCTGGAGAGAGCTATATATAGAGGGATTTGGTTGGGAGGAGAGTCATCTCTCTAGCATGTGGTGGTCGTAATTGTTAGTTTCTTGCAGTTGTTTTTGACCAAATAACCAAATAGAATATCTGAGTCATGGGTTTGGGGTTGAATCAAACACACTCTCGGTTATAAGTGAAATATCTCCATCATCGTTGTCCATATGAGCTTTGATTTGTCCCTAAATTAGTCATATGGATAAGATTTTATTAAACTAAACATTGAAGCATGAGAAATGACACATAACTCACCACCCAACCATCTATTATATAGCCTCTAAGACTGAAAGAGGCCACAATAGATAGCTTAAGACACCTTTTGTATGTGCATTATGCACCAAAAATTTAGGAATTATAGCTAGACATAAAATAAAAAGTAGTTCACTTACCTAGAGTGATATGTTCTAGTCAATTGGAGTCAAATATCAGTGGACTCTAGTCAACTCAAGCTAACATAAGTTAGGAGCTCTAGATTGTCTTGGACAAAAGGCTCTCCCTTGTGCATCTATTGGAATCAAACCCAAGACCTCCTCCATTCCACTCTTAGGACTTAAACACAAGTCTAAGCAGATACCTTGGCTAATACTCCAAATGAAAACAATGTTAACTTGATGTTCATCCTTAGTCAAGTGACCTTATATCATCCCCCCCCCCCCCTTGAAAAACATTTTTGTCCTCAAAAATATGCTTCAAATTACAAACTACATTAGAGAATTTCCTCAAGCCCATGGTCCAATTGAGAAGAATGGTTTTCATTTTCCTTTGAAATTTGGCTCTTTATATCTAGAAAGAGGGAAATTTCATTTTTAAGGAACCAACATAGTTCTATGAGGTGGTTTTTTTCTATTCTATCTTTCCATTTCACTAGGTAATCTTTATATAATTGACTTCGAGTTTGCTCTTTTAAAGTCCATAACACTTTTAAAGCTCATGGGGACTAGAGTCAACTAAGATTCATTAGATTATAGTGTCTAATGGAACAACATTATCAAAATCATCCATTTTTTTTAAGTTGAGTTACATGGAAAACTAGATGAATTTAGAAATCTTCTAGAAGTCCGACTTCGTACACCATTGATCTAACCTTTATAATTTCTTTGAAAGGGCCATGAGAGCTAGGGGATAGACTAAGATAGGGTACACGTTTAAGGCCCTCAAACTTTTATGGGACTAACTCTAGCAGCAATATGCTTTGCATTGCTATAAGCACATTCTAGAAGTGGCAAACAGTCATTCTAGTAAGTTTGTTTTGGAGACAAATATGCTCTCAACATATTTTCCAAAACTTCATTGATATTTAGTCTATTCATCCATATGATGATCTTCTATCATACTCATGGATAATTTCATATCCAACTAATTTCTTTTGGCAAACCATAGAGTCAATATAGATGTTCCACAAAAAAATTAGTCAATCTTGGTGTCTATATTATGGTGCAGGTTGGAATGACCTTGACTATCTTACTTAACTAGTCAACTATGTCCCAGATCAAATCATACCCTTTCCATATTTTGGCAAGAACATAAAGAAATCCATATATATATACTTTTCCATTTTTCTTTAGGCATTTTCAATGGATGTAGAAGGCCTCTAATCTTAAGCCTTTCCACTTTATCAGCTTGACATTTGTGACATCTTAAAACATAGTCTTGTACATCTTCATGTAAACTAGAACAATAGAAGTATTGTTTTACTAATTTGTATGCCTTGCTAATGCCAAGATGGCCTCATTGGGGCAATAGTGGCATTCAACATTTTTTTCCTTTTTATTTCTTCGTTATTAGGTATGCAAACCTTGTTTTCGTACACCAAGAAATCATCCTAGATCAAATAATTCTTAAACTGCTTAGTCAAGAATTTGTTAGTTCTATTTGATCTTTCTTTGACTACTTTCCAAGTTTAAGTGTAGCCTAAATCTTCTTTACACACTCCCTTTATGGATTCGATTAAGTCATTGTGGACTTGTGTGAATCTCAACATATACAACATAGAGATGCAACTTAATGCATTTGCTACTGCATTGAATCTCCCCTCTTTATATCTTTATATCTGAGTTCATAATCAAATTCTTAAAGGATTTTGGTCAATCTTGGCATTTTTCCTTTTACTATTTGATACTCTTCTAATTGAAAACTATAGTTCCTTTGTTACCAAAAAGATAATGCTACCATTTCTTCAATGCATTTATAATTGAAAATATTTTTCATTCATAGGTAGAATCATTTTTTGGAGCTCTCTTTAACTTTTTAGTCTCAAAATTAATGGATCAACCCTTGTGAACAAAAAAAAATCAAACCGCATGTGCACTAGTATCGATTTCTACTACAAATGGTGTATTCGTATATACTATGTGTAGAACCCCAAAGCCATTAATTTCTTAAGATATTAAAATACTTCTTTCTTTTTTCTTTAATCCATATGAGGAGTCTTGACTTGTCCTTTGATTGATAATTCAAGGGTATTGATATATTAGCATAATTTGGAATGTTCGCATTTGCATTCTTTACCATATAATTGATTCCTTTGAAGCACTTCAAAGACCTGTGAAGATGTTTGAGGTGCTTTGAGTAACTCTTATTTTAAATAAAGATCTCATCAAGAAACTTTACCATATATGACTACGAGATTGTGTTCATCAAAGTCATGAATGTGGCTGAGGCATTCATCAAATCGAAATCTGTGACTAAAAGCCCAAAACGCCCATATTAAGTTTTGAAGGTAGTTTTTTGAGCATCATCAACCTTTATCCATATCTGGTGATATTCTTGGCACAAATCTATTTTAGAAAAGAGTGTCACCATGAAACCGATCATATAGGTCATCAAATTGGGGCATTGGGAACTTTTTTTTTCATTATCACATTATTTTGTGCCCTCTAATCAACACGAAGTTGCATCAAACCATATTTCTTTTCAACAAGAATGATGGCAATGTGCCCAAGGTGATTAACTAGGCTTGATAGATCTCTTTTTGAGGTACTCTTCTAATTGCTTCTGAACATCTTCCTCTAGGGAAAAGGGGAGTTTTCATGGATTTTTACATATTGGCTAGGTCTCAAAGAGGAATTAGATGGCATGGTTGTAAATCCCTCTTGGGAGTGGCAAGCCATGAGGGGGTTAGTTTGCGGAAACATAAATAAAGTGATTAGATACTTCTTCAAATCTATTTAAAACAGTTGGAGGTTGAATCTTTCCTTGTGTCTGGCTATAGAGATTCGCAATAGTACACATTAAAAATAGTACATATGTAAAAGCATGTCTCTTGTACACTGGATTCACAATTGTGTTTATACATAACTATGTATCATGGCCCTATATTCCATGCATACTTTGAAAATGCATGACTTGAATCATGCAAAGAAAAGTTGTGCAATGAGCACAAGGTTTTCACACATTGATGCTTATAACCCTCTTTAAGTTGCTTTGGGTATCGTACTGGCTTGCTCTACTTTTGACATATGATTTTGGTATTTATATCCACCTAATATTCTTCATTGGTTGTCTTGATGGCTCATTGGCATGGAATTGAAGTGTGATGACCAAAAATTGGCTTCTTTGGTTTACTCTTATCCTTGCTTTTTTTTAAGACTTTTATGAAGTAGTTGTCTTCTCAAAAGAGAACATCATATATGGATGGGTGTAAAATTTATTTGGAACCCATATCTTTCATCTTCCTTATTGAGTTGCTATGATATCTTTGTGAAACCCTATTAATAACTTGGTGTCGATCTATCCATTGGTAGATTTTTTTGTGAAACCACTAGTTCTTTTGGTGGAGATGAGATGTTGTCAATCTCCAAAGAAGCTAGTTGTTCTAATTTTACCATCATATCCCTCCTATTGGTTGAGATTGATTCTCGCTTCTAATTGAATCATCATTTATGTGAGATTTGCCATTGATAGAAGAGTGTGATGCATGAGAGGAAGGCAAACATTCAAACAAATGTGCAAAGTGAGGAGGATCAAAAAATGGTAATACACCATGCATATGTTAATTTTGCATAATCACTCAACTTTTTGCAAAATTTATAGAGGTTGAATGCTTGCATAACCAATCTCTCCCTCGGATTATATCTTCCTTCAGTTCTTCTTCATTGATAACCAAAAAATCCTCTAATGAGACCAATCCTTCTACATGCTAGTCCTTTTCCATCAACTCTTGCAACACTAATTCAATCTTTAATAGCACTTTTGGATGCAGAAATATGATAAGTGTCATCATCCTTGTCGAGAGGTCAAGTCCAAGTATAACATGCATGAACGATTTGACATCAAATAGTCTAGCATTATGAATGATCATGGTGTATACTTTAATTTCTGGGGCTAATGGGATTGAGTCAAAAAGCTTTGGAAATTTTTGTTTATGTTAGAGAATTCTTGCCCTAGATTTTTCGAGTTTCTTTGCATTTTTGTTCTTCATCAACCTTTCTATTCTTATGAATTCAAAGTCTTTTCAACATTTCATTGGTCAAAGGCTTAAGGCACTTTTCACTCGATACCCATTAATGTAGTTGGGAAAGATCTCTCCCCCAAGGGTTGCTAATTGGAATGCACCAGTTTATCATAAATGATTTGTGAACTCTCTTTTGAAGATTCTTGGGACGTTGTTTCCAAATAGAACATCCGAGTTATGGGTTTGGGGTTGAATCAAAACACATTCTTGGTTATAAGTGAAATATCTCCATCATTGTTGTCCATATGAGCTTTGATTTGTCCCTAGGTTAGTCATATGGATAAAATTGCATTAAATAAACATTGAAGCATGAGAAATGACACATAACTCACCACCCAACCATCTATTATATAGCCTCCAAGACTAACAGAGGCCACAATAGTTAACTTGAGACACTTTTTACATGTGCAATCTACACCAAAACTTTAGGAACTACAACTAGAATTCAACTAAAAAGTAGTCCAATTAACCAGAGTGATATGTCTTAGTCAATTGGAGTCAAGTATCAGTGGACTCTAGTCAACTCAAGTTAACATAAGGTAGGAGCTTTAGATTGTCTTAGACAAAAGGATCTCCCTTGTGCATCTATGGGAATCCTACCCAAGACCTCCTCCATCCCACTCTTAGGACTTAAACACAAGACTAAGCACATACCTTGGCTAATACTCCAAAGGAAAACAATTTTAACTTGATGTTCATCCTTAGTCAAGTGACCTTAAATCATTTTTCCCCCCTTGAAGAAAATTTGTTCTCTCAAAAATATGCTTCAAGTCATGAGATATATTTTAGAATTTACTCAAGCCCATGGTCCAATCAAGCAACATGGTTGTCATTTTCCTTTGACATTTGGTTCCTAATACATAGAAAGAAGGAAATTTCATTTGTAAAGAAGTAACATATTTCTACGAGGTAGTTTTTCTATTCTATATTTCCATTTCACTAGGTAATCTTCATATAACTGACTTCAAGTTTGCTTTTTTAGAGTGCATAACAACTTTTGAAGTTCATGGGGACTTGAGTTAACTGAGATTCATCATATTAAAGTGTCTAATGGAACAAGGTTATCAAAATTCATCATATTAAAGTGTCTAATGGAACAAGGTTATCAAAATCATATTAAAGTGTCTAATGGAACAAGGTTATCAAAATTCATCATATTAAAGTGTCTAATGGAACAAGGTTATCAAAATCATATTAAAGTGTCTAATGGAACAAGGTTATCAAAATTCATCATATTAAAGTGTCTAATGGAACAAGGTTATCAAAATCAGTCAACTTTTTTTAAGTTGACTTACATGGAAAACTAGATGAACCTAGCAATCTTCTAGAAGTCCAACTTCACATATCATTGATCTAAACTTTATAATTTCTTTGAAACGGCCATAAGATCTAGGAGATAACCTAGGATAGGGTACAATTTTTAAGGCCCTAAAACTTTTATGGGTGTTGGAGGTACACTTGTTCTCAAACTTGAAAAGAAACATTAATTGCCTTGGAATCGATAAACCACTAACTAGATATTGGGCATTCAGCTTTAAGTTGTCATGAGCAAACTATAACTTGAAATTCATTTCTTCTCAATTCTTTCATGTTGAATTCAAACTACATAAGGGTCTTTTGATTGGAACTTATACATCAAGATGCATGGACTAAATCTAGTACCAATATGCTTTGCATTATTGTAAGTAGATTCTAGAAGTGGGAAATAGTCATCCTGGTCTGTTTGTTTTGGAGACACATATGCTATCAACAGATTTTCCAAAACTTCATTGATATTTATTTTGATCATCCATATGAGGATCTTCTATCATACTCATGGATAATTTCATGTCCAATCAATGTCTTTAGACAGACCATAGAGTCAATATAGATGTTCCACAAAAAGCTTAGTCAATTTTGGTGTCTATATTATGGTGGAGGTTGGAATGACCTTGATTATCTTAGTTAATTGGTCAACTATGTCCCATATCAAATCATATCCTTTCTATATTTTGGCAAGCACATTAAGAAATCCATATAAATACTTTTCCATTTTTCTTTAGGCATTTCCAATGGATGTAGAAGGCCTCTAATCTTAAGCCTTTCCACTTTATCGGCTTGACATTTGTGACATTTTAGAACATAGACTTGTACATCTTTATGTCAACTAGGATAATAAAATTATTTTTTTACTAACTTGTATTCCTTTTTAATGCAAAGATGGCCTCACTTGGGCAATAGTGGCATTCAAAATTTTTTTCTTTTCATTTCTCCGTTATTAGGTTTGCAAACCTTGTTTTTGTACACGAAAAAATAATCTTAGATCAATTAATTCTTAAATTGCTTAGTCAATAATTTATTAGTTTGATTTGATCTTTCTTTGACTACTTTCCAAGTTTAAGTGTAGCCTAAATCTTATTTACACATTCCCTTTATGGACTCGGTTAAGTCATTTTAGACTTGTGTGAATCTCAACAAATTTAACATAAGCATGCAACTTAATGCATCTGCTACTGCATTGAATCTCCCCTCTTTATATCTAACTTCATAATCAAATTCTTAAAGGATTTTGGTCCATCTTGGCATTTTTCCTTTTAAGTTTTCGTGGTTTGTAAACCATTTGATACTCTCCTAATTGAAAACTATAGTTCTCTTAGCACCAAAAAGATAATGCTACCATTTCTTCAATGCATTTATAATTGAAAATATTTTGCATTCATAGGTAGAATCATTTTTTTGGGCTCTCTTTAACTTTTTACTATCACAGTCTCTTTGCCTTTCTTTCATGCAAAATAAGATCTTCTTGACAAGGCATCTGACTCACATTGCTGGCATCCTGGACAATATGTGATGATGAAGTCAAATTTGGATAAAAAATTACTTCATCAAGATTATCTTCTATTGAGGATGCAAGTGCTCGTAAAATACTCCAAATTCCTATGATTTGTATACACAGTACCTTTATGGGTTGATCCTTCTAGATGATGATGATGCCCGGTATTAAATGCATCCACTATTGCAAGTTCTTTATCATGCATTTCATAATTAATCTTTGGAGGGAGAATTTCCTTGAGTGATATGCAATTGGATGTAGGTGTCCATTATCTCCATGTTGGGATAGAATGGCCTCTAAGGCAAAGCTTGATGCATCTGTTTCTAGAAAGAAAGGCTTGGTAGGATCATGATGAACTAGAATTAGAGGAGTCATGAATGCTAATTTCAAGGTTTTGAAGGCTTTTTCTGCTTCTTTAGTCATAAGAATTTTGCATTTCCTTTAAGCTTTGTGAGAGGTGTCACTATTTTGGAGTAATGTTTGACGAATATCCGATAAAAATTGGTAGACCCTAAAAAATGTTGTACATCCCGAACACATGAAGGTGGTTACCAATCAATGATTATCTTTATCTTCTTAGGTTCCATAACGATTCCTTTTTCTGAGACAGTGTACCCTCAAAACTCCACTTCTGTCCAATGGAAAGAGAACTTTTCCAATTTTGCATATAAACCTTTTTCTCTAAGTTTCTCGAGGACTATCTTTACATGAAATTCATGATGCTCTAGATTTTTGAGAATATTAAGATATCATCAAGGTATATTACCACAAAAGAATCTAAATACTCTCAAAAGATATCACTCATCATATGTTGAAAAATGATTGGAGCATTTGTGAGACCCAATGGCATAGCTACATGCTCAAAATGCCCATACCTTGTTCGAAATGTTATCTTCCATTCCTCTCCTTCTCTGATCCATACAAGATTATAAGCTCCTCAAAGGTCAATCTTTGTGAAGAAGTTTGCTTTCCCAAGGTATTCTAAGAGCTCTGATATGAGTAGTAGAGGGAATTTGTTCTTTATAGTTAATTTATTCAACCCACGATATTTTACACACATTTGAGGAGTCCCATCCTTCTTCTTTACAAATAGAATAGGGGCCCTTGTATGAGACTTTGAGTATCTGATAAAACCCTTGGCTAGATTCTCATCAATGTTCTTACATAATTCTGTAAGTTCCTGTAGCTCAGTGATGAGTAGCACCTCCTTTAATGTCAATCCGGGAAGACATGAGGATGGTATGAAGACCACGAGCAAGTGAAGGCACAAATGTGTGAGTGAGAAGCACACAAACATGCACACACATACACACACACGTGCACACACGGCAAGAACAACGAGAGTAAGACAATGGAATCACTTCTATTAGCAACAAGTTCTCATACAAGCTCAAAACTACAAGAAGCTAGCTCAAAAATGAGCTCTCTAGCTCTATTTATAGTTTTTGACTAGCTTTGGCCTTGTCCAGACCTAGTGTCCGGCCTAGTTAAAAATTAGGTTCGAGGGCTTATTTGAGGGTTCAAACGAGATCTAAAAAATATGAAAATTGGTAGGCAACTACTTCTAAGGCTCCTCAAGCTCGAGGACTCCTCGGCTTGTACAAATTGGAGCTAGAAAAAAGGGAAATGGTATTTACAATGGTTTTTAGTGATGAGAATCACTTTTAAAATGTGTAAGGATTGGAAAAAATTGATGGGTTGCCTCAATGCTAGATCTGCATACATGCTCGTACTTGGCGTCTTCCCATATGATGCCAACACTCTCCCCCCCCTAGCGTCTGTCGCCTCTGACAGACCTCTGCTCCCCGGTTTGATCAATGTATTGTTGTAGTATGTCTGTTGCCAATTCTTGTTCTTTAATCCGTAGTCCCTTGACCAGGTTTCTCTGCAGGGCCTCCCAGTTAACTGCACCAGGCATGTCAGGTTGGGGCGTGGTGTAGAGTTCTGAATGCATTGTTTGTTCGCAAGCGAATAACTGGAGCAGATGAGTTGGGCATGGTGCGAATACTTCTAAGTGTGCTTCCCAGAACCCCGTGGTGAACATGTCATCAAAAGTTTGTTTGTAACAAGCAGGGAGATATCTTATTCGTGCATGCCATGCGTAAGCAACACGGATACTCGGGGTCGTGCTCATATCATAAAGTAAATCATAGTTACCATTGATGAAGCCCAGAATTGGAGGCTGGATATTACGTACATTTCGAAAAGTCTTTAACACCACTTGCATCATGTCCAAGATTTTGAGCATCATCTGCGCGATGACATCTGGCATGGGGTGGAGGCGTGGCATCCAATGTCGGATGGTAGCCATCATGTATGCTACTGTTGGAGTGCCTGTTGGGGGTGCGATAGAGGGGTAATTCAGCCATTGTTTGCAATTTGCGTTGTTTTGAAGCTTTATAGCAAATGCTTTCCATGATCTTCTTCTCTGCACTGGCCCAAAGCAAGGGTTATATTTCAAATGCATGGGAGCGAGATCCCATGTTCTTAGCGTTTCCGGATAGGTCTCAAGTAATTTTTGCCTCCATGTGGGTTGGAATATGGCCCCTTTTTTGGCTGCCTCTGGAATATCCTCTGGTTCAAACTATGTGGCAAAAGTAGGGCACTTGTTGGTAACTCTTTTGATCTCTGCGTTGTAGTCGGCCAATAATACAAAATAGGGTTTATATTGTAATTCTGAACTAGTTATCAATCTTCTAGAGGCAAGGTGTCTGAAATACTCTGATTGGAGTATGGTTTCTTCAATGGTCCTCATTGTCAGCATCTGAGTGGAGATACGTTCCTCATGAGTTGTCCCCATTTCTTCTACCTGTTTCATCCATGCCGACGGGGGCTCCTCATATGTGTCTTGTCCCTCCTCCGTAATTTTGTCGCCTGGAAGGAGTTGAGGCTCATAGTTGTCTTCAAATGTTTCCTCCACTGGAATGATTACTGCTTCTTCTTCTATTGTTTGATCAGGTGGAGAGGGGGTTCTTTCATACTGTAACAGCTTGATCTTTAATTCTGCCACTTGTTGTCGTAGCTCAAGTACCTCATTGGTCATTGTTGATTCAAGCTCTAGTGAAGTGGCAGCATTGACCATCTTTTTAGCTTCTGGTGGTTGTGGTGTAGGCACTTGGGATCTTTGTAGCTCTTTTACTTGGTCAGCCAGCTGATCATGCGCTTCTAAGAGGTTGGCATAGGTTTCCAAAATTTGTTGTATGCTTTTTGAAGGGACGGCCCGGAAGCTAGCAGGGTCGATGGGTGCCCCTGGAGTACTTTCTATGGCGGCTTCGAGGTTGTCTTGATTTTGTTGTTGTAATCTCCTGTTTTCTTCTTGTGCAGCCGCTAGGTGGCGTCGGAGTAGAGCCATGTTTCGTTGTAGTCTAGCATTACGGGCTAGCTGATCTCTGAGTTGTTCTTCCGCTGCCCTAGTTGTCTCTATATGTTTGGCTTCGAGCTCCACCTGGGATTGTTGGAGGGTGGTCACTTCATGTTGTAGTGCTGTATTACTTAGCTCCAAGGCATTGACACGTGCCTGGAGTTGAGCCGAGAGATTGCACAACTCTGTGTTATTTTCTTCCAGTAGTCTATACTCTTGCTTAAGTTGAGTGGCCGCTTCGAACATGGTGTCTAGTGCATGACTAAATGATGTGGATGCAGGGGTAGAGGTGGAAAATGCAAGGGCTTGGGAAATGGGGAGGGAAAAAGTGGGTGTTGTGCCTAATGTGGTTGGAAATGGTGATGTGAGTGAATTGATATGTGATGATGTTGGAACAAAAGTGGGGGTGGGTGGTGCTGTGGATGGTGAAATGTCCATGGGATCGGACGTGATTGTGTGTGTTGTGTGAATCGTGAATACGGGAATGGTGGGTGGTGTGTTAGTGGTGGGTGTGAATGTGGATGAGGTGTGCTGGGAAAGGGAATTTCTCTTATAATCATCAATTTGTCGCATCATATTTACAAGGTTTGCCAACAATGGAGGTAGGGTGGCTTGTGTTGGTTCTGAGGAGGTGAAGAGGGGCTCGATGGTCTGAGGTTGGGAAAGAGGAAATGTAGTGGTGAGGGGAAATGTGGGTGTTAAGGTCTGGGTAGGGGGATGTGTCTGCCCAAGAGCTGGTTGGAAACAAGGGTGACCTATGATGGTTTGAGGGGTGGCAGGATGACCTATATGATGTTGGGAAGATGGACCCGCAATGATAGAGGTAGGGATAGGTAAGGATGACAAAATGATGGTGTGTGACATAGGTTCACTGAGGGTGGATATTGGTTGCTCAAGAATGCTAGTAATGAGGGGTTCGGTGGGCTGAATGGGAGGTGACGCTGGAGATGTAATCTGTATATTTACCTTTGGTTCATCAAGGTTAGTTGGGTTGGCCATGTGAACATCTTCTTGAGTGGTGGTAGGGAAGGCAGTAGAGACTTCCATTTGAATCATCTTCCCCCTTGGTGGTCATGTATCGATCCTTCGTTGATCGTATTGAGGAGGGTTGTGATGCAACATGATCCGCATAGCTTCTATAATCCCATATGTCTCCGCCAAAAGGTTCAATGATTCCACAAAATGGTGATCCGCGTTCTCTGCTTGAAGCATTTGATTCACCATCGCTCTATTTGCCTCCTCTGATAGCTTATGTCTCTTTTGTACCTGCGTGATCGTTTTGTAGAGCCGTTTGAGTTGGGCCGTGTAGGCAGGGGCCTCTTCCTCACTTTCTTCTGATTCATTCCTCTGCATCTCTTCCTGCCCATGTGTCCCTCCCTCCTGTGTTTGTTGTGCCTCATCTTCCTAATGCACCCTTCTAGCCGCACGATGTGCCCGTCCTCTCTGGGATGATGATTCGAGGCCGTCCGTGTCTGAGAAGAACTCACTCTTAGATAAGTACACTAAAATAATCTTGCAATCCCGCTTTCAGCCAAATATCTTGAAGAGGAGCTGCATTCTGTAAGGTTTCAAATTCTCTTGAGAAGAATTGAAATGTCCACCAGACTCCTCCGAATTCTAACTTGGACTCCCAGATGTGGTCTGCATCTCCCAAATCTCCTGGCATCTCATTGAACCAGTGAGAATGCCCCTTTACTCTTTTTGTTAGGCCACTTGGTGGATCTGAGATAGGAATTCTTCTCACATTCAAAAGCTCTTCAGGTCTTGCTGTCAGTGGAGCTTCCACAGGCATGGTATCCCAATTGCTTTGAGTACTAGTGCCCGCCTGGGAGCTTGTTCCTACTACAGCTGCCATGACACTTCTGATGCTTATCTGCTAGAAGAAGAAAGGCACATTAGTGTTGCATAGGAAACAGGATGTAATGGTGTTCCCTCCACAATACTAACATGACAATCCAGATGGTTAGTGGTAAGAGGTGAAGTGTTTGTGATAGATGTGAGTGATGATTAGAGGTTAGTGTCATCCTAGATGCATACTTTGGTTATGCAATGGACTCAGAATGCACCTATATCAGAGTGGATGGATTTACAAAATTGGGTCAGGGGCTTTGATACAGGGTTTAGTTCGCCAAACTTTAATCGAGATTTGTAGTTCTTAGAGCTAAGACAGGTAAAGATTTATGAGCGAGATTGTGCTGGATTTGGGACCTTTTGGGTACCCATTTCCAGACAGTCTTAGGTTTGATTGAGTGTGTGTTAGTGTGGGATTTAGGTAGAGTTCCTGAGTTGTTTGTCAAGAGGACTTGTGAGTGTTGAATTATGCCCGTGACTAGAGTTGGAGCTATTTGGGCTCAAAAACAAGCCTTGGGCACCCATATCTGTCTAGTATTGGGGCTAGCCTTCATTGACCGCTTAGGGACCCAAATAGACGTGGTATGCCTAGGAGGTTGCCTAGGGTACTCCTTCACTTGTGTCCTTGATGGTGTGGCTTGTTTTGTGCCTCCTCGAGAACCTGTTACTAGAGCTGTGGGTTTTCCATCCTTGCGTATCCAGATCTGCTTCGTGCCACGAGGTACTCCGTGTTGCACTGGTTGGCACTCCTGCTTCTTGATCAGTGGTCTCCTTCGTGTCGTGTGATGTTTGGTCTGCATGTTTAGAATCTCCTTTGGAACAGTTGGGAATTCCTCATTGACTCCTGTACCTTCGGTAAGATTGACAATCCTCTGCACCATAGAACTCTGGACAAGAGCAGCATCGTTATCTTCATGTGGATTCCTAGAGAGACCAGGAGTTGGTGCCTTTCCTAATGGTTTGAGTGCTTGATTTTCTAATTCAATCGTAAGATAGTTTTGGCCTGCCCATGCCTGAAGAAGTCCTTCTTAGGTTGAGGTTGACTGCGTGATCATAGATCCAGTCTTGGCCCAAGACAAGAGGTTCGGTAAGATCCTCGTCTTCACATACTAGCACTTTTGCTGGCATTAGGACCTCTTGAATGTAGAGGGGAAGCTCCACTTCTCCCATGCAAGGGGTTTCAACTCCTCCTAGCCCTATGAGATATGCCTCTAGGGGTTTTACCTCCAATTGCAATTGTTGGCAATAAGACAGTCGAATTGCACTAGTGGCGGCCCCTGAATCAATTAAAGCTCTCACGATCCTTGCACTCTCTCCTTGTCCTACTTCTAGGGTCACAAAAGGTCGTCGATCAACTATCTTATGGGACTGTTCACCTGAAGCCTCGCACATGGCTATGTGATAACCTAGAGCTTCATGATTGTCAGTCATGGCTTGATCTCTACCTTGTGTTCTTAGTTTCATTCGTCGGATGCGTTCTAAAGCTTCTCCCTGTGCTTCTTCTCGAATTCTTTTTTCCTCTTCCTTACGTTTCTTTGCAGTATTGAGCCGATTGAGCATTTCTTCAATTAAGGGTTCTTGATATAACTTGACTCTGCATCCGCTTATGTAACTTGGTAGTACGTCACCTTCTAGAGTGGCTAGTTGTACTGCTCCACTTGTGGATATCCTATTGATAACCATTGGTACATAGCCTCTTTTCTCTAGTTTCCGTGCGTGTTGCTTCAATGTGTAGACTAGGACTAGATCTCCTGCTTTCAAGCCTTTATTCTTCACGTGTGTATCAAAATACGCCTTTTGCCTCTTCTTGGCTGCATAGATCCCTGCTGCAGCTCTCAATCGTGTCTCACCTAAACGTTCGAGATCAAAGATTCGAGAGGAGAGTTCATGGCCGATCCAATCATGCTCTTGTGCTACTTTCAACGTAGGTATCAAAAAATCCAATGGTAGCACCGCGTTCTGGCCAAACACCATTTGAAAGGGTGTGGCTTGGAGTACCATTTTATAGGCAACTCGGTATGCCCAAACAGCGTGGTGTAGCTGTTTGTCCCAATCAGAGCGTTTGTTATTCACCAATTTAGTCAGCACATTGCATAAGATCTTATTTGTGCTCTCAGCCTCACCATTAGCTTATGGATGATAGGGAGCAGACTTCTTATGTATCACCAAGAATTCTTGGAGAAGGTTTTCTATGACTTCATTCAAGAAGTGTGTGCCTCTATCACTCACCAACTCTATTGGCAATCTGTACCTCGTGAACACATTTTCAAATAAGAACTTTGTTGTTGTTTGAGCATCATTTTTTGTAGTGGCTTTCACTTCTACCCACTTGGTTAGGTAATATGTGGCCACGATGATATACTCAGCATGTAAACCCTTAGCTGGGGGATTAATAGGACCCACAAAGTCTATTCCCCACTTAGAGAATGCACGTCCACCCATCATAGGCTTCAATGGCATCTCATCCTTGCGTATGGGATACTGGGTTCGCTGACAAACCTCACACCTCTTCACATAGGTATGTGCATCCATGTGAAGGATGGGCCACCAAAATCCTGCAAATAGTATTGCCTTGATCACCCTATCTGGACCGAAGTGTCCTCTTGCTACACCTTGGTGAGCAGTCTCTAATATCTTGAGGTATTCGCTCTCATGAACACACAGTCTTAGGTAACCATCTTTACCACGTTTGTATAAATTATCACCAATGATTGTGTAATCCAAGGCTTCTTGTTCCAAACTTCTTTGTCTGGCCAAAGTCATATCTTGAGGGAATGTTTTCGTCCTCAAGAAGGCTACTAATGGTTCACTCCAATCTGGCACTAAAGACACTCGATAAAGAGTGGCATGTTCCACTGGTGGTTTAGTGCAGCAGATTGGGCATTCTTTGCACATTCTATGGACATCCACTTCCATGGTTGGCCAATGCACTCCTAGTCTCCTCAGGGTCTGTAGGGTTCATTGTTTTGAGTAGTGTTGCTCTAATGCACCTACATGTGCTAATTGCAACCACTTAGCGTACTCGTCCTCTTCCACACAACAAGCCAATACTCCTTGCTTCGTATGTTTGTACATACTTCCTGCCAAGATATGATACTTTTGAGCTCTTACTATCTCTCTATCTTCTATGTGCATTACTGGGTGATTAGGACCGTATGTCAATACTGGCACTAATGGCTTAGCCCACTGCGGTACAACTTCCAAATTAAACAAGTAAGCATCAGGTAGGTCATCTGACACTCCTTGTGGGGCCTCTCCTGATGTGAGCCTTGAGAGATGATCTACTCTCAAATGAGTCTTGCCCTTTCTCACCACTACCTCAAAGTCGTATTCCATTAGTAAGAGGAACCATCTTACTAATCTTCCTGTATTGCATGGCTTGTTTACCAAGTACAACAGAGCTTGATGGTCAGTAAAAAATTTAAACTTATTTGCAAGCAAATAGTGTCTAAACTTTTTAACTGCGTATACCATGCCTAACCCCTCCCATTCAGTGGTGGTATAATTTCGTTCAGCTGCATTCAGTTGTCTACTGGCATAGGCAATTGGAAGATCCATATTACCTTCACCCGTAGGTTGTGCTAGCATGCATCCAATTGCGTAATTGGATGCATCTACATGGACATGGAATGGCTTATTCCAATCTAATGTGGTCAAGATTGGTGCTGAACACAATCTTCGTTTGAGCTTCGTGAAAGAGTTCTCACACTCATTAGTCCACTCAAAGTTAGTTAGAAGGGCATACAGAGGCTTTACAATGACGGCATACATGTGAATGAACCGGCGGTAGTAACCACAATGCCCCATGAAGGCCTGTACCTCCTTGACATTCCTTGGCCTAGGTAGTTCTGCAATGGCTCTCACTTTCTCTTCGTCAGTGGATATGTCGTTCTTTGACACTATATGTCCTAAGATCTTGCCTTGCCTGACCATGAAAACACACTTTTTTGGGTTCAAGCAGACTTGATATTCTCTACATTTGTCAAAGATTTGCCTAATTTCGGGTATATGAGTCTGTCTAATGTTGGAATGAGCACATAGATCATCAACATAGACTTCAAAGTTCTTCCTCAAGAACTCTTTAAACACGTGACACATCAATCTTTGAAAGGTAGCAGGTGCATTGGTAAGCCCGAATGGCATTACCCGAAAGGCAAATATGCCCCACTCTATGGCAAAAGCCGTTTTATGCTGATCTTCTGGTGCAATGGCTACTTGATTGTAGCCAGGCAAAAGCCGTCTTATGCTGATCTTCTGGTGCAATGGCTACTTGATTGTAGCCAGAGAACCCATCTAGGAAGCTGTACACTTCCTTGCCTGCTACCCTTTCTAATAGATGCTCGGTGATAGGAAGCGGATAACTATCCCTGATAGTGGCTCCGTTAACCTTCTTCAAGTTAATGCATACACGTAATTTGCCATTCTTTTTGGGCACCACTACAATGGGGGATACACATTCAGTATGCTCAATTTCATAGATAAATCCAGCTTCAACCAAGCGATCTATCTCTTCCTTGATCTTGGCCGCATAGTTGTCATTGTATGTGTATGGCTTTTGCTTAGAGGGCCTAGCCTCTGAAGTCATGGGGATCGTATGTGAGCATATGTCAGGGTCTACACCTTTCAGGTCTTTGTAGCTCCAAGCAAATACATCTCGATACTCCCTTAGCAAAGCTATCAACTCTTGCTCTTCTTCTTCCGTCAGGTCATGTCCTATGTAGGTGCATCTTTCTTCTCCTTCTTCTACGGCTAAAACTATTTTCTTAGTAGTTTCCTTGCTATCATAGGCCTCTCCTGATTGTGCCTCACGTTTAGGCATTCTTACCATGACTCTTCTATCTTCTATCTCATACTTCTTGAAATTTTTCGGCACCTCAAACAAGGACTCCTCTTCCTCCGGTGTGGCTTCTTTCTTCTTTCTTTTCTTTCCTTCACTCTTGGTGGTCACTTGCGTGGTTAATCTCACCTCATTCATGAGCTCTTCATGTCTCTGAGGGTGAACTTCTACCTCATAGAAGTATTTTCCCTCTGATGCAAATGGTGGGTCCATGATGATTGACTCTAGGTCGGAGTCACTTGCATCCTTAAATGCATCAGGGCTAGGTTCGCATTCTTCTAACACTGCATCTCCCATGATCGGTTCTATTGAAAAGACTGAAATGTCATAGCCATCCTCATCACAGTGGGGTGTCCATTGTTCTTCATTGATGGCTACATCCATTGTTGCTAAAATTTCAGCCCAGCCGTGAGGCTCAAATTCTTTGTCAGGGAAAATTACGGGTGCATAGGCCGGGTCTTGGATTGATCTATGGGTTTCCTTTGCACCTATCTCTCTGGCTTTCTCTCTTTTCTCCTCTTCTACTGCCACTTTGCACATCCATAAGTGGGTGTCTTCATGCATCCATGAGGATGCTGATCCTATGGAATGCACTGATTCCGTGTCATCCTTGGCTCTATTGATGGGATTCCATTGAATGGGCGGTACGTCTCTATGAGAGTAATCCTTGAGATTGACTTTGGTTGTAACACCTAAGTGTTGCAAGTATAGGGAATTGGTTCCCCAATCCTGTACCACTTGCAATTGCCGCATAAATGGCCTTCCCAAAATCATCTCGTAGGCTTGGTTTTTGCTAAAGTCGCATATAGCAAAAGTATGCTCAAACTCAACACCACATGTAGTGAGAGTTATTCCTTCTAGCAATCCTAAGGGCCTTTCAATGTGACCATCGGCCATCCGCAATTTCATTCTTGTTGGCCTGAGTGCTTGCTTGCCCCAACGCTTCCATAAGGAAGTGGTAGCAATTGCAACTCTTGCACCTGAGTCCAAAATTGCCTTGGTTGTGTATCCCTGATGGGTAACTGGTAGATAGGTATTTCCTTCCTCTCCTTCACTCATGTCTCCTATCTTATCCAAGGGTATTTCTGGTACTGTTCTATGGGATCCTTCATGGGAACGTGATTTGGTTAGGTTTGGCACTTCTTTGGCTACGTGTTTCCACACTTCTGGCTTAACTTTGAGTAGCTCTTCTAAAGTGAGATTGCACTGCACTTTAGTGTTTTTTACTACCTCAGTATTCCTACGTATGATCGAATCTTCATTTCTTATCATGACCGTGGGCGCTCTCATGCATGTTGACTTAGTTTCCCATGGGCCTGTGAAATGTGGTAACTCTTGCAAGGAATTAGACTCAAAGTCTAACCTCTCATGAGGGTGGGCACTTTCCTGTTCTTCATAGATAGAAGGGATGTCCTGTGGGAATTGATCATGTGCGTCATCCACAAGTTCAATGGGAGGAGGGGCTTCACTTTCCTTTGCCCACTTCTCTTCTTGAATCTCCCTCAGGAACTCTGGTGAATACCTATTCATAGAAGAACAAGTGTCTGGTTCAGTGGAGTTTGGCACACAAGCTTCCTGGGGAGGAAAGCCTATTCTATTTCTTGCACTTCCCTCAAGCTGGGAGGGGGGTCCTTTCCCAGACTTTGCAAGTAGCCTTTCCAATCTATCTAATAGACCGTCAAAATGCAATGGTGTTCTAGTGGAGCTAGAGCCATTGAACAAGTGACTGGCTTCAAACATGGCTTGCGCCAATTCGACCATCTTAGCACAAAGCCTTGTTCTCTCTATTTCTAGATCGGCTCTAGGGCAACATTTGTCATGATCTATCACGTTTGGCCCTTCTTGGATTCTGGCCTGATATGCTTTAAGCATCATGTCTAGATCCTCAGGAGTGGGATCCGCTAGGACTGATCCTACTCTGGGTGGTGGGTGGGTTACGTGTGGTGGATTAGAATGTTGGGAAATGGAAGGTGGTGGGTTGGAGGGAGATGGAAACGGTGGTGGAGGGGTGGTGGGAGAGTGGTTTTGAGATGCGAGTTCACTTATCTTTGCTTTGGTTTCTCTCAAGCTTTCTTCAAGTTTGCTCATCTTCTGTGACCATTGCCTTTTCATTCTTTCCCGGCTATCTCTCCAAGCTCTTGTCCTTTTCTTAGTTATACTCTCTGTCTCACTAACCTCAGAATTCTTTTGCAAGCCTACTCCTTGAGTTTGCTGCAAGGCTTGAGCTCTAGTGACCACATGCACTGGGGCAGTGGAAGTTACACTTCCTGTAGAGTCTACTACTAGTCCAATGACGTTGATAGGAGTGATTTTTGGCAGGTTATTGGGATTCTTCGGACAATCTCGTAAGAGATGCTCTTTTCTGCAATCTTGATAGAAGCCCTGAATTGTCACTGGTTGGGGTTGTGTATGGGCAGGCAGTGGGCAATCATGTATAAGGTGATCTCCCTGACATCTGAAGCATGGTCCTCTAGGAAATGGGGGCCGTACCTGCCTAGGTTGAGGTCTAGAGTTGGGGTTTGTGTACATGACATTAGCATACTCAGGCTCCCCACTATTTTCACTTGGGTCTTCATAATAGTATGACTCGTTATGCTCGGGTGACTGCATGTAGTAAGCCTGTGGGCTATCAATATGTGTGGAGTCAAAACTATGGTCACTTTGATCACTGTCTGATAGCAACGGTGTGACTAGGACTATGGCTCTATTCAGATTTTCTTCAGCAGATGCATATTTCACTGGGATCACATTGGTTGGAGCAGGGGGTTGCTGCGCTAGGACTGGTTGAGGTCTCTGTTGCCCTTGATAAGGTGGCTGATAAGATTGTTGTGGTCTGCCGTATTGTTGTGGTGGGTACTGATTCTGGTATCTACCCTGTTGTGGATATGGCTGAGGGTAATTTTGCCTGACAGTTTGTTTGTTATAAGGGCAGTCTTGTGCGGTGTGGTTGGTGTACCTTCGCTCTATGGTGCAGTACTGGCTACTAGGATTCACTTGGGGTTGGGCCATAATAGGACAAACACTTGCCATATGGTCACCTCCACAAGTATAACACCTCTTGACTGGGGCAAATCTTGGAATTTGTTTGCTAGAGACACCTAATATTTGAGCTACCTTCTCTGCAAGTTCCTCAATGGATGTGGATTGACCAGATGTGAGGCTACTAGAGCTATCCGAATCCTTATAGATTTTTGATAGTTCTAACTCCTCGCCTAGATTATCCTCAATGTCTATGCACATGCGCATGCACTCTTCTATAGTTCTGGGGTCCATCAGATACACATATGACCTGAGCTTGGTGCTCAACAATCCATCTAAGAACAAAGCCACTTGCTTGGCTGGTGTGGGTAACTCAGGCATTGGGCACCTTTCTAGGTATTGCCTAAACCGTCTTCCTGCTAGTCTGACCGTCTCTTGAGGTGTTTGTTTGAAGCTATGGATTAGTGAGGAAGTGTTGTGCCTTATGCCACTCTTAGAAAACTCAATGATAAATGCCTCTAGGAGCTGGTCTATGTTTCTGAAATGCCTCTCGTTCAATGGTTGAAACCACGTAAGGGCAGTGTTCCTAAGGGTTAGACCAAAAGCATTATATTGTGTGAATAGGTCCTCTACCTGTTCAGCTTTCAAGACTTGCCTAAATTTTGCCACATGGTCATAAGGGTCCCTAGTGCCATCGAAGTGATTCTTCATGGACTTCACCAGTTGTGTTGGTCTCAGAGCCCTAGTGTGTTGTCTAGGCCTTGGCAAAGGGAATTCATCAGCATTTCTCTGGTTCCTTGGGGCCCTAGGTCTCTTGATTTCTTCTCTATCTATCCCTGTTCTCATCCTTTCTCTTCCCAGGGAGTTGGCAAAGCTTACTTCAGGTCTGTCTCTACTCCTATCTCTTTGAGCTCCATGAGCTTGGGAGGTCCCAGCTCCTTGGTGACTGTAGGGCACATTAGACCGAGGTTGGGGAAAAACAAATTCACCCTTCCATGTATAGGCATGTCTACCATGCTCGATGACCATGAAGATCCTCTCGGATGTATTGTCTAGGTAGGTTTCTTTGCCTGGGCTATCAGGGTCTTTAAACTCATAGATTGTGAGAGCACTTACTTCTTGAGGTTGGGCAAGTTTATACCTCCAAAAAGCCTCATCGGTTTCTCGGTTTAAAAGCAAATCTACACTTTTATTATCTTGTGGAATCCACTCTGGAGTCATGATTCTGGTCAAGACGGATTTACCACGGGGAGTTCTCGGCTCTCTCTCTACATTCCCTTGCTCTATATCACCCATGTCGATCTCTGCGATCACATTCCCAAACTCATCTGTTCTATTTGGAAGGGTGGTGACTACATAAATAGTCCCCTCTTTATCTAGGTATGCTCCATTTTCGAACTTGACTACCGGATGTTCTAATCCATGGGGTTGCTCGGGGTTCTTAATCTGGACCACAGATCTTCTCAGACCGTCTTCATAGATGCGAGCACCTAGATGATTAGTCCTGATGTATTCCAATTGAGTCTTGTAAGGTCCTTCTGGCTTTTCTAGGTACCCCACCCCTGAACTACCTACTGGTCTCTCCAGGGGGAAGTGGGAATATAAGGTGGTGAAGGAGATGAAGATGGAGATGGAGATGGGGGAAATGATTTGGAAGTGGGAATATAAGGTGGTGAAGGAGATGAAGATGGAGATGGAAAAAAAACAAGAAATTTACCTACTACTTACCATTCCAACGCGTCCTCTCTACGTCTTACCATCACACGCTCGTCCTCAAAGCTCAAATCCCCTGCAACAGCACCAAAATTTGGTGTAGCTCAGTGATGAGTAGCACCTCCTTTAATGTCAATCCGGGAAGACATGAGGATGGTATGAAGACCACGAGCAAGTGAAGGCACAAATGTGTGAGTGAGAAGCACACAAACATGCACACACATACACACACGTGCACACACGGCAAGAACAACGAGAGTAAGACAATGGAATCACTTCTATTACCAACAAGTTCTCATACAAGCTCAAAACTACAAGAAGCTAGCTCAAAAATGAGCTCTCTAGCTCTATTTATAGTTTCTGACTAGCTTTGGCCCTGTCTAGACCTAGTGTCCGGCCTAGTTAAAAATTAGGTTCCAGGGCTTATTTGAGAGTTCAAACGAGATGTAAAAAATATGAAAATTAGTAGGCAACTACTTCTAAGGCTCCTCAAGCTCGAGGACTCCTCGGCTTGTACAAAATGGAGCTACAGAAAAGGGAAATGGTATTTACAATGGTTTTTAGTGATGAGAATCACTTTTAAAATGTGTAAGGATTGGAAAAAATTGATGGGTTGCCTCAATGCTAGATCTGCATACATGCTCGTACTTGGCGTCTTCCCATATGATGCCAACAGTTCCTTTGGGGATAGTCTATAGATTGGTCCGAAGGGTGGTTGTGCTCCCCCTTGAAGTTCGATGGAACGATCATAAGGTATGTACTCTGGAAGGATATCTACATTCTTCTTCTCAAAGGCATCTTGAAAATCTTGGTACTCACTAGGTAGCTTTACTTGATCATATTTCTTGGAACTCTTGAGCTGGTAGGACATATGTTGATGCCAAGATTCCGCAGACGCACGAACGCAGAGGATAGTACACAAAGAAATCACACAAAAAGTACTCAGAGATAGAAAGAGACAAGAGACGACACCAAATTGGGTACAATCTCCCCCCACTTACTCTAATGGACAACTCTATCAGAGCATGCGTATTTATAGGAAATTCATATTACGTCCTGAATAGAAGATACATGAGGGCTGCGCTTCGAAAAGCATGTTTTTGCTTTATTTACAAGTTCATAATTTTTTATTTTTACAAAAATATCACTTTCTAAAGCGATCCATTATTTTTTTACAAAAATAATTAAAAATACTTTCTTCTAAAAATAACCATGTTCTAAAAGTATTCTTCTAAATATCTCCAAGTCCATGCACGTTCACACCATTAAAATCCTCAAGGCATTAAACCTTCATTCCAAATATTCCATAAAGTATAACATGCCCCCCAGTTGTCGAGCAATTGACCTCAGTTGATAATAATAAAATAGACATGGATGGCCAATCACATGTCCCATCACTGAATAATCATAAGCATGTTCCATGTAAAAACACATGCATGAAACTAGAAAACTGGAATTTAATGTGATTGTGAATGATAAGCAAAAATCAAATGATCATAATGTGGAGTTAGTGATGTTTTGTGAATCCATTGCGATTCTTCAAGTGAATGATTTTTATATTTACCCAAATATCTATGCTGGAATTAAAATTTCAGCATCCTCTTCTAACAAAGGAGGATCATCCAGAATAGGAGTGAGTGGTAGAGTTTCTTTAAATGATTTCAATAAACTGATATGAAAATAATTATGAATATTCAAATGAGAAGATATATCTAATCTAAAAGCATTCTCATTAATTTTCTGAATAATACAGAAAGGTCCAAAATAACGTGGTGCAAGTTTGACCTTAGGATGTTGTGGAATATTTTTCAGACGTCTTTTAATTATTCGTAACCATACATAATCATTTTCATTAAATTCTTTAGCTACTTGTTTCTTATTAACATTACGCATGTAACATTCCTGACTCTTTTTAATGTGCTCATGAACCTCATGAAGTATAGAAATATGATCTTGTGCAAAAGAATCAGCCATAGGTATGTCAGTTTGAGTGATAGACATGGGAGTGGGAAGCTTTTTACCATACACAATTTCATACGGTGCACGTCCAGTAGTGGTATGTGTTGTGTTATTATATGGGAATTGTAATAAAGGAAGTTTCTCATCCCAATTACTTGGATTATCTAAAGAATAACAACGTAATACATCCAAAATAGTATTATTCGTAGCTTCACTTTGCCCATTACTTTCAGGATGAAATGCAGAACTAAAGTCTATTTTAGAGCCTAAATTTTTAAATAATGCAACCCAAAAGTGATTACAAAAACGAACATCACAATCTGATAAAATTACTTTTGGAAAACCATGATGTGGAAAAATACATTTAATAAATAACTTAGCAGCTTGAGGTGTAGAAAGAGCTTTTTTACAAGGAATGAAATATGCTTGTTTACTAAACCTATCAACAATTGTCCAAATCATATCATTATGCGATGAAGTTGTAGGAAGACCACTAATAAAATCCATAGAAATTTGTTCACATGGTCCATTAGGTATGGGAAGTGGCATTAACAATCCAAATGCTTTACCATGATGTCTTTTGACACGTTGACACACAATGCAATGGGAAACATATTGTGTAATATCCTTTTCCATATTTGGCCAAAAGAAGAATTCTTTACATGTAGAAATAGTACCTTGTATGCCCCTATGACCCATATATGGTGGTTCATGCATCTCTTTCATGACAAATTATTTAAAACCTTGTGTAATGCATAGCTTGTGATCAAAATACAAGAATCCATTATGAAAAACATAATGATCTTCACTAAATGTGGGAGAATTGTTGAAAGCATTCCATGTTTGTGAAAAATACAAGTCAGATGCATAAGTAGGAATCATGTCATGAAATGAATGAATATGAACCACATAAATATTATTAATAAAAACAATATTTGTTTGTGGGGATGGGAAATAATTGAGGGCATCAGCTACAAACATTAGCTTTGCCAGGTTGATATTGAATCATAGGCTGAAAATTTTGTATGAATGAAGCCCATTCGCTATGTCTATATGAAATTAGTGGTTGATTTAGTAAATGTTTAATAGCTTGTTGGTCAGTTTTGATTATGACTTCTGAACCTATACCTGAGCCACTAGCATCTGTAACTACATGGAAAGGTTGTGAAAAATCAGGTAATTGCAAAACAGGTGCATGAGAAAGTGCATGTTTGAGTTTTTCAAAAGATTGTTGTTGTGCCAATCCCCATGCAAATTTTAATTTTTTCTTTAATAATACTGTGAGTGGGAGTGCTAAATAAGAAAAGCCTTTTACAAAATTTCTATAAAGACTAGCTAATCAAGAAAAGAGCAAACATCATTCATAGATTGTGGTATAGGCCATTCTTCAATTACTTTAATTTTCTTTGGATCTACATGAACACCTTGACTTGAAACAATAAGGCCTAAATACTCTAATTCTCTTTGGAAAAAGTAACTCTTTTAAGGATTTGCATAAAGTTTGTTTGTGCGTAATAAATTAAAAACTATTGCTAAATGCTTTTCATGGTCATCATCATTCTTACTATAGACAAGTATGTCATCGAAGAAAACAAGAACAAAAGCTTGGTATTCAAGAAAAATGTTATTCATCATGCGTGCAAATGTAGCAGGTGCATTGGTGAGTCCAAAAGGCATTACCATGAATTCAAAGTGACCAGTCTGAGTTCGAAAGGCAGTCTTATAAATATCATTTTGTGACATTCTTATTTGATGATACCCAGATTTAAGATCAATTTTACTAAAGACACGTGCTCCACGAAGTTTATCTAGCAAATCATCTATCCTAGGAATAGGATATCTATTTTTTATTGTGATCTTATTGAGTGTTCTTTAATCAATGCACATCCTATAAGTCTTGTTCTTATTCTCTACTAAAAGAATAGATGCTCCAAAGGGAGAAGAACTAGGCCTTATAAGTCCTTTGTGAAGTAAATCCTTAACTTGATTGGTTATTTCTTGTTGATGCAAAGGTCCATGCCTATAAGGTGCTTTATGGGGAGGAGAACTACCAGGAATTAAGTCTATACCATGATCAAGAGATCCCCTAGAAGGTGGTAGTTTAGAAGGAAAATCAGCCATAAAACAATCCTTATAGGAATCCATAAATGATTTATGTGCATCAGGAAGTGTATGTGTATAATCGACTATGTTATTGACAAAAACAATACATGAATTGTAGCCTTTCTGAAATGCACGTTTTACTTGTGTATGACTAATTAATGGGAATGGTTGGAAGTCATGTATTGTGGACAAACAAATATTTTGATTTTTAAACTTAAAACTCATGGTGTGTGTATGATAATCAATGCATGGGTTATAATGGTGACAAAAAGGCATACCAAAGATAACATCATAAGACTGTAAAGGAGCAATTAAGAATGTGCGTTCATCCATATATGAACCTATACAAATTTGAACATTATGCACTTCACTTGTAACATTATATCTATTTCCTTGGAATGCAGCCTTAACTTTATACATAGAAGGAAGTGGGGTTAATTGGAGATCTTTGACTATTATGTGAGAAATAAAGTCATGCGAACTACCATCATCATGTAAAATATTAACAACTTTACCATTAATAGTACCTTGCATGCAAAGTAAAGAATGGATAGAAATTGTGTTACCCAAGGTACTTAGATCTTGCTCCAATGCTTCTTCAGTCCAATCAGGTTGAATGTCTTCAGATTGAATGTCTTCAGGAACCACCTCCACGCTATGTACTTGAGCTCCAACAGGCTTCATTTGGTTAGTTTGGAATCTACATTTAGCTTTAGTATGACCAAACTTACCACAATTCCAACAAGTGATATGAGTCCTCTTTTGTTGGGCATCCATCGTCGTAGTTTGAAGGGTTGGAGGTTTGGTAGTGTGTAAGGGGTTTGTCTTGGGTATTGGTGAAAAAGTGGATTGAGGAGGACGTTGAAAAATAGGTGGTCATTGAAAAGTGGGTAGACGTTGAGAAGGAGGAGAAGAAAAAGTAGAAAAGGAATGCTTGAAGGGAAAAGTGGGTTTGATTGTTTGTGGTCGTTGACGTGTTTGTTGTAAGCGGATGGACTTGGTGATAGATTGAAACTCTTTCTCAGCATCATGTGCAAAGGAAATAGCTTCATAGAGGGTCATCGAACGTAGGGTGTTGAGCTTAGCTTGGCTTCCCATCTCCAAACCATCTTCATATTTCCGTTGTAAAGTATCTTCAGGAATTGTTTCAAGTGAATGAATAAGTAATAAGTGTTGCCAAGAACGTTCGGTATAGGTAGAAACAGTATCTCCATCTTTCCATTCAAAAGTTGTCCATGAGCAACGTGCATGTAAGTGAAACTAAGGAGGAAGGAAGGACTCCTTGATCTTGTCTTGAAAGGCTTGCCATGTGGTGGGGCAATCTGTGCTATGGCGCAAAACATTTCACCATAACTGAGCCTTTCCCACTTAATAGTTTGTTACAAATTTCACTTTTTCATTTTTAGAATAGGATTCATCAGAATAGAAATCATCAAACTGAGATAGCCATGAGAGAACAAATTGGCCATCTTTTCGCTTATCGAATCGTGAAAATTGAAAATTTTTGGCACCAATCTTGGACTGTGTGCCTTGTTCTTGGACGGTAATAATGGCCTTCACTACCCAAACTAGGTTATTGTCATCACTTTCTAGTTGTTGGAGTGCAACATCACGTTCTTTTATTTCTTTTTGGGCATGTTGAAGTTCATGCCGTAAAAGTTCTAATTGTTGCTCAATTGATACCCCAGGGAGGGGTGAGGAACTAAAATCATCGATATTTTGAGTAGGGTCCATAGCCTTATGTAGAGATCCAACACCTAGGTCTAAACATAGGAAAAGAATTTTAACAAATAACATATAAATAATTAAATAATAATAATAATCATAATAATAAATATTAATAATATTATTATAAATAATAAATGAATAAATAAATAGGAGTATTGTGATAAATAAATAAAAGAAAGTATATAAATAAATAAATAAATAAGAGGAGAGAGTGCTAAAAGTTATGCTAAATATTTATTAAAAGGAATGGGATATCAAAAAGAGAGAATAGCCTAGTGGATAAGACTTATCTCTTGGTAGTATGAGGTTGTGGGTTCAAATCCCCTGCATACTAAATAAGGAACTATGTGGGGCAACTAAGCTAAATAGGGAAATAATTAAGCCCTTATTGCCACTCATAAGTTAGAATTGGTTCGCGCATAGCCAACGGCTGCCAATGGAACCAAAGGGAACCAAGAGAACCAAAGGAGTGTCTTGATTTGACTAGGATTGTAAGGGAATGGGTCTTCTTAGGAATGATCAACTTGACAAGGGCAAGACATGTCTCTATGGGTGTTGTTGGAATTATGAGACCCTTTCTTATATCATGGTGCAACTGTACAGTCTCCTTTACAATGGGACTTCCTCGTTTTCCTTCTTTACAAGGGTTACTACGATTCTAGAGTTTAATATATTGTTGGGACAAATTAATTGCAATATGGTGAGGGTTTCCATAATAGAGGCATAGTTTTTTTATCTCTCCTTCTCTACTTTTCCTACGGTATTAGAGGCTAGAACCTAGTTACATCTATCTACATAGGTTCTTCTCCAGGAGCATGCTAGAAGGGTTTCCATTGGTGAAGTCTTCCTTCAGCTACTTGTTTTTCTTGTCTCCTTTCAAAGAGGTAATTATCACATTGAATGGCTTGCATGATGTACTCCTTCAAAGTCTTAACCTCTGGCATCAGGAGCAGAAGGTCCTTCACATCATCTCTTAAATTGCATCTAAATTGGCTTATGAAATAATCTTCGTGGCAAGTGAGATCGCATATCAATTTCCTAAATTTTGATGCATAAGAAGAGGCAGGGTGGCTACCTTGATGTAGCCTCTATAGTTTTGTTTCTGCCACTCGACTCATGTCTGCATTTCCAAACATGGTGGTGAGCTCTCGAAGAAATCCCTCATAATCACAAAGTAATGCCATATCCTTGTCCAATATTGGGGCGAACCATTATAACCCTTGACCACATAGTAGGGTTCCAATAAAACCGAACTTGGATGCATCATCAGGGTATCTATAAGGCATCATATGAATATACAATTTGACTTGCTTGTTGCAAGAACCCATGGAACTTTGTGCGATCATCATCGATCTTTTCTGGTATGCAAATCTTGGTTTCCTTCATGAAGGATGAACTAGGATGTTGGCTTACTTGAATACTTCCTTAATTTTCTTGAAGACTCTCGATTTGTTCTTGTAATTCTTGGATGAGTGCACCTATATGCGTAGGATGTCCCATCTTGACTTGTGTTTGTCGATGAGTTAAGTTCTAGACTTGCTGTTGGAGATTCTGAAGTGATGCCACAATCTGTTCATAAGTTTTGCTCATGATGCTTGGTCTTGGATGAAAGCTCGTCTTGCCAAAATGTCAGGCGAGCACTAGATTATGCCCTCTGACTAGACTAGATAAGATTTCAAAATTACACTTTTGATTACAAGATCACCTATGTAGGGAAATAATAAAAGAATATATAACTGATACAAGAAGTCCCACAACCTGGGACTGATAGGTATAGATAACTCAACTAGAGATTATACAAAAGATCCCATAACCTGAGACCATAGGTATGAAGAAAGATCTCTGTATTACAAGAACTCCCTTCAAGGAGATCAACTAGATACAAGGATTAACTAAAAAGGATCTCATACCACGAGATTACAACAAGACAAGAGAGGATGTCCAAGATACAAGACTAGACAAAAATAGAGCAAAGGAAAACTAGAACTCAAACTAAAACTTGAAAGTACTTACTTGGTGATCAAAATTCCTTGAGCTCCCAAGATTGGCATTGGCAAGATTGAGTATGTATGTGGCCAATCCCTCCTTATATAGGTTTTCAAGGGTGGTTTTCATCAATGGTGATTACGAACATCAATGATGTAATCAATTCAAAACATGATCTCTGAATATCAAAATCAAGCAAGAAGACAATCGATCTTTGATATCATAGGATGTTTTGAGACCTCGAACATTTACATGCACTCCTTTGCACCTATGAAAGATGTCAAGATGGCTCCCTCATGCATCAATGTATGAGGAGAAGGTGAAGAATTAATTCAACCAACCCCCATGAGTGTTCACATGTAATAGGCACCCAATGGCAGAACAAGAGAAGGCAAAACCTCTCTCACTTAATCCAAGATAGACTATGAGTTTGAAATGTCATTTTCATCTCTTTTGCAATGCCACCCGTAGGATAAGTTGAGATAAAATGTTCCATCCTCATCAACCCATGAGTTGAGGAGAGAAAATATGGGAGGAACAAACACGTGTAGGAAGAAAGAAGGAGGAAAGGAAGGAGAAAGCCACCATTTTTTTCACTCTTCTCTATGTATATACACAATTGAAACATGTTGAAGTCGATCATGGACTGAAATATCCAAAAAAAATCAAGAAATTCTTACCATTCTTCTCATTTATTACTTTCATGTCTCTCTTTCGAAAATCCATGGAACTCATAAATCTTGCTCTAATCCATGGCACCCATAAATCTTGCTCTAGAAATATTTTTGTGTTCTTCAATAACTTGTTTAGAAGCTCTTATTCTAGCGTGTTTGATATTTAAAAACATATAGGGAAGAATGAGTATTGGGTTTCTTTCATATTCTTCTACTTTTTGGTAGCCACCCACAACTAACTTCTAGATATAATGTATTTCTCTTGGAGGATTTAAAAAGCGTGATTGTTTGATAATGTTTAATTTGAGGATTGTAACAAGTTTAGAACTCTAGAACTCTTTACCAATGATTCTAAAATCCCAAGAAACTCATAAAACTATTTGGATTGAATTGAAATTTTATTTTTACATTAATTCATGCATGGGATCATGCTTTTCTTCACACAACAAGAATTTCCATCAACTTTTGGACACTATAGATCTTTGAAGGGAAGTCATATCTGGATCTTTTATCTCTTTTTGCTAAATTTTATCTACAATTACACCATAATTTCGAGTATGATATATTTTGTGCCTCTTTTTATGCATATCATACCACTTGGTAGGAGGGTTGCATATCAATGTATTATATAGAAGTGAGTGTATACGGAAAGCAAGTTTGGAGCGAATGGATTTGAACTCCAGATTTCCATAGATACGCATGTTAACAAGGATTTGTGAGGACAAAAATGCATGAAAACTTTAAGAGTATGAAATTCCACATGTCACTAGAGAATCGAATGCATCCATAACTTTATATGTGATGGAAACAGCCCTATATCTTCTTGTATGATCATGGAGACAAGGACTCACGATCCATATAGTGCCATCATTAAACATAGGGAGAGACTATATGTATGCTTCTCCTTTAATCTTTCATTGAATAGGGAAATTTATTATTCCATTAGAGTGGGTATATGGGATTTTTTATCTCCATTGGTATTGTGTGCTCATGCTAGAGATTTTAGGGCCAAGGGAGGAAACTTCCTAAAGAGGCAAAAACATGCCTTGATAGTCCTAAGTGCGTTCACACATCATTACCAAAATATATAAATAAATCCACCCTAGGAGTGATGAGGCGAACAAGGATCCGGCACTCATTAGCCTCATGCTTTGTGAAAAGCTTTTGTGCAAACATCTACAACATTATGTGTGGGGACATGATTCAATATGGTCTCTTTAATCTAGAGTTTCTCTCTAATACAATGATAGCACACTTCAATGTTCTTAATGCAACCATGGAGCATCGGTTTCCTCCTTTTTGCTAATGTTTTTTAATTGTTAGACAATATGGTGGTGGTAAAGGTCTAACCAACACCTAAAATAATACTATGGTGGTGGTAAATGTCTAACCAACACCTAAATAATACATAATTCATTTGAGCCACACACACACACACACACACACAATAGTAGTTGTGAAATACTCCCTCACAACTACAAGGCCATAGTAGGCTACTTTTTGCTAAAACCAAGATATGTAAGAGCTACCAAGACCAAAAACCATTTGTGGATACATGAGTGTAATAAAAACTATACAATTTAAAGTAAGAAAAAATTATACCAAGAGCAAAAACGAATTCCCTTTTGGGTTAAAGCAACCCAAACTATCATATCCTAGATAACCGGTGAAAGATACACTTAACTCTCTACCGATGACATCTAGGCTATGCATGAATTTCCTCATCTAAGAGACAAAAAATTGAATGTTTAGATGATATATTCAAACAATTTACATAGTTGTATAAAGGTAGAGCAGAATTTTAGAGTATACAAATATGTGCCTTGCAATCATTTTTCTTTTCAAATGAACACCACTATAAATGTGTATTGCAATCATTTTTTATTTCAAACGAATTACATTAATGTAAATGTACCTTTCAATCATTTTTTCGTCCAAGTGACACCAATAATAAGAAAAACTATTTAATAATCACATAAATTTTACTCAAAATGTGCTCAAAGCATAAATCTCTTCATCTTCACTTCATATTGAAGACCACCTAGAAATTGGAGCACACAAAAGAGAAGAGAAGAGAAATATTAATGCAATTATTGATGTTTCCAAAGAGTGGCTCCTATATAGATCTTATGGTAATGTTGTTCATGTTTTCTCCTTTGTATGTAGACAAGGAGAGATAAAAAATTGTAGAGAGTGTGAGAGATTTGAATGCAAAATATGTATGGGGAGAGTTCAAATTCCTCAATATGATAAGGCTTATGATTATCGATATTTGTAAATACATGTTTTATGGAGTATAAAGGAGGGCACTTGGCGCTTACCTACCCCACATTTGTGAGGTAAAGGGAGATCTTCTTTCTTCCCTTTTTTCCTCTTCCTTCGAACCAAGAAAAATCCTTCAACCCTTCTTCCTATGAACCTCCATCGTCTTTTCTCAGCTCTTTCTAAATGTGTTTTTGAACTCTTCTAGGATCTTGATCCCTTGTTTTTCTTAGTCTTCAATGTTATTAGGAAATCTCTAATTTTTTTGTTGGTTTATCATAATGGAAATAAGCATTTGGCAAATTTTTTTAGATACAATATTACTCTAATAATAAATGTCTATGAATATGTTGATTACCGCCTTATTCTAAAGGTTTCAACCCAAGTTCCCCATAGGTCAAAAATAGCGGATGCCATCTAGAATTACTTTTCTCATCTATGATCCAACAACGTGTGCTTTCTTATATATAGCTCATCCCATGGGCTTACTATCATGTCAATAAATTCCCAAAGTTAGAAGGGTATTTTATGGAGATTGGCCATTAAGGAATATTTTCTAAGCTTCTCCTATTGAATATGCACAATGCCTCATCCTCATGAAGTACCACCAAATATTGTTCCAAAACACTCTATTTTGTATGATCCCCATTAAAAGCCATGAGAGAGCATTAGAAATTGTTAGGTTCTTGACTACGAGGTTAGATAAGGTCAAAAGTCAACGTTAGATGGTTTGTGATCCTAACATATTTCTTAGGTAGGACGTGGGCTTGACTTTTGTTGGATAATCTTTGAAAGCTAAAAGATGGCCTTGCAATAGAGCACGATTCCCCCTTAAGGTCTTCCTTCATGGGGGGGGAGGGCGGGGGGTAGGGGGCAATGACCCCACCCTTATGAAGGCGGTATCGAGGGGTGGTCAATACACTTGGCCAAACCTATCAACACCATCAAAGTTATATCTATAAATGCATCATTCAAGCTCTACACTTGTGCGTAATCTAAAAAAAATAAGCATTTGTGAGAACTTAATCTAGAATTTTTCCAAATTACCATCTAGGCTTCAATTGTGGGAGCACAGAAGTGGGCAATGCATCATTGTATCTTACTTGTAATTTTTTTTATTCCTTTCACTATCTCTTTTCTTATTTTATTTTTGAGCTAGATTCTACTTTAAGCAAGCTACAAGAAAAATGGTACTCGAATGCATGACTTCCCTCAAAGCATAGATAACCTTCATCTTCCTTGATCATTGAGGTCCTCATGCATATCCAATGGTTCCAATAGTGAATGTGGTGACAAGGATGACAATGAAATGACAAGGTATGCCAAGTCTATGCCTTATTCACCACCTTGGGAGTTTTTGAGGTGTTGTGTAGGTTGAGGATTTCAGCCATACTCTGTGGACTCTCGACAACCTATGCGTTCATATGCAAAACTGATTTGATATCCATGAAGGGGAACTTTCCAACACCTCAAAGCACAACTTGTCCTCTTGTTTGATATCACAAACACTCTCTGTACCTATCTGTGTGTAGATTGACAAACAATTGAAAACAACCAAAGAACTAGAGAGCACAAATTCCATGTATGCAGGTTTCATTCTAGGAAAATTCTATTATAAATAAAGTGGAAAAACAAAAACTTTAATATGCTATTTCAGAAACAGAGCCATAAAAGGTGGTTCATATGCCTATGTATGAAAAAGGTGCACATGCATATATTCCAAAAATAATAATATAATTGTGATTCATTAACCCCTCATGTACAAGGGATTGAAAAAAATCTATAAACTCAAGTGACTATAAGATTTCTATGTTTTCATGATCCTTGAACTACTCATCATCAAAGCACAAAACACATCAAATTCCTCTATCTACCAAGCATAATGTGACTAATGTCACATGTTTGCACATATAACAAGTCACTATTATGTAGCAAATAAAATGAACAACATATAATAAATCCATAAATGATAGCATGCTCTCATACCACTATTTTGAGATCATGTGCGTACAATATGCACACATAGAGAGAGAGAGAGAGAGACAATGCAAAAAGAAAAAGAGAGATGTGTGCATGCACGTGCATGTAGATGTTGATATATTTTGGTAGTGATGTGTATGAACACACTTAGGATCGCCAAGGCACTTTTTTTACCTCTTTAGGAGATTTTTTTCCCCTCGGATTGTATATACACCTAAAACCTCAATGGGTTATTTATCTTTGTACATTCACTTGGTAATACATTTAGTATTGTGTGTTATGCTCCAAGCTTCTTCTTCTTCCTTGTGCTATTCATGTGCTTCTGCAGACCTCAAACGTGGCTTCCATGTCCTTGAAGTAGTGTAGTTTAGTTCTAATCAACATATGATAATGGGTAACCCTTTCTATTCCAAAACTAACTAGTTCATAGGTACCAAGTCTAAGTCTGAATACCTTTCTATAGATCCTGACATATATATATATATATATATATATATATATATATATATATATATATATATATATATATATATATATATATATATATATATATATATATATATATATATATATATATATATATATATATATATATATGGTACCCCAAATATTCCTCACTGAGGGATCTATGCTTTAAATCATAGAGCTAGTGCCATGATTGTGGCCTTCCTAATCATCACTTGAATCACATTAGCACTCAATATCAATGCTCTCTCATGAAATCCATCTCAATGATCCCATCTAATTGTTTTCCTTAATAGTTTAGGAAAAATGATTCACTACTTATTCAAGTGATGTGCAATAGTGAAACAAGTCACTCTTGGGCATACCTCATGATACCCCATAGACTCCTAATCATATTGTGAGACTCTCCTGAAGCTAATTGAAACTTAAGTACATTGGAGATGATCAGAAATATGTCTCTCGTAATTATCTATGCAACTTCCTAAAACCTATAGGATTGCTTGTGCACATTCCTAATTGTGAAGGTGTATCTCCCTCACTTTAGGAGCCCTATGGTCTAAATCTATAAGGATTATTTGTTGGGATCCAATTACTAATGAAGTTTCCTTAACTATGAAGTTTTGATAACGATATGTCCATAAGATTCATGCTTACAAGCATGAATAGAATCGATTGATGTTTGCGATTTATGCATGTTACCATGCCATGAAAAATTTTGGTAGCATTGCCCCAAGGAAATGGAGCTTTGAAAAATTTCAACCATAAGACCAATATAAGGCATTGCGAGCCTATACATGCCATTCACTATAAGATAGGGCTTTTCAAGCCCATAGCATACATGCCATATACTCAAACATAAACCTCCATAACCCGCAAAAACATAACATGCTTGCCTATCGTATTGACCTCCTGCAAATCATAAAACATGTATGTACTTTGCATGCTCAACCACACATCCTCGTTTCTTCTTATAAAAGATAATGGATGAAATATAAAACCTCTCAAATGATTTATTATTGTCCTTGGCTATGGAGATGCATAACTGTTATCTACATTTCTAGGAAGCCAAACAAAGGTAATCAAGGGTTCAAAAGCTTCCTGGACTCAATCTCGATGAAGCCTGAAGGTCGTTGAACTCTTGAGTGTTATCCATGATCGAGTTCTCACCTTCTTGCCCAATTCACATCCATAGGATGTTCATCTTGAATGACTTTTATCTTTGCTCCAATAGTAAAATCTTTAGCGTTAGCAAACATTCATCGGAACTCGAACAAATATAAGATCAAGATTTATATTCTCTCAACTCTCAAAGATTTATATAGTCCCCTGAAAGTCCAATTGAATATGAATTTCTTTCATATTTGTATTGTCTAAGATAAAGAATCTCTAATAAGATTCCCAGATTTATTGTAAGATAGGATGACCCATAGCCAACATGCAACTCTCTCTTGTCTCTCTAACAATAGGCATCTCTCTCTTAAGATATCTGTGGGTATGTTAGTTGTCCCTAGGAGGAGAGAAAGTGGAGAAATGAACCAATAATGACGAGGAGGGTTTGGCATTAGTAGAGGGATACCTTCCCTTGATAATCCCACGTACACAAACTTCATGCTAGATTATGGTATAATTTGTATTTTTGTGATGAAAAGAAGGAAGAGGAATGTCTCTCTCTCTCTCTAATCCATCATCACTTGGTTCTATGCAGGCTTCTCACATGGGTGCCCATGTATGGGCTATGGAAGTGTGAAATTGATAACTTACTTGACTCGTTTCTCTCTCCACAGGCGCATGTATGATCTTCTTAGTTTGATGAAAAAACCTTTTTTTTCCTACAATGAATATATTTCATTTGACAAACCAAAATATTTTTTTCCTACTCTTTATGCATCTCCTAAGATCTTTCATGTAATCTAATAGCAAGTGTGTAAGCCAAGAGCAAACTCATGATTTCTTACCTATTATTCTCCTCCCAACCATTATAAAACCCTTTTCATGTATTTTAAAATCCTTTGAGTTCCCTTATCATCCATGCTTCCATCAAGGAATGAAGCCATACCTTCTTGGTATCTTTATTGACCTTGACTATCCATTGATCTTAGGACTTTGGCCTACTTAACCCTCATTCACATAAGCAAAATAATGGTAGGATATCTCAAGCTTGAAAAGATATTGGTAGCAATTTCTAAAAAAATTTGTTATCAGTATATGGTCTTCACATAATATGATATAATTTGGAAAATTTCTTATAGATTTAGCAAATATGCATATTTCATTCCCTGTACAAAGAAAACTTTTGCACCTCAAATTGCTAAAATGCTTATTAAATGTATTTTACATCATGGTTTTCATAAATTTGTTTTGTCAAATTGTGATTTTTGTTTTTTGTAATCACTTTTGGGTTGTATTATTTAAATTTTAAGATCACAAAGTGATTTTAGTTATACATTTCATTCTAGAAATAATGGTCAAAGTGAAGCAAATAATAACTCAAAATTAGATTTATTATGTTGTTAGCCTATATATAATCCTATAAATTGAGAGATTACACCCTTTGAAAGTTGTATTCACTAGAAATTTCTGAAATCTAATGAATTTGACTCAAACTAATATTCATATGGCAGATTGTATAACTAGGGATCATATTGACATAGTTCAAGAAGTTCAGAAAAGCATTAAGCAAAGTAAAGATGATCTAGCATGGGTGTGCATTATTAAAAAATAGTGTATTAAACGTAACACATCAAGCTAGAGTAAAATTAGAACCACGATATTATGGTCCATTTAGGATCTATAAAAAGAAAAATCCTTAATATTAAAAAAATATCAAATAAGAATATATATAATTTGATTCATATAAGTGATTAAAACCGTATCTTTAAAAGGTTAATTATTTATTCATGATTTTATGATCATTTACTTTTAAAATAGAGGCATACACACGCGTTCTATAGATAGGAATATGAACCTATTTTTATGGCACGATTTGTAAAAAAACATTGGATCATATTTTTTTTCATTTTCGACTCATGAAAAATTACCTATAGATACATGTACTTGGAGGCAAGTTTGAAAAAATGTGTAGCGGAAGATTTAAACCTAGTATTGTGTAAGGTCTCTGTCTCTATCTCTACATTTTCTTAATTTTTTGATAATATTTTTGATTAAATTTATTTGTGTTGTTTGCATACTTGTAGATAAACTTGTTCGTCTATGATCTATGTACATCTCTCCATGAAAGTGATCATGCAACAAAAATTTGAAGTTTTTTGCAAGGTCAAGCATGTGAAAGACTCTTAACTAGATTGCCAAATCATCAACTACATTTGAGGAGTCAAAAAGTCACATATATGAGTCTCAAGTATTTAAAAACCAACTAACAAAGTGAATGAGAAAATCAGAACCACTTTTTGATGAAAAAAGGGGCCAATCAGCCACCTAATTCTATTAATCTACAAAAAGATTGATTGAATATGGAGCTTTGGTTCGCTCTAGTTCCATCAATATTTTCATTAGTGTGTTAGACTACCCCCTATTTCAGCAAACCCCTTACTTGATTATGTTTGCACACAGGCATGGAACTTTCATTGTATCCCTGTTTATCTAGATGGCTACACATTATAGTATGTTTTGATACTTTGCTCCTTATTAGCATTGATAATAATCAATATGTCGATAATTTTTACTAATTTGATACCTCATGGTGTATCAAAACTAATCCACAACTCTCTACTTTTAACTTTGCATATTATGCAATTGAGACACTACTTTTTGAAACATCACTTTTTGAGTGTATACGTATGTTCATTGTGAAGACATAATTAGTTTACCTTGGAGAGATAACTGAGGTACATTCTTGAATCTATTTGGAGTGTTTAAGATCTTGTTGGAAAGATCGATGAGTCTATTTTGAATGAGTGAAGTCTCAAGTTCAATGCATGAGTGAATATAGAGAAATAGATTTTTGAGTGATTGTGGTACTCTTTGAGAGGATCCTTGGGAGGGCATGTTGGCTTGTGCGATGCAATCTAGAAGTCATATTCTTTACTAACTAGTACAATAATGAGCTTGCAACATAGCTTTACAACCTCTGATTGTAACAAGATGATTGGATTTGTTATGAAGCATGGCTTCAATTTAGAAAAGGAAACAAATTCATCTATCACAAGCAAAAACATTTTACATAAATCTATATTATTGCCAAGAAATGAGCCGTCAAACCATGAAAAGGGTCAATAATTTCACAAATGAGCCGTCAAACCATGAAAAACGTCAACTATTTCACAAGGAATAAGGCATCCCATTCATGTTTAGGTGTAGATGGCACCTCTCTTGGGCTCTTCTAAGCTAAAAACCTAAATTTCAATGTATGCACCACATTCTAATAAGCTTTGTAAATCCTATGCCAAAATGGCTTATTCATCATCAAGGAATCCAAAACAGTGCAATTGTAGTTGATACAGTTGTTTGCTATTAAAAAAGGAAATGTAGTATCCTTTATTTATTATACACTTTTATCTAAAAAGAATCATGCAAGTGGAGGATTAAATGGCGCTTTCAAAGTTAGCCAATCCAATTTCAAACAGGTAGCAGACAAACGAGAAACAGGCCAAACCAAATCAAGGTTGTCTGGGTCCTCCTCACTTCTCTCCGTTGATTGGTTTCAAGTTTCAACCAGAGAGAGTTATTCGTTGCTGCCAACTACTGAAAAACATTGAATTTCCTGTGAAGCTGCCATGGCCTCCGCGGCAGCTCGAGCTCGGGATCATGATTACCTGATCAAGCTCCTCTTGATCGGTGACAGCGGTTAGTTCTATTCGCGATCCTTTCGAATTCTCCGTTGACACGATCTCTCAGTTTCTAACCGCAACGTGTCGTATTGCAGGTGTTGGCAAGAGTTGCCTACTCTTGCGCTTCTCCGACGATACTTTTACAACCAGCTTCATCACGACCATAGGGTACACATTTTTTCCCCTTTTTCATACATTTTCTTAATTTTCGTCGCTAAGGTGTGACGTGGATTTGTTTGATTTTGTGTATACGTCACGTCACTTAGTGCGTTACGCAAGCTTGAAGTATGACTTCCAATGATTTTGTGGCTTGTTCTTTACTTGGATCTGCGCTCCTGGCTTGTTCTCCAAAGAATTGACTTCAAAATTAGGACCATAGATCTAGATGGAAAACGTGTCAAACTGCAGATTTGGGATACTGCTGGTCAAGAGCGATTTCGTACAATTACCACAGGTTGGACCTAAATGCTTTTTATGATCACAGGACATTTTCTGGATATATTATATCATTTCTTCAAGCCTTTTGTTGCAGCTTACTACAGAGGTGCCATGGGCATTATCCTTGTATATGATGTCACAGACGAATCCAGTTTTAATAGTATCTTTTAGCAAAGAATGTCTCAATTGTGACTTTTTCACCATGATTTTGATTATCTGTCTGGATATAACGAGATGAACCATTACTTTCCTCCTTAATAGCTTTCAGATATTCGGAACTGGATGAAAAACATAGAGCAACATGCATCTGACAATGTCAATAAGATTCTTGTAGGGAATAAAGCAGATATGGATGAAAGCAAAAGGGTCAGTTGCTGCATGAGGCTGTTAAATGCCATTGGATAAATGAAATCATGCTAATTATTTCAATGCATATTTCCAGGCTGTTTCATTTTCTCGTGGACAGGATTTGGCTAACGAGTATGGACTGAATTTTTATGAGACTGTGAGTGACATATTTCGATTCACAGTCCTTTTATTTGGTGGTGAATTGTAGAGTATGTGTGTTTCATGACAGTCTGTATTTGTATCTGTTGTACTTTTGGTAAAGGTACTCATAAGGGGGCAATAATCTCACAGTCTCTCTCGTTGAATTATTTCTGGCCTGTTTTTCTAACATTTTGTATTTCCTCAAGCTAATTTATTGCTCTTCTGTTTTTAATCAATCTAATGTGAAAAGAAGGGAGATTAAGGGGTTTTTACATGCATAGTATTCTTCTTGTGTATTCTACATATGATCATGCAGTATATGCATATGGAAATGGAGTGTTACAACTACATAAATAGGAAAATTACATATAGGAGATCATAATCACATATAGCAGTTCATATCTGTTCGGTTCAGTTCAAATCTCAAGGATGTTACATAACTTGGTTGGACCCGTACAATATGTGACTTTTTCTGGGCTTTGGGGAAGTGAATGCAAGAAAAATTCCCATTCAAGTTTGGTGTATTTGGAATCAGGAAAAACACAAGTTAATAGCATATGACATAGATTTCATGCATCGCTGCAACAACTTTTAATTCACAAAAAATGTAAAGGAGAAAAGAAGAAAATGACTCTAGTTTGCGAAGATTTGAGTCATCTTCTCAAATCGAGTGAGAAAAGGGAGAAAATGACTCTAGTATGCGAAGATTTGAATCTTCTTCCCAAATTCAGTGAGAAAATGACACAAATGAAATTGTACAAAATTTGGTTTTCAAGAATAGGTTACACACTTCCCTTTTGCGTGCATTTTCCTTTTGCTTTCCCATGCACACTCTCTACATAGTGTTAGAGGAGCAGTAGATTGTGTTCATCTTGACTAGACTAGAATGCAAGATTATGACAGCACAATTTGATTAAGATTCCATGAGGGAACATAATACAACAATATTGGTATGATACATGAAGCTTATAGTTGCACTTTCATTTGAGGGTGAATTTGGGGTTTGCCCGGATTCATTTTGGTATATATAATTGTCGTATTAGCGGACATGCAATTTTCACTTGTGGATTTTTTGTCCGAGTTGCGGCCAATTGATAGGTGTGTATACCTTGTCAGCTATGCAGTTTCTATAATATCTCCTTTCTTTTGTTTGCATTTGTGCTAGGCTTCATTATGGTTGAGTTACCATGCATAATGGAGCTGATATGCTGGTTGATCACCATGAGCTTACAGTTGCACTTCCATTTGAGGGTGAATTTGGGGTTTGCTTTGGATTCATTCTTGTGTATGTATATATGATGTCTTACAAAGTGGGCTTCGGGACAATTGGGTATATGTAACAAAACTAGATAGGATACATAAGATCTTGTAACTCGGGACCACAAGTAGAGATAATATGTGTTGTTCATGTGGACAAGATACAAGAGATCCCACAATCTAGGATTGTAGCATGGAGGCATGAAACATGATATCGAAATTATAAGATATCCCCTAACAAAGATGGAGTTTGGACTAGATAGAAGACGAGACAAAATAGGATCTTGTAATTGGAGATATTTTGATTTGTTTCATATCTTTTCTAATGAATAAGTTATTCCAATCTTCTTTGAGAGATTCTTGAATCTAAAACATGCTCTACTTCTATTCTTTCATGTTCTTAGATCTTGATAGTGTGGTGGAGGATTGGATCCCCCCTCGACAGAGAGGTATGATATGGTTTCAATATGGAGACATGGCAATTGGGTGAATCCTCAATGGTGCTAGGAAGTTAAAGCTTATGAGTAACTTGGCTAATCTCAGCTAGGATAGTGAAGGAACCAAATCTCTAATGTTCTAGCTTTGCATAAGCCCTTGTGTCTTCAGGCTATCTTTCAGTTTTGGCACTTTATTACCAACATGATAAGATGGATGTAGAATGCTATGTTGGTTTGCATAGTGCATGTATTGATTTTGAGCCTTTTGGATCTCTTGCTTAAATTCTTGGTGAATATCCATCAGATAATGAGCCTTTTCTTGGGTGGCAAGGTTCGGAAAGTTGGAAAGTCATGTATCCACCCTTGGATGTTGCCCATAATTTGCAAATAAAGGAGTTTGCTTGGTGGATGTATGAATGTCATTGTTGTAGGCAAACTTTACAAACGGCAAATGCTTGAACCAATCATTTTGATGATTGTTGATGGTGCAACAGAGGTACTATTCTATGATTTGATTCATTTGTTGTGTTTGGCCATGAGTTCGTGGGTGATTGGGTATGGATAATTTAACTTGCATATCAAAGAGTTTGCAAAGGCTTTTGCAAAATCTTGATATGAATAGAAGACCTTGATCAATGATATTATCTTTTGGCAACCCATATAGCTGAAGATATATCTATGAAAGAGTTTGGCATT
>CM035433.1:29044934-29132434 GCA_020310875.1 Ceratopteris richardii
GCTTTAGTAGGGAAAGCTGCATCTTTCATTTATAGGGAGAGCTTCTTTTTTGTTTTTAGAGGGAGAGTTGCTTCTTATTGAGAGAGCTGATTTGAACTCTAATAAGGAGAGCTGCTATTTGCTTTGATAGGAAAAGCTGCTTTGAGTCTAATAAAGAGAGCTGCAATTTGCTTTGATAGGAAAAGCTGCTTTTGAGTCTAATAAAGAGAGCTGCTATTTGCTTTGATAGGAAAAGATGCTTTTTGTTTTTTAGTATGAAAAGCTTCTTTATATGCTTTAATAGCTCTTTCTTTTTCCCCTTCTATGGGGAGTTGCTTTTTAGCTTACTTGCTACGCTTTTTACTTCGATAGGGAGAGCTTCTCTTTTTACTTTGATAGGGAGAGCTTCTCTTTTTACTTTAATAGGGAGAGGTTTTTTTTAATGCTTCAGAGAGAGCTGATCTTCTTGCTTTACTAGGGATAACTGCATTTTTTGCTTTAATTGGGAGAGTCGCTCTTTTTGCTTTGATAGGGAGAGCCTCACTTTTTGCTAATAGGGAGATTTTCACATTTTACTTCAATAGGGAGGGCTGCTCTTTTTGCTTCAATTGGGGGAGTTTCTTCTTTTGCATTAATAGGGAGAACTCATTTTTTTAATTTTAATAAGGAGAGCTTCTCTTTCGCTGTAATAGGGAGAGCTTTTTTTTTCTTTAATAGAGAGATATCCTCTTTTTGTTTAGTAGAAGGAGCTTCTATTTTTGCTTCAATAGGAAGAGCTTCTCTACTTGCTTCAATAAGGAGAGCTTCTCTTTTTGTTTTAATAGGGAGAGCTGATCTCTTTGCTTGAATCAGGAAAGCTGTTCTTTTTGCTTTAATAGGCAGAGCTGCTCTTTTTGCTTTAATAAGGAGAGCTGCTCTTTTTGCTTTAATAACAAGAGCTTCTCTTTTTGCTTTAGTATGGGAGCTTCTCTTTTTGCTTTAGTAGGAGAGCTTCTCTTTTTGCTTTAGAAAGACAGCTTCTCCTTTTGCTTTAATAGGGAGAGCTTCTCTTTCCGCTTTAATAGGAACTTCCCTTTTTGCTTTAGTAGGGAGAGCTGCACGTTTTGCCTTAATAGGGAGAGCTGCTGTTTTTGCTCTAATAGGGAGAGCTGCCCTATTGGCTTTAATAGGGAGAGCTTCCGTTTTTGCTTTGATAGGGAGAGCTTCCCTTTTAGCTTTGATAGGGAGGGCTGCTCCTATTGCTTTTGTAAGAAGAGCCACTCTTCTTGCTTTGCTAAGGAGAGCTGCACTTATTCCTTTGATAGGGAGAGCTGCTCTTTTTGCTTTGATAGGGAGAGCCATTCTTTTTGCCTTAATAATGAGAGCTTTTTCTTTTTGCTTTGATAGGGAGTGCAGCCCTTTTTGCTTTGATAGGAAGAGCCACTCTTTTTGTTTTGATAGAGAGAGCCACTCTTTCGGTTTGATAGGGAGAACCTCTCTATTGCTTTGATATGGAGGGCTGCTCTTTTTGCTTTGATAGGGAGAGCTTCCCTTTTTGCCTTGATAGAAAAGCCTCCCTTTTGGCCTTCACGGGGTAGAGAAATAATAGCGCACACAAACAAGAGAAAAATCACACAATACACAAAGTATGGTCAAAAGTCATATGCTCAAATTCATGATGATACATGTACAAGGTGATGATATGCTCCAAATCTAACTACAAAAACAACCCAAGAAACACTTGCAACCCATGTGGCATGAATACCAAAGAGACCATGGGAAAGGTAAGGGATAAGGCATGAAGAGTCTAGAAAAGATTAAGATCTCCAAATCAATCTCTCACAAGAGTATGTGAGACCTCCAAAAGTGTATGAACTTACACTACTCCAAGCACTTCGTGAACCTTTAAGAGTAGAGCTACTCCACCTCTAAGCACTGTGTGTGAGAGAGGACTTCCTCACTTATAAGAGAGAGTGGGAGAACAAGTACCTTATGTGTGAGATGTGTGTATGTATTGAGAGTGAACCTTCAAGGTTTTTATATAGAAGTCTAGTAACCAACTTTTATGGTCCAAAAGCTAGGCGATATCGCAAAACAGCCTTGCATGAGATTTTCGGAAAGCATGCATGCTCTTTGCTAATTTAGGGATGGAATGATGGATGAATGCCATGTGGCATTGGTGCCTAAGTCTTATGACCTTTGGATTTGACCTTGGTAAGTTTAAATCATAGAAGTTGGATTTAATTTGCGTTTCATCCTGCTTCTGACTTTTTCAAGTCAGCTGACCAAAAACTAGGGTTGACCTTTGAAGGGTGTAATGGTGTCAGATCGGCAAGTGTTACATATGTTTGGATAGCTCTCTTTGAGTACTATAGGAACATGTGAATATTTTCTCATGCACAAAATGACCATTTTTGTCCATATCTTTGATCAAATTTGACTTGGTTTGACTTTTTGAATAGCAGCTTAAACCCTCCAAACAACAACTAGGATTACCAACCAGCAAATAGAACACTTATAAGTGTATGCGATGATATAAAGCTGAACATCACCAAAAATCATGAAAAAGCCTTCTCATGGCTTACATTTCATCTAAAAAGCTAATTTTAACTTTATTGCATGAGTAGCTTGTGAGAGGTTTAATCTAGGTGATTGATTATTAGCCATTAATTTCATGTTAGAAAAGCAACCCTCCACAAGTGGAGGTGCTTATATATTCAGGGAATCTTAGAGATACTCAAAGTCAAACTTTGTTCAAAATATGGCCAAAATTTTGCAAGGAAATTTTATTACATGTTTAGAAAGTACTCTTCCATAGCAATCCAATGATATATGATACATACCATTTGGAGCAAATTTTGGGGGTCAAAAGTCAAACCCTAGTTCTTGGTAAAAAGTCAACAGGGCAATAAAGTCAAATTTGAATGATGCATGGCCAAATCTTCTTGATCTTATCTAGTGGCTGGGACTTAATGGTAAAAAATGATCAAAATTTTGCAACAAGATTTCATTACATATTTGGAGAGTACTCTTCAAGTGCAATCCAAGGATGTATGACACATAGCATTCATAGAGGATTTTGAAAGTCAAACCCTATTTCTTGGTCGAAAAATCAATAGATTAATAAAGTCAAATCTGAATTACACATGACAAAATCTTCTTGATCTTATCCAATGGCTGGGATTTAAGCTATCAAAGTAAATGATTATTACTAAAAAATAAAGAAGATAAAGATAAACGAATTCACGAAAAAGTCTGATTCCGATTTTGGATATTAGCGATCAGATTTACTTTTTGTACTATAGCTTTTTCATTAGAGCGTTTTTGCTAAGCTTTTGGAGCTTCACAATATACTGTAAAAAGGCAATGTGAGAGCCTACATATCATTACTACTTGGAGAGCTCTTTGAGAGCTGGCATTGAAGGTCCTTTTCACGTTGAAGAAGAGGAGATTTTGGTTTCTTCATCTTCAACAAGGAGGGCAACAACTTATAGGTGTGTGTTCTACATTAGGGCAAAAGCTTGAAGCTTATCTATACTTGGAGGAGTTTGGAGATCATCTTTATATTATGAAGATTGTGGAATTATGAAGAAGAGAAGCAATAATATCACTTCATCATGCATATTATTATGCTTCTAATTTCATGTACTTCATGTTTTTGAATATATAGCAAATATGTGGAGCTATGCTCCATCTCTTATTGTTTGTCTATTCTCCATCTTGTCTCTATTTTATCTATGTCTTTTTATTGATTGTGGGCCTAAAAGCCAACATTTCATGGTTTTTGTTAGGGATCAAATCTCGACCATAGATTTATAATTATGGGTTTGAGTGAAAAGTATATTAAAGAACTGAGCTTAGGATTTCACTTTTGACGGTCTATATAATCTCAGATGATAGAGTACTATATATGATTGGATAGCTCTCTTGAAGCTCTTTAAGAATATGCAATAGAAAAATTTTGAGTCTCTTTGACCAAGTTTGACTATTTCCATTTTTGAAGAACAGTAAAGTATAAATTTAGGGTTTGCTGGACATATGGGTTTAGAGCCAATTTGACATTGTTTTCCAACAATCCCCCCCTCAATCTATATTGGGGTAAGATTTAAAAACCTACATAATTTGTGATGGCATTTCTCTTAAAAATGCCTTTGTAAAAATATTTGCCACATTCTCACTTGTAGGAACATAGATAAGCTCAATGTACTTCTTTACTACCTGCTCATGTTGTTGAAAAGCTCAGGGTTCACACACGAGGTGTTTAGGTATACGTGAAATGCTAAGTTGACCATTCAAGTGCACAAAACAATCATATCCAAGGAAAGAATCAGGAAGATTGGGATTGACGGTTTCAAAAGATAGGAAGTAAAATGTTTTGGACAATTGAGTGAATACTCACGAATTCAAAGGAGTCAAAGTACACTCAAGTCCTTTGAATATTCTCTATGCTATCTTGTAAGAGTACATCCAAATATGAGACAAAACCTTGAGAAGAATTGCAGACTCTAAGGCAAAAGGAAAAGCATGTTTCCTTCACATTGTTGCCACCTGTTCTATTAAACCAAAAGGGAACAAGCTACACGACCTTCGAAAATAAATACCAGAAAACTCTTTGCTCTCCTAAAAATTGAATTGCATGATTGCACAAACCAAGGTCGTTGCGTATCTCTTTTGAATTGCAAGAGTACATTGAATTGCATATTCTCCTTCTTTTGAATTGCAGACAACTAGTATCTCTTGGATATTCTCTATGCTATCTTGTAACTTCATGTACTTCATGATGGAGTGTAATGAACATATCTTGAGCTTGCTTTCTTTCCTCCCTTTCATGTATTGTTTATTTTGCAACTTGTCTCTATATTGATAGTGGGCCTAAAGCCCAAAAATATTAGCACCAACTTTGTGATTGTGAGTCTTTTGTCCGCAATTGGAGAGGGAGATCACAATTTCATAGCATAGAGTGTACTTTGGATAGCCCATTATACATCTATAAGAGAAAAAGGTTACTTCGGTCACATGGTGGGAGAAATGTGGAGTGAATACTCATTATTGGTAAGTATTTTTGGATCTTAAAAAATTCATAATGCATAATTTTTACTATCACGTTTGGGTCTAACTTTTGCAAAATTTTAGCACAGGTTTTGCAGAGAGGAATTAGAGTATATGGGCTCTATCCCATACAAAGAAAAGGAATAGACTAAGTCGTGTGTAACTTGAGAAGTCGATTTATTGCCAATGCAATGTAAATTTTTCAAGAGGAAGGGGACCAACATAGCCTTACTATAGGTAACTATTAGGTAAAACTTTAAATATTAATTACATAAATGATCGAAATAGTTTGGCACTATAACTTAATCTAGAAAATTGGATGTAGATTGTAATCTATAGATGAATGTGGATGCAATTAATATTGATCATGTCAAAGATATTCCTCAAATCCCTCAAGAAGAGAGAGATATCTTTGTCATGCTTGTGACCAAGTCTAAGAGGTTTGTATGACACATTCATTATTGCACTCAAAGGGCTAGGACTTATACAATTACATGTAATAATAATAAATCTTCGATTCATATTTTATACAGATTAGAGTATCTCAAGAATGATGAATCAAGAGTTTGATAGTCTTATGTATATGCATTTTGTAGGTGATCCATCATTGCTATCTACCAATAGTCATCCATGTGAGCATTTAGAGGCAAGGTGGATGAGATCATGGAAGGGGTGGTGGATCCTCTACCACTTGTTATCATGATATAGAGACTCAAGAACATGAGAAAATTGTTTGAGTGGATTGAGAGGAGGCATCTTCTTGATCTTCTAGTGGAGATGATGACGTGAGACTGGAGGTTATTGTGACGAAGTCTGAGAGGTTTGTACGACACATTCATAGCTGCACTCAAAGGGGTAGGACTTATACAATTACATGTAATAATAATAAATCTTTGATTCATATTTTATGCAGGCTAGAGTATGTCAAAAATGATGAAGCAAGAGTTTGACGTCTTATGTATATGCACTTTGTAGGTGATCCATCATTGCCATCTACCAATAATCATCCAGGTGAGCATTTAGAGGCGGGGTGGATGAGATTGTGGAAGGGATCGTGGATCCTCTACCACGTGTGATCATGATATAAAGACTCAAGAAGATGAGACAATTGTTTGAGTGGATTGAGAGGAGGCATCCGCTTGATCTTCTATTGGAGACGATGTCTCGAGACCCGGGGCTATGGAGATTGAAGCTATATTTGGACATACAGAGTCTAAGAACCCATCTTCATGAGCTAGTGCATTGGATAATGAGCCCATAAACTATGACTCTGTCGATGACATTGCAGAGTCATCTTAGTTTGTATGATTCATGGACATAAGGTGAAAGTGATCACTTGGATCATAAATGTTATCATGTTTGACCTGGTTTTTAGTATGGTTCATGTATTATGAGTCTGATCAATCTTGGCTCCTGACAAGGTTTTATCGTTTATGTGCAAGTCAGGAGTCATGACATTCATGTATATATATATATTTTTTAATGTTATGGAATATTTGTGATCACTATCCCATATGAATCATGGTTCATATTGAAATTTACATTCATTGTTCAGTGTTAAGTTTTAATTTTAAAATGCCATGTTTAACTTTTAAGTCTATTTAAGTTATAACCATGCGGTAGACTTTGAGACTGCACATGTATTGTTTTAGAACTTAGCCTATAAGATAGCATATCAAATTTTTAATGTGCATTAGCACTAGATAGGTAAATGAGGGCTAGCAATGTACTGTTCATAGCTTATATAAATAAAAAAACGTTTTTAAAGAATATAATACTTGTTTTTTATTTTCATTTTTTCAGTACTTTCCGTAGTAAATGTCTTAAATTCATTTTAAAACCACATTTTTAATACTCTCTTTGAACTCTCTCTCTCTCATTTTGAAATGTGGAAGGGGGGGGGGAGGGAGGGAGGGGGCGGGGGGGGGGGGGGGGGGGGGGGGGAAGGGAGGGAGGGAGGGAGGGAGGGAGAGAAGGAGAAGGGGAGAGAGGGGGAGGGAGGGAGGGACAGCTCCCAGGGACACTCTTTGGTGATTGACAGTGTAGAAACTATTTCATCTGGACAAAGCGAATGAGTGAGACCTTTGTTTGATATTGTTGTAAATCTGAAATGTCTGGATGTGTAAGATCAATTTTATGTAAAGAGATTACACTTGTATCTTAATTTCCCAGCTGGGTGGACAATATATGCCAATCAGAAATGGTAGGCTTGTGTGAAAATACTAGCTGTGAATTGTTATCGTTCTGATCAAATGCTGGTATACTTCATTGTTACAGAGTGCCAAAACAAACATGAATGTAGAGCAAGTCTTTTTTACTATTGCAAGAGACATAAAACAGAGACTGTCAGAGGCAGCAACAAAAACAGAGGTAAAGTATTAGTACACATTCTTTTTTCCCACACAATAGGAAGAATTAGAGATTCCTTATTTTATTTCAATTTTGGATGATTTATTTCTATCAAAGCAGCCAGCAGCGATTACGTTGTCTCCAAACCAAGGGAAAGACACAGCTCAGAATACACAGAGATCCTCCTGTTGCTCATAATAATTTGGGAGTTGAAATCTTCTTGTGGTCCTTTGAGGGAAAGTTCTGATTTGTTACTACAATGCTAGAAATGTTTTCAAACTACTCAAGGGGGATTTGTGCTCTATAGAGATGTGAGAGAGCTCTGTCCTGCTGTTTGGCCCCAGGGTTGTTTCTCTTCGAGTGTGCAAGAGCAGGGTTCAACTCTATTGGTTATTGCCTCTATTTTATATATTGCCTTGAAGGGCATATGAACTGTGTTTGTTTTGCTCTCCAACTACGTAGATTTTGTACATGGAATAATGTAGGTGTAAGTACATGCCACGCCACTTTTATCATTGTTCTGGGACGTTCCTCTTGACAGAGGTTTTGGAGATGGAGTTATAGGGATTCAATTTGATGATTGCTGAGGTGAAAAGATGATCACTCATGCCAATGAAATTTCTTTACACATAGGATGTCTCCCTCTCTCCCACTCTTAACATTAGTGGAACTGGTTCACCTAAGTAATCATGATCTTATCAATTGGTTTCTCCATAATCGATTAGAACTGTGAAATACATTGAGACTGAGTGGCACCTATCATACCATGGAACATTGGTGGAATTTGGTTCACATATGTAATTTTTTAATCCATCTATTGGTTTGTCCCTAGTCAGTTAGGATTCTGTGATAGAATTGGTTCCCATTTCGATGGTATCAACTACCCCACTTTACAACACTTTCTGTGGAAGCCTGCAGTACAACACTTAGGTTATCTCCACTATGAATATCCTGTTGTTGGCACTCAGCAATGAGGGAATGCTTTTATGTTTCAAATGTCTATATTTTTGATGGAAATGGGTAATGATGTTATTATTTGAATTTTCGTTGACTGGGATGCAGTATGTGATATCGCCATATAGTGCATTTACAGAAGTTGTGTCAACAATGATGAAAAGTTCGAGCTTAGTGTTCCATCAATATGTCTTTCTTGCTTCAGGAATGCCTGCAACAAGGCTTCAAAGCTGTCTGTGGACTATTTTGCTCCTGAGGCACTGAGGGGGTCTTGCATCACTAAGTTGCCTTCTGTAAAATTTTGCGATTTCATTAATTTTTCATGATTCTGTGTATTTGTTTTTCTTTTGAGGAGTTCCTCCTTTCCCAAGGGTTTTGAGATGCTATCGAAACATGAAAAAAATGAGAATACCTTTTAACAGTAGTCCATTTCAGCCATTTCTGCTTTATCAGATTCTAGCCACGGGCAAGAGCTCTTTAGCCAATGCTCAAAAATGTGATTGTGAATGTGTCTGTATATATTTAATGGGCTCAGCATACTTGGCTTTCTGAGTATTTTTGAACAGTGTTGGAAGCTCCTATTGGACCATACTTTCATGCAGATTTGGTTATGTGATGTGTTACCTATCACAAGGGTTCTTGGGAATTTTGAAGAATCATCAGAATACAATACACTAGGCATCTGGAAAAGGAGAGTCCATCTTGTACTTATGAGTGCCCCTTTACCAACTCAACTTTACTGCAAAGTATAGAATTCAAAATCAAGCAAACATCCTCTAACCCAAAATACCCCCAAACCTCCTCCAACTACATATGCAAGAACAAATTATTATAAAGATTGAAAATACACCGGGCATTAATCAGATTATGATTTCCCTTGGAAACAATGTCTGGTATGAATGAATAGGTGTATGGAATAATTTTCATTTACAGAGAAGCTGAAAGTCAATGCAGCTCCTACTGTACTTATAATTATGATGGGAAGGGGACGAGGTTCCTGAACCTGCTTTGTAACTCTCCTTAATAATTATGTTCTCGAATTTGTAACAAGGAGGCAAAAAAGAAAAGTGAAGAATGGGATTTACTACATAATGTAATTATGATCATGTTCAATTTATGTATGTTGTGGGCTTATATGTTCGATACTTTGATAGGGGTGCAATGTGATATATTATCTTCTAGTTCAATTTTTCACAATAGGCTTGATTGATTTTGGTGGGAAGAGACTTTATTGGATATTTCCAATGAAATGACTCCCTTGGCACTAATAGCCTTATGTCACTTCTTTTTGAGTGATGGCAGTTCTTTGTTTACAATATACAATAAAATCATGTAATCAATATTAAGATTTCCCTTATCAATATTTTTGATTACCAAAGAGTGGGTCTTCCACATGTATTGGGCTCCAATTGGCTGATTTTGATGGGTATCCCCCATCTCCCATAAGGTCCTTGTAAAAGTAGAGCTCTATATTCACCATAATTCTTTGAGAGCTGTTTTCTATGGGCATGTATTTTAATGGCATCACTTAAGAGGATGGTGGTTGCTGCCTTAAGATAGGCGTTTTTGGTCACATACAAAAGTATTTGATAGCATTGTCCTTCAAGAACAATTGCAACTCTCTGTGGGTGATTATATTTTGTGCTTATCCATAGGCTTGATCTCCTTGAGAAAGGGCATTAGGGATATTTGTTTAACATAATTAGGCATAGTGATTGCCTCCAAAAAGCTGGAGTTGATATTATGGGTATGACTTGAGAAGAATTGGACTATGTCAATGTCCTAACCGCATGCCCAAATGCTTGGCTATATCTTGAACTAATTCTTTGGAATTAGAGGGTTATAGTGTTGGAAACAATGTCCAATTGTCCAATACTAAAGCATAAGAGGTGTTTCTTAGAACAATGTACAACAAACAAGTGCATGGGCTTGTTGGCTAAGACAAACACCTCCCAAATTACCCACCCAAGTTTAATTCCCTGTAGAGGTACAGTGCAGAGCATTAGTTTTTTTTTTTGGAGTGGAGTTTTTTTGCCAAGTTATTTTTTCGGCGCCAAGTTTTAAGAAGTGCGATCACATTGTGCATGCTTTTGGGAAAAAACATATCGTGGAGGCTCCAAAGTTATATAATGGAGGTAATGGGTTACTTTAGAATCATCTTCTCAAGGCACAAAGCGTGCTCAATGCAAGTTGGAGAAGATCTCTAGGAGAGTTCTTATATATTTGGAATTCGTTGTGATTTTGAATTTGCTTTTCAAAGGGCAGCCAATTGCTATATAATGAGAGCATAGGCTCATTATGTGATTATCACTCAAGGCTCTAGCGTTGGTGATCAAGGAGGTCCTCTACTTTGAGGAAGTGTTCTTACACACTTGGAGGAGGTGTGCTCTACATCTGGAGTTGTTTGGAGGAGTTCGTTTCAGCCAACCATTAGCAGCACTTCTTGAGTTACTGTGAGTAACACGTCTATTTTGTCCTACTTGTTGATTCACTAGTTTTTGATTTAGGTTAATCAAAATTAGGGTTTGCTTTCAAATAGTTCTAAATTGTTCATACTCTCCATATTCTCTCTCACACACACACTCTTCATAACTCTTAGGCACTTTATGAACCATTTCTTGTATATAGTTCCTATTTTTGCCTAGATTTGGATCTTGTCAGTTTGTATCATATTCACATATTTTAATTTGACATTGGAATATAAGATAGTGTAGGTGAGCATTCTAGCTTATGGTACACTTTGAAGGATCTTGTTTATTCTCTCTCTCTCACTCATCTTTTTGAGTATTAAGGTGTGTATGCTAAGGTTCATTTGTAGAAAGATCTTGTAAACTCGTGATTATTGTTATTGAGGCCCACTCCACTTCCAACATTTGGTATTAGAGCATAGTTGACATACACCCTTAACAAAATGAGTTATTATAGACTTGAGAATGAAGATAAGCTTGAAGGAGTGTCTAATTATCGAATGTGAAGTTTTATGATGATGAATTTGTTAGTATCTAAAGACTTGTCGAATATTGTCAATGGTACTTATGCAAGGCCAAGAAAAGCTAGAGAAAAGGCTACTTCATCTTTTAGAAGGCTTGTTGTTTCTAATTCCTTAAGAGGTGGTTAGTGAAGAAGAAGGAACTACTTCATTATCAAGAGTCCGTACTGTTGGAGGATAAACACTCCTATGTGCACACTGGAAGCAAATGAATCCTCCAAGGATCCTGAATTTTTTTGACATGGGCTCTATGTTTTTTGAATGGAAATGAAACGATGCAAGCTCAAACTAGAATTAGAGGGCCTTCAAATGAGAGTAAAATCACTCCATTTGGATATTGGTTGATGCCTCAATCAGCTGCAACAACACAAATAACTTGATCTCTTCACAGAGTATTGACTAGCTACACACACACACTGTTCTGTGCATTTCTCTGCACTTGTGCAAACATTGAACCCAAGACTTATACCACTCAAAGTAGAACTTATAAACTTTCCAACAAGAGAAAAATCATTGCAAATGGATTTGAAAGGAAGGAGAAACAAGAATTACAAGATGAGGGGTCTGCCAAGATTATCTAGAGAGAGATTAAAAGTGAAATCTCTACAAAATATGCAGAATATAGCTAGTAGAGGGTGTGCTTAAGCAAGGGGGCAGTTTGGCCACCTATTTCCACGACTATAAGTCATAGTTCAATGCATTAGAGTTAAAGATCACATACCAACCCCTTTAATAAATCAAAAGCATATACATGTCAAAAGATGAGGTCCAATCACATCAAGAGGTGACCTAAATCTTCTCTAATCAACTTATTTCCATTAAAGACATGATTTGATGCCTCCAACTCATGGAAATCAGCCTCCTTTGATTATGGATGATGCCGAAGGCTCAATTTAGGGCATGTTCCTATACTCTTGAGCTTGAAATACAAAACCTTCAACACTCCCTCTCAAGCTCAAGTCTTTTTCCTTCGTTGCTTTAGCTTATGTCTCTTATGTTGATTGCTTCCTTGAATCCTCCAAGCTTTGTACCTTCAAGAAACTTTGTCATCATGTTTGCAACCTGCACTTCAGTGTTTACATATTTTATATCTAGCTCCTTTGCCATCACCTTTTCTCTAATGAAGTGGTAATGAATGTCTATGTGCTTGCTCCTTGCATGAAACATGGGATTGTTAGCTAGGTAGATGCTTGAAGTGTTGTCCCCATAAAGAGGAAACTCCTCCAGTTTCATGTCAAGGTCCTTAAGTAGCTTCTTAAGCCACAATAGCTCACATGTAGCCAATGCTAAACCTGTGTACTCAGCCTTTGTGGATGAAAGAGCAACAATCGGTTACTTCTTAGAGCTCCAGGAGATCACTTTTATACCTATCATGAAAACATAACTTGATGTACTCCTTCGATCATCTTTGCTACTTGCCCGATAACCATCACTATAACTTTTGACACTAGATCATCATCATAAGAGTAAAATAGACCTTGGTTGATGGTAAGCTTTGTTGGAGAATTCCTCTCCTATTCGCAGCGGAAAGTGTAGAAGACCTTCTCAGGATCAAGACTCTTGCCAACAGCTGAACCTTCAAATGAAAATTGGTACCAACTGAAAAATGCAATGAACTTGAAACTTTGGTCACTCAAACAGACACCTAGAGCTTTCAAATGAGCTATCAAACACTAAATTTGGAGTAGATTTGGGTTGGAAACTCTTTGATACAAAACAGGCTACCTGTCCACTCAGTTAGGCTGAAAACTGGACTTCACTAAAAACTGAATGACTCACAGAGCATAAAGGATTTCATAAAACGGTTTTAGATAGAGGAAGTACTCAAGATAAGCTTTCCAACGAATGTTTAAACACTAAAATTGGATACATATATTGAGAGAGATGAATCTCACAAGTAGACTACCCAGAAATGGGTGTGCGGTTGGACATACTCTATGAGAGTGAATTGAACGAAATGATTCAAACCAAATGAATTAGCTACAAGGGGACTTCCACGCCTTCTTTATCTATCCTTGAGTGTCCTCCCTTGCCTCTTTTATAGCCAAGTGATCAAAATCTCTCATGATGAGTTTGAGAGCTCTTCTCCATCATTTCTCCACTACTTTGGATAGCCACTCCTCTTACAGATCAATTTTTGGATTTGATTCTCTTTTGATTGATTCTCTTTTGGCCTCCACTACTTGCTGAAGTAAATGCTTCCATTTTTCATTTTTCTATTTTCCTTCTACTTAGAAGAAAATCCTTTTTGCAAAAATATATACAAGCTTACTTCTTTATTTTTAACACTCTCCCTCAAGCTCACATGTGAGCTTGCACCTTCAGCCATATCCTGCAACTTGATGTCGTCCTTGAACCTCTTTAGCTTAGAAGCATCTAAGGACTTTGTAAGCATGTCTACAACTTGGTCATTAGTTCCAATGAACTTTATATCCACATCCTTGCACAAAACTTTTTCTCGAACATAATGATAATGCACTTCTATGTGCTTGCTTCGTGCATGAAACATTGGATTGTTTGTCAAGTGAATGCTTGACATATTGTCACCATAAATTGGAATGGTCTCCACCTGCACATCAAGATCAGCCAAGAGCTTTTTAATCCACATAGCTTCACAAGTTGCAAAGGCCAAACCTTTATATTCACCTTCTGTAGATGATAGTGCAACAGTAGGTTGCTTCTTTGAGCTCCATGTGATAGGTTTGCTACTTATCATGAACACATAACCTGAAGTGGATCTTCTATCTTCCTTCGAACCAGCCCAATCAACATCACTAAAGCCCTTTACCTGCAATTCTTCATCATATCTATAAAACAATGCATGATTGACGGTGTGCTTCACATATCTTAGCACTCATTTGGCTGAATTTAAATGTTCACTTGTTGGAGTTTGCATAAATTGAGAAAGAACTCCAACAATATAACACAAATCTGGTCTTGTGATCGTAGCATAGATCAACGAACCTATAACATTGCTTCTTCATATGCATCCGGTTCTTTGTCTTTGACCACCTATGTCATATATGCAAAATGCTTTGCAATAAAACTATCATAGCTCAGCCTTTGAATTGGATACCTTGCTCTTGAAGACCTCCTTTCATTTTCTTTTGAATATTGCTTCTTCAACCGGTTCAACTTTACCTTTGGTGTGATCACCTCTTCATACTCTTCTTCACTTGCATTTGAATCACTATTTTGGGCAGCACTTTCAGCTTTAGATCTTTCATAACATGATGTTGGTGATGAGGAATGACTCCTTAGTCTCTCCTTCCATGTTGAGCTTTCTCCAAGTGATGTAGAAGCTTCTGGACCTGACATTTGAGTGCTTGTTCATTGAAATTCTTCTTGGACAGAACCTCCATCATCTTCGCAATCTTCTTCAAGAATCTTCTCTTTCCCTTTGTCTCCAAACCATGGTCTTAGCTCATCAAATACCACATCTCGTGAGACTCGTAGCTCCTTTGTGACCGGATTGTAGCACTTGTATCCCTTTTGCTCCAATGAATATCCAATGAAAATACATTTTTCTGACTTTGCCTCCATCTTTGTCCTTAGTTCTTGAGGGATGTGAACATAACACACACATCCAAAAACTTTGAGATTTGTAATGTCAGGTTTCTTATCGGAATAAACCTCCTCGGGAGTTAGATTATGCACTCCAGCCGTTGTGCACTTGTTCATCAAATAAACGGTTGTACTAGTTGCTTCAGCCCAATAGTTTAGTGGCATCTTCATCTCGTTGAGCATGGATCTTGCAACTTTTGTGATATGTCGATTTTTCCTTTCACCTATTCCATTTTGTTGAGGTGTGTACCTACATGTAAATTGTCTCTTGATGCCATTCTCATAAAGAAAATCTGAAAATTCTTTGGAGAAATATTCTCCTCCTCCATCGGACCTCAAGGTCTGTATGTAGCGTCCTGTTTCCTTTTCTACCTGTGCTTTAAAATCTCTTGAACATGGAGAACACATTTGATTTTTGTTTTATGCAAAACATCCATACTTTTCTTGAATGATCATCGATAAAAGTGTTAAAATATCTATTACCAGCCATTGATGGTTGTTGTGATGGTCCCCATACATCCGTGTCTATCAAGTCGAGGACATTCCTTGCTACATAGTTGCTCTTCTTGAATGGTTGTCGAGTTTGCTTTCCTAGTTGGCATGCTTCACAAAACTCATGTAGTCCAGCATCATTGAATCTTGGAAGACCTCTTACCACTTCATGGTTGCTCATGTCCTTGAGCTTGGGAATGTTGATATGTCCAAACCTTTGTGCCACAAATCAATTTCAGCAATCCTCTTGTTTCCAAACTGAATATACATCACCTTTCCATGTGGTTGTTGAATGTCCAAAGTGAACATCCTTCTTTCTTTCCTTCCTTGAGCAATGACCTTGAATCCTTCTTTTGGATTCTTTATAAAGCAGCCTTTTTTAATTGAAGATAACATGATATCCTTTCTCTACCGTTTGTCCTACTGAAATCAAATTCTTTGCAATAGTAGGAACATGAAGAACATCAGCCAATACCTTTCTATCTCCAAGCTTGATATCTCCAACATGCTCAATTGCGTGTTGAGTTTCATCGCCGGTCTCCACACATCCTTTTCCACTTGGAGCTTGTAGCTTTGTGAATAAATCTCCTTGGCATGTCATATGGTTGCTGCAACCTGAATCTATGAACCATTTTTTGTCATCACTTCTCGAGTTGTTGTAGTCATGCTTCATGGCAAGCATGGTTTGCTTGTCTCCTTCACTTGATGTACTCGCATAGTTATTTTGGCTCCTTTGGTTGCCTCCATTCAGCCTTCCATTCTTTTGCAAACAATCATTTGCATAATGTCCTAGTTTACCATAATGATAACATGTTATACCTTTATGAGGATTGTATGAACCTCAAGCTCTTCCTCTATTTCTTCCTCGACCTCTTCCATGTGCGTTGTCATTTGAGTTGTCCTTGTTGTCCTCCGAGTTGTGTTGGCTGAAATTTGTATTGTTGTAGCTTCTTCCTCTTCCTCTCGAGCCTCCTCTTGAGTTCCTTCCTCTACCTCGTCCTGCATATAACATTTGACTATGGCTGTCCTTACCTTTGTTGCCTTGTCCTTGTTGAGCAACCTCTTCAGCCACAAGATTTGGTATAATCTCGTCAAATGTTGGTAGAGGATCTCTATAAAGAATGTTTGTGTGAGGGGCTTCCACTTTTCTTCACTCCTCAAGCCATTGAGGGTTGTTTGGACGATGTCTTCCTCTTCTATCTTGCATCCAACTGATGCTAGCTGATCTCGAAGCTCCTTGATCCTCAATGTATACTCACTAATGCTTTGGTTTGAGCTTTTCTTCATGTTGTTGAGCTCGTTCTTGAGTTGCATCCTCCGAGACCTTGTTGAGGTAGCATACACCTTCTCCAATGCTTCCCAAACCTCCTTAGCTGTTTCAAAGCTTTGCACATGACCGATCATAGTGTTAGAAATAACTTGTGAGATGAGGAACATCACCCTTCGATTCCTCTCTTCCCAATCAACAAATTGTCTCCTTTGTGCCGCAGTAATGTTGGGATCTTCAAGGTCCACTTGTTGTGGATCCTCTCCACTAACTAGACTCCATAAACCTTTACCTTTAAGGTAATTTATCATTCTATACCTCCAAGACTGAAAATTATCTTTGTCTAACTTCTCAAGTTGTTGTCCTAAATCAGCCATTGAAAACTTCTAAGATTGAAGTTTACCTCAAGTATTGTGTGGCACTCTTCCTTGACTTTACAAAGCTCCCCCTTGATTTGTAGCTTCTCCTTTGCTTCACTTCAGTTCCAATGCTTTTCCTCTTCAAAATCCAATGCTATGATACCAATTGTTGGAGAATTCCTCTCCTATTTGCAGCGGAAAGTGTAGAAGACCTTCTCAGGATCAAGACTATTGCTAACAGCTGAACCTTTAAATGAAAACTGGTACCAACTGAAAAATGCAATGAACTTGAAACTTTGGTCACTCAAACTAGACACCTATAGCTTTCAAATGAGCTATCAAACACTAAATTTGGAGTAGATTTGGGTTGGAAATGCTTTGATACAAAACAGGCTACCTCTCCACTCAGTTAGGCTGAAAACTAGACTTCACTAAAAACTGAATGACTCATAGAGCATAAAGAATTTCATAAAACTGCTTTAGATAGAGGAAGTACTTGAGATAAGCTTTCCAATGAATGTTTAAACACTAAAATTGGATACATATATTGAGAGATATGACTCTCACAAGTACCCAAAAATGGGTGTGCGGCTGGACATACTCTATGAGAGTGAATTGAACGAAATGACTCAAACCAAATGAATTAGCTACAAGGGGACTTCCACGCCTTCTTCATCTATCCTTGAGTGTCCTCCATTGCCTCTTTTATAGCCAAGTGACCAAAATTTCTCATGATGAGTTTGAGAGCTCTTCTCCATCATTTCTCCACTACTTTGGACAGCCACTCCTCTTACAGATTAGTTTTTGGATTTGATTCTCTTTTGATTGATTCTCTTTTGGCCTCCACTACTCGCTGAAGTAAATGCTTCCATTTTTCATTTTTGTATTTTCCTTCTACTTGAAGAAAATATTTTTTGCAAAAATATATACGAGCTTACTTCTTTATTTTTAACAAGCTTGATGTATCTAAGCACCTTTCTTGTTGCCATAAGATGATCATGAGTGGATGCATGCAGAAATTAAGAGAGTGGTGCATGCAAAAATTGAGAGAGTACTACATATGCAAGATCAGGTGTAGTGAATGTAGCATAGATCAATGAACCAATTATGCTTCTACATAGTGTAATGTCTTGTATAGCCTCTCCTTGATCTGCAACCAACTTTGTATTGGGCTCCATGGGCTTAGAAAGTGGCTTACAACCACTCATACCAAACTTGTATAACACATCCAACAAGTATTTTCTTTGAATCAGGAAGATGCCATTGCGTGCATAGATTACCTCTATTCCCAAGAAGTACTTTAGAGTTCCAAGATCAAATATCTTGAACTCCTTTCTTAGCTTTGATTTGATATCTTTAATACATGTAATATCACTTCTTATGATGATCAAATTGTCCACATAGATGCTTATGTATACCGTCTTGTCTCCTTGCTTCTTCATGTAAAATGATGTATCTGCAACAATTTCTTTGTATCCACAATTTGATAAATAATCCACTAACCTATGATTCTAGGCCCTTGGGGCTTGCTTTAGTCCATATAATGCTTTCCTTAGCTTGCAAACATGATTTGGGTACCTCATACTAGCAAATCCTTGAGGTTGGCTCATGTAGACTACTTCAAGATCTCCATTCAGGAAGGCTTTCTTCAAGCTCTCCATTGAGGAAGGCTTTCCTTGATATGGCCATTGCAATCAAAGTCCTAATTGCTGGCATCTTGGCTACATGGCGGAAAGTTTCATCGTAATCTACCCCATAGCTTTGAGAGAAGCCTTTTGCCACCAACCTTGCTTTGTACCTAGCAATGGAACCATCTGAATTTCTTTTAATTTTGTAAACCCACTTATTACCTATCGCTTTCATGCCTTCTTGAGATGGTACCAAGCTCCATGTATGGTTCTCACCAAGTGCATTGAGCTCTTCCTTCATTGCCTCTTGCCATTCCTTGCAATCTGTAGCGTCTTCATAACTAGTCGGTTCTTTGTCCTTGATTGACTGAGTCATGTATGCATAATGATTTGCAATGAAATTATCATATGTTAATCTTTGAACTAGATATCTTACTCTTGAGGACCTTCTTTCACTTCCTTTAGGTGTGGTTGCCATCTTCTTTCTTTGTTTTGTGACTCTTGGGGTTTGAATTTCTTCTGTCTTTTCATCTTCCAACATGCTCTCATCCACATAGCTTCCTTCTTCAATTGCAATCTTCTCTTTACCTCGGACTTTGCTTTCTTCAGAGCTGGTCTCTCTTTTCCTAAGCCTTCCAGTCCATGGTGAGGGTTTCCTTGTGTTGGATGGGTTGCTTGGACCACTTAAATCCATGCTTTCATGAACTTTATCATCATTCTTCTTATATCTCTCACCTATTTCTTCAACCTGCAATGGACTCGTACATGCATACCTACCTTCAGCTCCTTGGTGATGGGATTATAGCATTTATACCCCTTTTTTGTTCTATAGAATATCCCCAAAAAAAAAACACCTTTCAGATTCGGCATCTAACTTTGACCTCAACTCTTGAGGTACATGTACATAGCATATACAACCAAAAATTCTAAGATGTGAAATGCAAGGTTTTCTCCCACTCCATGCTTCCTCAAGGGTTAAATGATGTATACCTGATTTAGGACATATATTCATGATGTATGTGGTTGTATATGTAGCCTCTCCCCAATAACAATGAGGCATATTCATTTCATTGGGCATACATCTTGCTACCTTTGTTGTGTGTCGATTCTTTCTCTTTGCTACCCCATTTTCTTGATGGGTATATTTGCATGTAAATTGTCTTTTGATGCCATTGACTTGCAAAAATTCAAAAAATTAATGGGAGAAGTACTCTCCCCCTCCATCGGATCTCAAAGTTTTGATAAAATTACCAAACTCCTCCACTTGTGCTTTGAATTTCTTGAAGTAGTGAAACACAGCTGTTTGTTTCTAATGCAATACAACCATACTTTCCTTGAAAAGTCATCAATGAAGGTTACAAAATACTAATTTCTAGCAAGGGATGCTTCTCTTGTTGGACCCCAAACATCCATGTGAATGAGGTCTAAAACATTTGCACTCATAGAGGTACTCTTCTTGAAGAGTATCATTGATTGTTTCCTTGTTGGCAAGCTACACAAATTTCACGCAACATTTTAGAAGTAAAATTTGGTAGGCCCTCCTTTGCATTTCCTTGAGCTTTTGTAGGTATATGTGACCTATTCCTTTATGCCATAGGTCCAAATCTGCTATCCTCTTGTCTCGATATGTGATATACATTGAATGGTGTGGTTGATTTATGTCCATTGTGAACATTCTCCCTTGCTTTTTTCCTTTTGCTATGATCTTGAAACTTGTCCTTGGATCCTCAACAAAACATCCTCTTTCATTGAACCTAACTTAATAGCCTTTTCTACCATTTGGCCTATCGAAATCAAGTTTTTGGTAATAGTAGGGACATGTAATACCTCTTATAAGCACTTTGCCCTTTGATTTCCTTCCAAACTGATATCTCTCACATGTTGAATGGTATGCCCTAAAATTTCACATGTTTCCACATGTCCTTGATGCTTTGGGACCTGCAAATTACTAAAAATATCCTTTCGACATGACATATGAATGCTACATCCACTGTCTACATACCATACATCTTCACTAGCTTGAGTTGTATCTTCACCATGCCTTCCAAAGGCCTCGCACACCTTCTTTGATGTATCCAAATCTTGAATATGTTCTATCATGGAGTTTCTAATATGCTGAGATAAAATAAAAATGACTCTTTTGTCCCGTTCACCGTTCATCCCACTGTCTTATTGATCTTCTCTGGTCATTGGTTGGATTTAACTCATCTATATAGGGTTTTGACTCTCCACCACTCACAAGTCCCCACAAACCTTTCCCCATCAAAAAATTGCTTATTCTAAATCACGATGGCTGGTATTTTCCATTCATGAGCTTCTCAATCTGAGCATTGAGATTAGCCATGGTTCCTTCTAGCTCTTTTGAACCTCCTCCTTGATGCAATGAAGTTGAAAACGATGGCTTTTACCTCAAGAAATAGAGATCCTACTCTTGATGAAGTTTCATCTTTGATACGATGACTTATTTACTTCCCCTTGTTGTTGACGTGCTTGTTCTTTGCTTCTTTCCTTCAAGCTTTGATGAGGTCTTTACTTCAATTGAACAACTCCTCCTCTCTTTGATACTCCACTTATAGCTCCGATACCATTGTTGGAGGATAAACACTCCTATGTGCACAACAAAAGCAAATGAACCCTCCAAAGATCCTGAATTTTTTCTCTCATAGGCTCTCTATTTTTTGAGTTTCTCTGAGTACATGCAGAGAATGGAAATGAAACTTTGCAGGCTCAAAATAGACTTAGATCACTTTCAAATGAGAGTAGAACACTTCCATTTGGATACTGGATGATGCCTCAACTAGCTACAACAAGATAGATAAGTTGATCTCTTCATAGAGTATTAGCTAACTACACAGACACTATTCTAGACATTTCTTTGGAGTTATGCAAAGGCCAAACTCGAGACTTATTCCACTCAGAGTAGAAATTATAAGCTTTCCAACAAGAGAGAAATCATTGCAAGTGGATTCTAAATGGAGAAACAATAATTACAAGATCAAGGGGTTTGCCAAGATCATCTAGAGAGACAAAGTATGTAAAAGTGAAATTTCTACAAAATATGTAGAAAATAGCTAGTAGGGGATGTGATTAAGAAAGGGGCAGCTTGGGCACATATTTCCACGGCTCTAAGTGATAATACCACTTATTAGAGGTTTAAAGGTCAGATACCAACCTCTTTAGTCAATCAAAATCATATACATGTCAAAAGGTGAGTCCAATCACATCAAGAGGTGACCTAACTCTTCTCTAATCAACTTCTTTCCATTATAGACATGATTTGATGCCTCAAACTCATGGAAATCAGCCTCCTTTGATTGTGGATGATGTGGAAGGTTCACTTTTGTTCCCACACCCTTGAGCTTGAAATAGAAAACTTTCAACACGCACTACTACCAGATTACTTCCTACAAAAGAGCAATCCAGATGATTTAAGGGATGCACAAGCGCTTTCATATATTGCTATGGGAGTCAAACGACATATCATACCCCAGATCAAGTCATGCAAAATCTCTCGTCAGGCTTGGTTGGAATTGGAGATAAAACCCTGCTATGAAAGCTCATCTAAGGAGATAGCTAGCAAACACAAGGATGAAAACTAGTGAATCAATTCAGTCATACATTTTGAAGTTCAAATTTTAGTCACATATTTCAAAGTTCAGAGACATATATATTCAGTTTTTAGTTGAGTTCAGATTTATGCACAACTAGCTTAAGATTCAATGGAAATGAGTTGAGATATATTTTCAAATATTTGAAGGGAGCTTCCAATTATGCTATGGCATTTTTGAAGTTTTCACATTTCTTATGTAAAGTTTTTTCAAATTCTGATTGGGTAGGTGATAAAGACTTAAGAAGTAGCACACGTGGTTATTGTTTCTATCTAGGAGATTGTGTTATCTCTTGGTTTTCCAAGAAACAACCTACAGTTGCTACTCTTCAAGTGAAGCAAAGTATAGGGCTGTTGTTACAACAACACTTGAATTAGATTGGTTACAAAAGATTCTCAGTTATCTTGATGTTCATGTTCATCTTCCGATTTGGATATTTTCAGACAATCGAAGTGCTATTGCTATTGGAAAGAACTTGTTTCATTAGGTTAGGTTCATTACCACTATATTTGGGAATATGTATCTAAGAAGCATATTGAGCTAGTCTACATATCTACAAGTGAAAATGTTGCAGACATTTTTACCAAAGCATTGACTAGAGAGAGTCATAGGAAGTTTTGCAGGTTATTAAACCTTGTACCATTATGACATTGAAGGGGGGATTGTTGGAAACAATGTCCAAATAGGTCCAAAACCCCTCAACAACGGCTATATTAATTATATTTTGCAGACTCTTCGTACAAAAAAATCACGTGGGGAGTGTGGCTAGAACAATTGCCACTCAAATCATGCATGCAGGTTCAAATCCCAACAGTAACAATTGATGGTAGCGCAAAATATTTTTTGAAAAAGCACATTTTAATGATTAAAGCTCCTTTGCTAATTTTAGAATTCTTTGTGCTAACTTTGGCAAAAGCTTTTTGCACATACGGTTGATTTTGGAGTTCATTGTGCTTTTGAAGTTGCTTTTCAAAGGGAAACCAATCACTATATAATGAGAGCATATGCTCATTATGTGATTATCACTTAAGGCTCTAGCATTGATGATCAAGGAGGTCCTCTACTTTGAGGAAGTTTTCTTACACACTTGGAGGAGGTGTGCTCTACATTTGGAGTTATTTGGAGGAGTTTGTTTCAGCCAGCTGTCAACATTGTTGAGTTACTGTGAGTAACAAGTCTATTTCTGTCCTACTTTTAGTTCACTAGTTCTTGATTTAGGTTAGTCAGAATAATTTCACTTATAATTCCATCTTTTCTCTTAAGTTGGAGATGTTAACTATACATATCTTTGAGATATGGTAGCCTCTTTAAGACATAAACTAAGGGTTTGATACTTCTTGAGGTGGACCAATGCTCAAATGTTGCAATAATGTTTAGTCAATCCTTTTATAACAAGGTTATCAGCTTTGCCTAGGAAGGAAATTGCTCCACTAGGTACCTATCCACATATCCTTTGAAACCATGACTCCCTCATCTCTTATCTTAATGAGATTGTTTTTAGAACAATATTAATATTCAAAAAATCAAAATTAGGTCAAACACTTTGTATGTTGTCATATACATGTGTATCTTTTTAGTGCGTAATACTCATATATATTTCCTTGTGTGGTTTTTTTCCCAAAAGGAAGGTCAACCAAGCTAATGAAAGAAACCCAATAATATTTTGAAGGGGCAAAGCACCCATGGGATCCCCAATATCCCACAAAGGAGGGAAAGGATTGGAACATTTATAGTAGCAACAAAGCCTAAGAGTGAGCTTCACGGAGAAGAAAACAAGTTTAAATAAAGTTACATAGAAGGTGAATGATGTTTTCATCCCCCTCATGGGTCATCCATTTACTTATAAGCTTGTTATTTTTCAAGATGAAGATGCTATGGTGTCTAAACAGAGGGAATTTCTTACAATTACGTATTCCTCTTCCAAGCAAGGCAAAGAACTTAACAATTGACCATTCTTTCAAGCTTCATCAAAGTTGGCTGGACATATTTCTTTCCATATCTTCCATATAGCTTCCCCTTTGATGGTGTTGCACAAGGCTATAAAGCAACTAATCACTTCACCCAACATTTCTTGTTTCTAATTGACATGATTTTTTAGCTTCAAAACCCCTACAAGATCTTGCCCAAAATCGAGAGCCTCTTGGGGCATGAGAAGAAGAGGTGGCCAATGTCTTCTTTAGCCCTATAGCAACGCTTACACCAATGGGGCCCCATAAAATTTTTGAGCTTTGAGATTGGTCCAAATTCTTTGGTGGAGAATTTGCCACATAAGAACCAACTTTTTGTTTTCAATGAGGGGGTGCCACAGGTTTACGGACTTAAACTTCTATCTAATACTGGACCAATCGAGACACCATTTCTTATTGATATTGCTATGCCAGACCACCTATTTCTTAAAATTCCACGCTTTACCCAATTTGTGGCCGTTGATCCCTTGTAGCTCCTTGATGCAAGGGAGATCGTGAACAAGGAGGAGACACGACTTAGAGATCTCCCAAGAGGTAATTCTATGCCTCAAAAGGCACCACTTCTTATGGTCAATTCTAATTGTTGGTTCAAAATCCTCGAACTTGATGCAAAATTTTCTTTCTTGATTCCAGAGATGTTTCCAAACACGAAATCCTTTATGCCATAGTTTTTTCCCCCTTCGGTGGTTTACGAAGTGACTTTCTTTGATTTCCTTAATGGAAATCCACATAGAATTGTTCTCTCTTATTTTGATAGCCCATTTCCAGTCCTCATTGACCTTGATGTATGCTTTCATTCTATTCCAACTCTTCCACAAAGAGCAAACCAAGTCTATTCCTATAGGAGTCACATGAAAAGGGGAAAAGATCAAAGTAAGGAGATCAAGATCCTTCCATTAAGGGAGGTCCATTAAGGTAAGATCATATTTTTTTCTGAGTAATCATCTTAGCCCATGATGCTTCTGAGTTGCACCGTGCTTTGAACATCCATTTGGCGGCCATTTTATTAGCTATCCCCACAATGTCCAGAATGCGTAATCCAACACTGTCTTTTTGGATCATACATATATCCACTTGACCTTGGGCAAACCTCTTCTATTGTGATCCCCCATCCAAAGGAAGTTTTTGCTGGATCTTTCCAATTTTGCTAAATCTTTGCCTTTCGACCTCCAACATGCAAAAAAGTAAATCACAGACGAAAGCAAAAAGCGTGAATAACCATAGCATGCACCACAAGTTGATCTGCATCCCTTTCCAATAGGGAAATTTATGTTCAAGTTTAGCAAGAACCTAGTTCCATCTCTACCCCAGAGAAACTTCAAAACCCACCGGTATTCCAAACAATATGAAGACATGCCCGCTAGGGAGCACCAAATAACAATCATTGATCAAAGTTTGCAAGGTGGGCCCTGCGATGGTCTTGAAAGCCGTCTTAAAGTGGTTAATCATGAACCGAAGGCAGTGTACAAGATGTTAAGGCATTGCAAAAAGGTGGCAATGCTAGTGTTATCATTTTGAACAAAAGCATTAATGTCATCTACGAAGAGGCTCAAAACCATCGGGTTTTGACTATGGGGAAGAAAGAGTCCTTAGATCTTCCCAATTTGAGCATGACGTTTGACCAAGCAATTGAGGCCATCCATGGCAATAGCGAATAGAAGCGGGGCCAGGAGGCAACGTTGCCTAATTTTCCTTTATGATCTGATTGCATGTGAGAGTTGGCCGTTTACATTGATACATGCCAAGGAATTTCCTAACAACATTCAGATCATCTTGATGAATCTTGGCCTGCATCCCATATCCTTCAAGGATTATAAAATTAAGGACTATAGAATGAAGTCACTCCAACTGATTGTAGGCCTTGTCAAAATCAATCTTGATGAAAAGAATGTTGATGCAAATAGATCCAAACCTACATACTTGGACAATCAGCTATTCACTTCTATGTACACACATGAAGTCACATATGAGTACCCACTTGTAAAAGTTTGGTTTTACTTCTTGTAAAAGTGCATATGTAAAAAATGCACTTACATTCACATGGATTTTGGAGGATCAATTATGAGATTTTTTTGGTGGAGAATTGATGAGAAAGGAAGTCCTAAACTTTAGGTACAATTTTTGGTAGAGTTTGAAATTCAAAAGTTGAAAATTGGCTCCAACTTTAGCTATAGAAGTGACTCAAAAAGTTGCGTGCAATTGAGCCCGATTTGGAAGAGTTTTCAGAGGGATTCTGGTATGAATTATGGAATGTGTTGAACAAGGAATTGTTGGAGTGTTAATTTATTAGTGTATTAATGTGTTTTGATGATTTGATATAGTAGCTGAAGGTTCGTGAGGAGCTTGAAAGATGTGAAAGGGCGGACATCAATAATCCGACTTATAATTTATTTAGTTTGTAAATAAACCCGCGTAGAAGGTTCTGTTGTTAGAAACGGTTAGAAAAATAGTCGTTAGAAGAAGGGTAATTGTAGACCCGATTTCTATTATTGAAAGTAAAGGTTTTATGTAAAAGTTAGCAAATTTTAGTTTCACACTTGCTTTTCGAAGCCGCTCTCATGTAACCACTCTTTTCGACATAATCAAACATTCGTATAAATACATGCACTTTGTGAACTGTCAAAACAAAGTGCATGGGGGGAGATTGCACCCAATACTACGTTCTGTCTCATCTCTTGTCGTGTCTATTTTTTGGTGTGTTTTCAACATCTGTAACCTTTGTGTGCGCGTGGGTAAGATCTTGACAACAATGGTATCAGAGCACTGTGTGCATTAATATGGAGGGGTCTGGTTCACTCTTTGTGGTTCCGTTTCTGTTTCTTTTTTTGTTTTTGGTTCCAGTTTTTGGTTTCCGGTTTTTGTTTATGTTCCAGTTCTAGAACCAAAAACTACGTTTACACCTACATTTAAACCTACATTTACTCCTACATTTACACCTATGTTTACTCCTTCAACTTACTCCAAAGTGTCAACTAAGGCATAGAACTTAGGCATAACTTAAGGCTACGCTTAGGCATAACTTAAGGCATAACTAAGGCATCTTTGGCACCTAAGGCTCCCTTGACGACTGTTGGTAGCCGTTGGCTACGCGCGAACCAAGTTTAATGTATGAGTGGCAATAAGGACATTTAGATTCACAAGGTGGGAGGATTTGAACCCACAACCTCATCCACACAAGGGACGTGCTTTACCACTACACTCTCTCTTGGTGTTGTCACTCAAGTTCTCTCCTCTTATATTTAACATAACTTGCTATTTTTTTTCTTACTTTTTCAAGAAGGCTTGGGCATGGCGCGACACGACGCGGCACGTCTCAGGGTACATCCTATCAGGGTACATCATGGTCTATCCAGATGGGGTACATCCTAGCAGGGTACATCAGGGTACATCTTAGTAGGGTACATCCTAACAGGGTACATCACAGTACATCCAGATAGGCTACATTATGCTAGGGTGCATTTCTTGAGGGTACATCTCGAGAGGGAAGCACTAGATTGAGGGTCCAAGATAACTTGCTTGGGTGAGAACTAGTTTCAAGAAATTAAGGTTGAGAGTAAGGAAAGTCCGTAGCAAGAGGGTTTTGTTCTTTTCATACTTATGGACCCTCGACTATGTCAAGCACCACATGGATACTTTTAATAATTTAACACCTCCATGAACATTTCCATGCATGTGTTTTTACAAGGAACATGCTTATTTTTTTTGTTCAGTGATGGAACATGTGATTGGCTATCAATTGAGGTTAGTTGCTTTTTAAACTAAGAGGCATGTTATGAATTATGAAATGCGTTGAACAAGGAATTGTTGGAGTGTTAATTTATTAATGTATTAATGTGTTTTCATGTTTTGATATAGCAGCTGAAGGTTCGTGAGGAGCGTGAAAGGCGTGAAAGGGCGGACATCAATGATCAGACTTATAATTTATTTAGTTTGTAAATAAACCTGCATAGAAGGTTCTATTGTTAGAAATGATTAGAAAAATAGTGGTTAGAATAAGGGTCATTGTAGATTGTGATTTCTATTATTGAAAGCAAAGGGTTTTTGTAAAAGTTACCAACTTTTAGTTTCACGCTTGCTTTTCGAAGTCGCTCTCATGTAACCACTCTTTTCGATGTAATAAAAAATTCCTATAAATACATGCACTCTGTGGACTGTCGAAACAGAGTGCATGGGGGGAGATTGCACCCAATACTGCGTTCTATCTCATCTCTTGTTGTGTCTATTTTTTGGTGTGTTTTCAACATCCGTAACCTCTGTGTGCGTGTGAGTAAGATCCCGACAACAGATTCTACTTGGGTATTGAGCTCTCACTATAGCTCTACCATTGAAATCATATTTTTCAATCATTCATTGCCAATATCATCGTAGTTTATGTGCATTAATACATACATGTTGATCATGTTCTCTTGTGTCTACTCTGTCAAGTACTACTCAAAACAGTGAATTTCTCTGAGCTATTTGTTAGCGTGTACTTAATCATTTTGAGTGATTTAAATTGCTATAGATTCATTAGATATTCTAGTTATATGCTACAAATTTTCATCTTGATTGCTTCAGCCATTTTCAAGCAATCTTTGAATTACTTCTCTCTAGTGTGCTATCTATTTAGCTCCTAAAATTCGAGATACACCCTAGACTTGATAAAGATCATTCTCCTTGCCCAGTTGGCCATTTTGAGTGAAATAACTTGTGGAAGTTATCTATCTAAGTTTGATTTTGTCCAATTGTTAACAAAGAAAGAGAACTGTTCATTTCTCTAAGCAGATATAGTGACCAAAATAGAAAGTTTTTGATTCAAGGTCAATGTCAATGTTATGTGTTTTGATCCAATCATTTGAGAATCATCTTGCAAAGCACTTAGATGATTAGTTGTACTTCTTGGAAATCTCAAGGGGTCTACTCTACACTCCCTCAACTTTGTCTAGTGTGAAGCAAGAATTTGCAGCACCATCTCATCTCTGGAAGGTGTCCACCATCTCCTCCAATAGTAGTATCAGAGCAACATCAAGGTAAAAGGGAGATGGATTTCCATTATTCATTGATAAACTGGACAGGGAAAAATATCTAGCATGGTCCCTAAGGATGAAGGCTTACCTCCAAGCAAGAAGCTTGTATGGGTACATCTCTGGAGATGAAGAAATGCTAACCTTTAGAAGCAAAAATCAACCTACAAAAGAGGAGCAAGAGGGACTAGCTACATGGTGTGCAAAGGATGCTCTAGCCAATTCTTACATACTCAATTCAAGCTCTGATTGTTTTTTACCTCATATTAGGAATTTTAAGACTTCCCCAGAGACTTGGGATGTGCTATCTTCATTCTTCTCGTCAAATACAAGGGCCAGAAAGAACCAACTTTGGATGGAGTTTAAAACCCTGAAGAAGAAACCAAAGCAAAGTGTAGATGACTATGTGACCAAGATGAAGGATGTAGCTAACCAATTTGGGAGTATTGGAGAAGAAATAGAAGAGGAGAATATGGTAAGGCAGATCATAAATTGCATCAAGGTTGATGACAAATGAGGATCTTTTACCACAACAATGGACCTATATATGGACATGCAGATACCTGACCTCAATACATACCTGACCTCAATACATTGATGGGGGCAACTCTTCACACATGAGACAAAGCTCAAAAAGAATGGAGATATTTCGAGAGGTAATCAATCTTCTACCCTTTACACAGATAAGAATAGGAATAAAAATAAAGTCAAATGTAAGAAGAATGAAGAAGATGCAAGTACCTCTCAAGTGAATTTCACAAGTAGAGGAAGAGGTACTAGAGGAAGGGGCAGAGGAGGAAAGCAAGGTAGGGGGAGACCATATTATTCTTCCCCTTGCAACATTTGTGGCTTGACCAATGAGGAAGAGGCTTCCACAAAGGAGGCTATGGACAATCAAGAGGTAGGTTCAATAATCAAGGAAACAACTACCTTCACAACTACAACCAAAGCTTCAACAACACTATTGAGGAGGCTTCAGAGGAAGGAGAGACTACAACAATTATACAGATGACCAAGAGGATTTTCTATTGCTAATGAATATGATAGCCAAGCAAGGTAAAGATGATGAATACCTATTATACATTGATTCTAGTTGTTCCAAAATTGAAAATGTTAAAGCATCTGATGGTAATATGAACCTTGTAAGCAAAGTGTTGTATGTGCCAACAATAGCCAAAAATCTAATCAGTGTTGGACAGATTGTTGAGAAGGGTTTACAGGTTAGATTCAGAAGACATGGAGGTATGTGGAGGAACCTCAACAAGGCTTCAAGAGGATTGCAAAAGGTGAGAAATCTAGTAGACTTTTTACCTTTGAAGTTGAAGATACAAGAAACATTTCTCTCTTCAATTACAATGACCAAAACCTATTTGGATTGGAGATATGGCATAAGAGACTAGGTCATATAGTTGAAAGGACATTGGAGAAAATATGCAAGGATCAGAGTGTGTTTGGCATCCCAAATGTTTCCAAGCAATACATGATTTACAAGTGTGCAGCATGCCAATTTGGCAAGTCATATAGGCAATCATTCAACAAAAGAGGATACATGTATGAAGATTACTTAGAGATTGTACATACAGATGTGTGGGGTCCTAGCAAAGAGCCATCAATTTTAGGGTCAAGATATTATGTTTCATTTATAGATGACTATAGTAGGTGAACAATACTTTATTTTATGAAGCATAAAGATGAAGTCTTCACTTTTTTCAAGAAGTATTTGGCATTGGTTGAGAATCAAATAGGTAAAAGTTTGAAGAGGCTCAGATCTGATGGAGGTGGTGAGTATTTCTCACATGAGTTTGAGTCCTTCTTATAGGACAGAGGCATAAAGAGAGAGACTACAACAAGGTACACTTTTAAACAAAATGGAGTGGCAGAGAGAAGAAATAGGTTAATAGTAGAGCCTGCAAGATCAATGTTGAATGAGAAAAAACTCCCTAATTATCTATGGATAAAGGCTATTTCTACAGATACTTGCCTAATCAATAGGCTTCCATCCAAGTCTCTGGATGGGATGAAACCTTATGAACCATGGAATGGTAGGAGACCCACTGTTGGATGATTGTAAGATTTTTGGGTGCATTGCTTATGCACACATCCCTTCATGGGTTAGGGAAAATCTTGATCCAAAGACTAAAAGATGCATATTTATTGGCTATGATCAGAATACGAAAAGGTATAGGTTATGTAATTCAACTAACAAAGGATTTACAATTATTAGGGATGTGGGATTTGATGAAAATAACTCTTGGTTTGAGGATGATTGCAGGAAAATAAAGCTACCCTATGATTTGGAGAATGATTTTCCAAATTTGATCAAATAAGAACCATATACATATGAAGATATCAATTTAGAGGATGAAGAACAAATCAGTCTTGAAGAATTCAAATCTTGGAAGTCAAAGGGCAAAGTAAAGAGTAAAAAATTGGAAGACATTCTAGAGTCATCCAATCTTGGACTTAGAAGATCTCAAAGGGAAAGCAAGAAACCTATAGGGTATGGCTATGACAATCACTAGTCACCAAGCATTCTATTTATATGAATAAAGCGTCTATGTCAGAGGAACCATCTACATTTGAAGAAGCTAACAAGAAGGAAGAAATGAGGTGTCCATTCAAGAAAACCTCCAATTTGGATCGTGGAGTGCCTCTTCCACATTGGTTGGTTGCTTTGCTTGTTCTTGAATGAGATCAACCATCAAGGCTGTGTTTACAATATGGATGCTAGCCCGTCTATGTTCCTCTATTCTGTGTGATTGCGTGAGTCCATCTGCAATATGTTCTAGTGAATGTGGTATAGGGTTTGCAAAATCATAGAGTTACCTCGCCCAACGTGGAAATGGCTTTTTTGCTTGAGTGATGATAGGTTGGTGACTTTCAAACTCATCATCTAAGGACGATGCTTCCTTCTCTTGTGTGGAAGGGATAGCTTTTGGGCCAACTTCATAGTGGATTGCCCCTTTGCCTAATGATAAAGTGGACACTCTCTTTTCCTCCTCCACTACATGTGGCTTCTCCTTCTTAAACACCACATCGGGACTCACCATGATCTTCTTAGCCTCAAGGTTATCCTAAGAAGATACATTTGATGTTTTTTGTTTGAAGCTTGTTTCTCACCCTATCTAGAACATGTACACAACTTTCACTTCCAAATACTTTGAAGTGGGAAACAGATGGATTTTTACTAGTGTAGACCTCTTGTGGAGTCTTTCCATCAAATGCCTTGGTGTAGCTTCAATTCAAGATGTAGGCAACAATGTTGAAAGCCTCTTCCCAAAATTGATTAGGCAAACCATTTACCTTCAACATGGACCTTGCCATCTCCATGATGGTTCGATTCTGGCATTTTGCAAGACCGTTCTGTTGAGGGATATGTGCTACTATGAGTTGATTCTTGATTCCTTTACTTTTGGAGAAATCTTCAAACTCTATTGATGTGAACTCACCAGTACTACTTGTCCTTAATTTCTTCATCTTCTTCCTTGTTTCAATTTCAACAAGCTGAAGACTTTCTTGAATCTTACCAAAAGCTTGAGCCTTATCATGAAGGAAGTACACCAACATCTTCTTGCTATAGTCATCGGAAAGTAACATGAAGTAGGAAGATCCACCCAAGGCATTTGTAGGCATTTTTCTACACAAGTCAGCATGCACCAACTCTAGAGGATAGCTTGCTCTCTTCTTGCTTTCTTGTGGAAAAGCCTTCCTTTGTTGCTTGCCCATCATGCAAGCTTCACATGATTCCTTCATTCTTGCAATCAATTGTAGGTGTGCAACCATACCCCTGTGATGCATCTCCTTTATTACATAATATTCGATGTGGCCGAAACTCTCATGCCATAGCTTACTTGTGCCCACACTTGTAGTGGCTTTAAGAGCAAACAACTCATACATGTTGTTCCTCCTTATGCCAGTCTTGACAACGTTGTTGTCATTGTCCATAATCTTAGCTCCTGTCTTACTAAAAGATACTTGATGACCTTGATCAGTTATAGAAGATATTGAAAGTAGATTTCATTTCATTTGTGGAACATAAAACACATTTGGATTTCTAACATAACCATTAGAGTTAATGAAAGAAACTGTACTTTCACCCTCTATAGGACATCTTGCATTATTGCCTGCCTTTAATGTGATGGGTTTAATGTGATGGAACGAACTATAAAGTCTTTTTTTGCTCATCATGTGAAGAGAGGCACCACTATCCAACACCCATGAGTCATCTGTTCCTGAATCTTTAGCCAAGGAGCATACCTCCTCTATCATAACAAATAACTCAAGCTATGTTTCTATGGTGTTTGTAGACTCCTTGCCCTTGCCACCTCTTGAAGAGCCATTCTTCAGAATCTTGTGGATGTATTGGGAGGTGAATCCCATGAAATTATTTAAATTCAAAATTCAAATATGATTCCTAAAGGCATGGAAGAATATTTAAGTGTATCAACCAACAATCATCTAAAAATGTGTACATATACACTTCTCATTAAGTCATGGGTAGAATAGCTAGAGATCACAGGCATTGGAATGGATAATGTACTTATCTCAAAGCTCATCTAGTCCTCCAACATCTCTTTGTATCATACTTAGCAATACATTTACATCAAGCATTGCGCTTTATTCATTGTTATTGTATATTGCTTCAAGTGTATCAACTATTCTGAGTCTTGGAATAAGTAAATGGTCTCATTGTCTTGTTTATGGATTGAACTATGAATTTATCACTCTTATGATTATTTCTACAAATTTTCTTGATAATTGGAGTTGTGAGCATTGAGATATGAGCACAACTAGAGGAAGATACAAGAATTCATATGGATAAAACCAATAACCACAAAAACAACTACCAAGGAGGATAAAAAGGAAGAAGAGATTACCAAAACTACACAAATGATTAGTCCAAAGATGATTCACTCCTCCTTATGGACATGACAATGAAGGAAGGTAAATCAAATGAGAATATGTTCTATTTTGACTTTGGATGCTCAAATCATGTGGCAAGAAATGAACAATTGCTTCAAAACTTTGAAGATCCAAAGAATAAGCATCACATCCAAACATGTGATGACACAAGGCACCCTATGGATAAGATAGGGGATGTGAAGACTTATAATGGTAATACGAATCTTTTGAGTAGAGCTCTCTATGTATCGAGTATTACTAAAAACCCAATAAGTATAGGCCAAATTGTGGAGAAAGGCTTGCATGTGAGGTTCAAAAAGCATTGGGCCTATGTGTTGACATATCAAGCTCAACATGTGATGATCGGGGATGATACGTATCAGTTTTTCGTTTCTCTGACATGTATAGTGGTCATGCCTGTATATGTCAGGGATACTTCATTGAGCTTTATTAGATTTATCTATTGAGAGTGATGGTACATTTGTTTCTTGCCATCTCACTCATTCACGGACATTAGGTTTTTCCTTATGTACTGGTCTTTATATATTGTAGTAGTTGTATTCTTGTTTTAGGTCATTCTTGTACATTCCTTTTTTATGTAATAGAAGAAGAAGAAGATCATTCTTCCTTGCCTTAATCTATGTGTGTGTGATTCTCCTTGAGAGTGATAGTGTGTGTGTGAGCTCTCTTCCTTATCTCCTTCCTCGTGACATGGTACCAGAGCCAGCATGGCTGTAGGGAGCTCATGGAGAAGCCGATGGTGAAGAGTATGCGACAAGGAATGGGGAAAACGTGATTCACTAACGACCTCCATTTGCAATAAAAATCGGCATGAAGGTAGATGAACTCAACATATTTTTGAGAGTTATCCCTTTAGGGTCATTTGTTTTTGTCAGATCGAAGTTTCCGAGCCATCTCGACCTCCGTTTCAAGCCCGCAAGGTGGGGCCCACAAAAAATCCTAGTTAATTTTGGAAACTATAACTTGTGTTGTGTTTGACAACACTCATATATTCCAGATCGAGAATTTCAAGCGATTCTGTGTACTGTTGATACATGAAAACTATGTTTTTTTGAGATCAAACTGTCACATCATAGTGCGATAATGTTCAAGTTGGTTGTAGTGTTTTGTAGTGTTGAGAATTGCTGCAGAAATGGCAAACGCAGATGGAATGAGTCAGATTATGAGCAATAAGTTGGACAATAACAATTTCCATGCTTGGAGATTTAGAATGACGAATTTCTTGATGGGAAAAGGCTACTAGAAGTACATCGAAGGAGAGAATGAAAATGCTTTGCAGTTACCACGAAGGAATCAGACTGCAGATCAATTAAGAGCATATGAGGAATGGAATCAAGGAGCACGAAAGGTAATGTACTGGCTATCTGCTAGCATATAGGATAACATGATTGGACACATACAGGATGCGGAGACTCCAAAAGAGGCTTGTAACAATTTGGTCACATTGTATGAGACCAATACAAAGGCACGAAAATTGCAACTCAAGAACGAGCTGCATACATTGGAGAAGAAGAGCATTTCGGTAAGTGACTACACCTTGAAAATCAAAAGCATGTGTGAGACACTTGCATCTATTGGCATGAATGTAGATGATAATGATAAGGTGGAAGTTTTTCTTTGTGGTTTAGGAGCTGCATATAAGCAGTTCAGAACTTCTATATAGATCAGGGAAAATATTCCAAATTTTTCTGATCTAGTATCTATGCTGATTATGAAGAAAAGAATCTTGGTGAGGATTCAAACTCCCAAGGAAAATCTAGTTCTGAGTAGGTATTCTACTCTAGCAGAGGAAGAGGAAAAGGTAGAGATTTCAGAAGTGGAAGAGGAAATAGTAACCAAGACCAAAGTCAACAACAGAATCATGCAGGAGGAAGAGGACAATTTTGAGGCAGGGGGAGCCAAAGAGGCCGCAGAAACTTCCAAAGAAATGATTCAGGTAATGATAGTAAAGGATGTTGGAATTGTGGTAAACCTAGACACTTTGAACGTGATTGTAGGTTGAAGAATCAAAATAATAGAAGGCAGTAGAATAACTATGCATCCACAAGTGCAGATGATTCTGAGAAGTTGTTCATGGTTCAACATCACATGATGAATACAATGTCTGCTAGTGTTTCAAAATCGAATGATAATGTCTGGTATGTTGATTCAGGTGCTTCAAATCACATGACCAGTCATGCAGAATGGTTTAGTAGTTTGCAGAAATTGCCAATTGCTAGATATGTTGAAACAGGTGATGATACATTGCATCCTATCGAGCATACAGGAAACATAGCATTGTCTATGGAGGACCAGAAGGTAAAACATCTTGCTGATATGCTGCATGTTCCAAACATAACAAAGAATCTTGTTTCTGTTGGACAAATGGTTGACCAAGGATTCCAAGTCAGGTTCAATGCTGATGGGTTATATGTAGAAGAATACAAACATGGTGGACAACTGATCGCCAAAGGAAACAAAGTGGGTAGGATGTTCACCTTGAATGTGAAAATTCCTGAAATGAATGTAGCTATGTTTGCAAAAGGTGCAGGAGTTATTGCTGATATAGAGATCTCGCACAAACGAATTGGACATGCAAATCTAGAAAGGCTGAAACTGATGCAGTCAAAGGAGATCATTCATGGATTACCAAATTTCAAGGTTTCAAAGATGCAAAAGGTATGTGCAACATGTCAATTTGGTAAATCGTCAAGATCATCGTTTCCACATGACAAGCATGTTAATGAGAATGTGCTAGAAATAGTACATACAGATGTTTGGGGTCCTGCAAAGACCACATCTATGGGCAGTTGCATGTTTTACTCACTTCCGGAATTTTAAGTTTATGGTGGAAAAGAAGACAGGGAAGTATATTCAGACATTAAGATCTGATGGAGGAGGTGAATACATTTCAAATGAGCTCAACAATTTTCTTAAAAGTCATGGAATTCGATGTCAGTTTTCATGCAGGTACACACCACAAGAGAACGGTGTTGTTGAATGAAAAAATAGACATATTGCAGAAATAGCAAGAGCCTTGATGGCTGAAAAGAATATGCCTCATTTTTATTGGGCAGAAGCTGTGCATATGGCTGTATACATCATGAACAAAACTCCAACTACTACTGTACATAAAGTTACACCTGAAGAGAAGTTTACAGGTAAAAAGCCAAACTTATCACATATGAAAGTTTTGGGCTGTACTGCATATGTACATGTTCTAGATGAGTTGAAGATGAAGCTTGATCCAAAAGCAGAAAAATGTGTCTTCACTAGATACTCCCTTGAGCAAAAGGGGTATGAATGTTATAACCCACTCACATGATAGGTGAAGGTGAGCAGAGATGTGGTATTTGATGAAATCTCAAGCTTCTATGCAAATGCCAAAGAAGATCTTGAACCAAATGACAAAGAAAATGCTGAAAAATCAAGTGCAGAATCTCAAGTTTTGAGTGGACCAGATGCATCACCAAGCAATAGTTCCAACTCAAATCCATGGAGTGGAAGATTGCGTGGAAATTTTAGTCCAGAAAATTCATCCAAGATAGGTAAAGAAAAGCTTTTTGCTGGTAGTAAAACATGTGCAGGTTTTGAAGATGTTGATGGAGATTCAAGCAGTTTAGAAAAGAGTCTTGATGAGGAACTTGGATTGCCCTCTGTGAAGACTCCATGGGTAAGAAGGGCACATGCAGATGTTACAAGGAGAAGTGACCCAAGACCAAGAAGATTTGGGAGGATGCGGAATTCAGTGCAACGATTGACATATGACAATTAGATGGCTCGTCATTGTGCCTACATGACCAAGATATACAAGATGTTGAACCTTTTTTTGAAGATGCAATTGGAAATGTGGATTGGGAAAAAGCTATGGATGAGGAGATGGCTGCACTTTACGGGAATGATACATGGAAGCTGGTTCCATTGCTGCAAGGAAATAAACCCATAGGCTGCAAATGGGTTTACAAGGTAAAGCATAATGCTGATGGTAGCATAAGCAGGTGTAAAGCACAATTGGTAGTTAAAGGATATGCACAGACATATGGCATTGATTATGAGGAAACATTTAGCCCTGTAGCTAAAATGTCTACTGTCAGAACACTTGTTGCATTAGCTACAACAAAAGGATGGACTTTGCATCAGATTGATGCAAAGAATGCTTTCCTACATGGTGACTTACAGGAAGAAGTATATATGGACCAGTCATAAGGATATGAAGATTCAAAGCATCTAGAATATGTTTGCAAGTTGCAAAAGGCTTTGATGAGCTGAAGCAAGCTCCTAGTGCGTGGCATGCAAGGATTTTTGGTTACTTAACCACCATTGGGTTTTCTATGTGTGATGCAGATCATTCACTATATGCAAGGAAGGAAGATGATGGCATCACAATTGTGGCTATCTATGTTGATGACTTGATTGTAGGTGGTGATAATGAAGAAAGCATCAAAGAGGTAAAGATCTTGGTGTGCTACGCTATTTCTTGGGCATTGAGTTTATTCATACAGAAACAGGTATATGGATGTCACAAAGGCAATATGCCTTGAATATGCTACAAAATTGGCATGGCTGATTGTAAGCCAATCTTTATGCCATTAGATTAGAATTTGAAGTTAGATACTACATCAGGTGAAGCATTGGAAAATGCTAGTATGTACAGGAAAATTGTGGGAAGCTTGATATATCTCACAATTACGAGGCCTGATCTTAGCTACACTGTTGGACTTGAAAGTCAGTTTATGGAGGTTCCTAGGAAGCCACATTTGGATGCTCTGAGGTGCACTCTACGTTATGTGAGTGCTACTTTGGATTATGCATTGTTTTATGAGGCTGGTGTAGATTTGTAGGTTTATGGATACAACAATGCAGATTGGGTTGGTAGCATTCCAGATAGAAGATCTAATAGTGGTTTTCTATTCTCACTTGGGAGTGAAGCTATTACATGGAGCAGCAAGAAGCAGCCCACTGTTGCTTTGTCAAGTACAGAGGCTGAGTATAGAGGTGCTACAATGGTAGCATGTGAGGCATCATGGCTAGAGATGCTACTTGCAGATTTAGGTGTGTAAGTGCAAAAGCCTATCACCATCTATTGTGATAATATTAATAGCATACGGTTAGCACGAAACCCTATTTTTCATGCTAGAACAAAGCATGTCGAGGTACGTTATCACTTCATCAGAGAGAAGGTATTAGCAGGTGATATTGATCTTGTTTATGTGAGAACAAAGGAGCAGGTTGCTAATATTTTCACTAAAGCACTTGGAGCAGAGAAGCTGAAGAAGTTTCAGAAGATGCTTGGATTAGAGGACATGACATTGAGCTTGAGGGGGAGTGTTGAGATATCAAGCTCAACTTGTAATGATCGAGGATGACACGTATCAATTTTTTGTTTCTCTGACATGTATAGTGGTCACGCTAGTATATGTCAGGGATACTTCATTGAGCTTTATTAGATTTATCTACTGAGAGTGATGGCAAATTTGTTTCTTGCCAGCTCACTCATTCGCGGACATTAGGTTTTTCCTTATGTACTGGTCTTTATATATTGCACTAGTTGTATTCTTGTTTTAGGTCATTCTTGTACATTCCTTTTTTATGTAATAGAAGAAGAAGAAGAAGAAGAAGAAGAAGAAGAAGAAGAAGAAGAAGAAGAAGAAGAAGAAGAAGAAGAAGAAGAAGAAGAAGAAGAAGAAGAAGAAGAAGAAGAAGATCATTCTTCCTTGCCTTAATCTGTGTGTGTGTGCTTCTCCTTGAGAGTGAGAGTGTGTGTGTGAGCTCTCTTTCTTATCTCCTTCCTTGTGACACTATGTAGAGGATCCAAAAGGATAGCCAAAGGAGGAAAAATAGGTAGATTGTTCACCTTTGAACTCCAAGACACTAAGAACATAGCATTTTTCAATTATGTACCCAAACCCTACCAAAGTTAGAGGTTTGACATAGATGATTGGCACACATTGGAGAAAGAACCCTAAAACAAATTATTCAAGATCAAAGCTTCTTGGAATACCTAATATCTCAAAGAAACATATGATTTACAAGTGCAATGCATGTCAATTTAGAAAATCTCAAAGGCAACCATTAAAAAGAAGTTGGACATACATGGAGACATTCTAGAGCTTGTCCACATAGATGTTTGGGGAAGACGCAAAGATCCATCCAGCTCAGGATCATGGTATCGTGTGTCATTTATAGATGATTGTATTTGATGGAATGTTCTCATAAAAAAGCATAAAAATGAATTGTTCTCATGTTCTAAGAAGTATCTAGCTCTTGTGGGAAATCAAACAAGAAAATATCTAAAAATACTAAGGTATGAAGGAGAGGGAGAATATTTCTCCCACGAATTTGGTTCCTACTTGCAAGATATAAGAATAAAAAGAGAGATAAATATTAGATACACACGTAAGCAAATGGAGAAGTAGAGAGGAGAAATAGGACCATTGTGGAAGTGGCAAGGTCCATGTTGAATGCGAAGAAGCTACCTAGTTACTTATGGTAAGAGGCAATATCCACTACCACATACCTCATAAGCAAGCCACCTTCAAAAGCATTGGATGGTATGACTCCTTATGAAGCCTAGAATGGAAGAAGACCAAGCTAAGATCATTGTAGAATATTTGGATGCATTGCATATGCACACATACAATCTCAAATCAGAGGTAAACTTGACCCTAAAGCAAAGATGTATGTCTTGATAGGCTATGATCTTAATCAAAAGGGTTGTAGGATACATAACCCTAGCACCAAAGGCTTCATATTTAGTCAATATGTAGTTTTTGATGAAAAAAAATACTGTTTTGAAGACGATTGCAAGAATATCAAGCTACCCTATGATTTGGAGGAAGAGTTTCCAACAATCTTAAGCAAGAGTACACATAGATGAGAATTTCTTTACTTGGTGGCTATGATGTCTGAAGTACAATTTCCATAGATTTGCTCACCTTTTGGCAATCTGAGTCATATTTTTGAGCTTCAATATTGAGACCTGGGAGATATATTCTTTGAATTCAGTCATATAGGGGAAGCTATGCAACATTCTAATACTATGAGGAGACCTTCTCACCAGTTTCCAAGATGACTACAATCAGGACATTACCGAGTGTAGCAGCTGCAAGAAATTGGAGACTACCTCAAGTAAATGTAAAGAATGCATTTCTCAATGGTTGGATTAGTGAAGAGGTACACATGTCACAACCCCCTAGATTTAAAAACCCTAATTATACATCCTATGTATGTAGATTCAAAAAGGCATTATATGGATTAAAACAAGCTCTTAGAGCTTGGAATTTCAGATTTACATATCTACAAGATCAAGGTTTCATGTCAAGAAATGCAGAACCTTCTTTGTTCATCAATAAGGATCACAATGAAGTTATCTATATCTGTGTATATGTAGATGACACAATTGTGACAAGATCTACAGATGCCGAATCTTGTATAAACCATCACCAATCTACAGGTTCCATGAAGAGAATTTTGAATTTCCTTGATCTCCATTAGGTCATGATGCAGTTTCAATGGGTCCCAACTAGATTTCTCTACCCCATCAAATGCATGGCCTTTCTAGTCCCACCTATCTATGATGGATTCCACCTTGTTAAAATCACCACAAAGAATCATATCAGTAGGTAGGGAATCAAAAGACTTCGATGTCTCAATTCTAGTAGTATCTTGATTAGGGGCATAGATCAATGCTATCATGGTGGGGAATCTTTCTGAGTCTTCTTTCTCGGTGGAAAATCTTTAATTCTATATCCTAGAGTGGTTGAAAGCAAGTGTTCGATTGATGTTTAAATAGAATTACCAAGTTAAATCACTGAAAATGATGAACCAAGTGCAGAGAAACAATCTCTGCAAGCTGACTGAGAAAAACTGAAGTAATGGCAGTGAGTAGTACACATCACAAGAACATGGAAAGATGAACTCAAATAATCATGAAAATGAAAGTATATTGCTTGTACAATACAATGACTTACTGATACATATGTGTGCCTTGTAATCACACCTTGATATGGCATAAAGCTCAGCTCTTGGAGGTCTTCACATAGGTCTCTCTAACCACGACTAAAACTGCCATCTATTTATAGTTGAGTTTGGGAGGCTAACTTCCCTCAATCACTCTCCAATCAATCAATGATTGATTTGATTCTCTACCTACCACAAATCACGAATTCGTGGATCCTCTTTCCATTCTTGATCATGTGGGCTCAACCACTTAAGATTCTCTTACTTTTACATTAAGTAAACTCTTCAAAAGTTACAAGAGGTAGTTCACAAGTGAACTTTACATAGTCTTCATTTTGAAGCTTCTTTAATGACTTTGTGAGACTCAAGCCAATACTTAGGCTTGTCATAGACTTGCTCCAATAGCTCCCCCTCAAGCCAAGTATGCTTGAGGTCTTCAATCTTCCAAGATTACCTGCAAACCAATCATAGCCTTGAATTTGCAAAGCTTTGTACCATCCAATGCTTTGGTTAGAATATCTGCACATTGTTGATGAGTGGACACATATGATATTTGAATCTCTTTGCTTAGAACCTTCTCTCGTACATAGTGATAATGAACTTCAATATGTTTAGTCCTTGCATGAAAAATAGGATTAGCAGCCAAATGAATAGAACTCATATTGTCACCAAAAATAGTTGGAGTTCCAAACTCCAATCCAAGATCTTTGAACAATGTCTTCATCCACATAGCTTCCTGTGTAGCTATGGCAAGACCTCTATATTCAGCTTCAGTAGAAGAGAGAGCAACTGTGGGTTGCTTCTTGGATGACCATGAAATAAGCTTTGAACCTGCAAAGGTAAGATAACCTGAAGTGCTCCTTCTATCTTCCTTGGAGCCAGCCCAATCTGCATCAGAAAATAGCTTCAAACCTAAATCAGATACATAAGGATAATAAAGTCCTTCATTTATGGTTCCTTTGAGATACTTGAGAATCCTTTTGGCAGCATCCATATGTGGTTTCCTTGGTGTGTGCATAAATTGGCTTAGCACACTCACACTGTAACATATATCTACTCTTGTCAATGTGGCATAGTTGAGACTACCCACTAGACTTTGATATGATGTGATGTCCTCTATGAGTTCACCTTCATGTGAGCTCAATTTGTGATTAACCTCCATTGGGGTACCTGCAATCTTACAATCTTGCATCTTGAATTTTGCCAACATGTCCTTAATGTACTTTCTTTGAGTGAGAAACAAACCATGATCTTTGTAGACAACTTCCAAACCTAGGAAGTAGGTAAGTGAACCCAAATCACTTATCTTGAACTCTTCTCTCATCTGATCTTTGATCTTCTTCATACCATCTGCATCATTTCCTGTCAATATAATATCATCTACATATACACATAGGTAGATGACCTCGGAATTACTCTTTTTAATAAAGAGTGAAGGATCTGCCTTGCTTGGTTGAAAGCCTTTGTCCTGCAAGAATGAAACAAGCCTGAAATTCCAAGCTCTTGGAGCTTGCTTGAGACCATACAATGCTTTGTTAAGTTTACACACATAATCAGGATAAACTTGATTCTCAAAACCAGGTGGTTGTGCCATATATACCTCTTCTGTTATCCAACCATTCAAGAATGCATTCTTCACATCTAGTTGAAGTATCTTCCAATTCTTGGAAGAGGCAATACTAAGCAAAACCCTAATAGTAGGCATCTTTGCCACAGGAGAGAATGTCTCCTCATAATCAATTCCCTAAGTTTGTGCAAAGCCTTTTGCTACAAGCCTTGCCTTATACCTGTTAATGGAACCATCAGAATTCTTCTTGAGTTTATAGACCCATCTTGAGCCTATTACCTTCATGGATGAAGTCTTGGGCACCAAATCCCAAGTGTTGTTTTCCTCAAGTGCTTCAATCTCTTCCTTCATTGCATGCTTCCATTCTGTTTTTGCTTTGGCCTCTTCAAATGATGATGGCTCCTCTTGGTTTATGTCCTGTGCTATGTAGATAGAATGTTTAGTTACTAATGAGGTGTCAAACCCATACCTTTCTGGTTTTTTCTTTTCTTCAAGATCTTCCAAGGTACATAGGGTGTCTAATACATCCATTGGCAAGCTAAAAGGGCCCACCATCTACTCCTAGAGTTCATTTGGCTGGTGTGGAGCAAAGATTTTGCAACACCTCTTCATCTTCAACACATACCTATCCATCTCTTCACAGTGGTATCAGAGCAAGGTTGGACAACATGGCAGATGGATTTCCTTCATCAATTGACAAATTGGACAGAGGTAACTACTCAGCTTGGTCATTAAGAATGGAAGCTTATCTCCAAGGTAGAAGTTTATATGGTTATGTGGCTGGAGATGAAGTTATGCCAAGTTTCAGGAACAAAAGTCAACCAACACAAGAAGAGCAAGAAAGATTGAGCACATGGTGCTCCAAGGATGCACTTGCAAGGTCTTATCTCCTCAACTCTATCTAAGATTTTTTGTTGCCTCACATTAGAAGTTGTAAGACATCTCAGGAAGTGTGGGATGCACTTGAAGCTTTCTTTTCTTCAAGTACTAAAGCTAGGAAGCATCAACTATGGCTGGAGTTCACAACTCTCAAGAAGGCTCCCAAACAAAATGTGACTGATTTTGTCACAAAGCTCAAGGACATAGCGGATCAGTTGGGAAGCATTGGAGAGGTAATAGATGAAGAGCAAATTGTAAGGCATGTCATCAATGGCTTGAAGGCAGATGACAAGTGGGAAGCATTCACCACAGCTATGGATTTGTACATGGACATGCATGTACCTGATTTCAACACACTCATTGGACAACTACTTACTCAAGAGGCAAAGCTTATCAAAAATGGAGAAAAGGGCTTATCAATCCAAGCCAATCATCGTGGGCTACAACTATCCTTCATGTTGAAAAGAAAGATGGATCCATGAGGTTTTTCATACATTATGAGATCCTAAATAACCAAATGTTTAAGAAAAACTTCCAAATGCCATATATTTAAGAGCTTTTTGATAATTTAAGGAAAGTCAAACTTTTTCTAAAAATCGCTCTACATAAGGGATATCATCGAATAAGAATTTGAAAAAGTGACATTCCAAGAAAGCCTTTAGAACAAAGTTTAGTCACTTCAAGTGCTTAGTGATATCTTTGAGGTTAACAAATGCACCTATAAATTGTATGACATTGAAGAATCAAGTATTAAAGCCATATCTAGGGAAATTTGTAGCAGATTTCCTAGACACTATTCTACTCTTTAGTGAAGACTATGAAATGTTGGTACATTTAGCAAGCCATGATGCTTGACCAGATATCAAGACTTATCTCATTAAGCCTTGAGTTATTAAATCACAAGACACATATGAACACCTCTTGTAAAAACAATGAGATTTAGCACTTGAGATAAATGTAAAAAGAGACGATTGAAGGAATCTCGTGGCATTATGAGATGCAAGTCATACCCACCTAGTAGATGAAATCAAATCAATCAAGATCCTGAAAGGTAGGATCACTTTTAGATGGCAGATTCAAAATTCAAATTTATCTCATATCTATAAAAATACATGATCTTTTAGGCACAAAGAGAGTAGTGGGAACAAGGACTCATTGAGCTTCAATCTTGTGGCTACACTAATCACACACATGTATGAGTAAGCCTACATCATCACCTTTGTATCATACCTTCATAATTATACACATTTGATTCAGCTAGTGCAAGTTACTACATGTGTACTGTTATCTACTACTAAGACTTCCTATAACTTTGGTGACCCCCCCAAAGAGTGATCGATTGAGAAATCTCTATTCCTCCTCGGTAAAAGAATCATTAACTGCAAGAAATCCCCCCCCCCTTTAGAGTCCATCATCAAGTGCTCCTTTTGATTAACAACAAGCTTAAACCCAAGTGGGCTCCTCACAAGGGTGACGAGAGGGTGATTAACCTTCTATGTAATGCCGTCTAACTTTTGTAAGTTCGTCTCCTGCTCCGTGGGACTTGGGGGGTCCCATGGGCACTAGTCCCTTTCACTTGTACTTTTCTTTTCCTTTATTTAATTCAAGTCCAGGAGAGTAGGCTAAGGCCGAACTTTCTTTAAAAAAAAGGGCAGATAAATTTTGACAAAGTTTTTGACGTTCAAAAGCTAAGAGCTTAAGCTATGAAGGCTTGTGAAATTGCTACCAAATCCTCCCATCTTTTAGGCCTAGTCTAAGGTATAGTGTTCCGATCACCTTCGGGCTGCCAATGTTGTTCTGCCCCAAATTTGTGTAGTCTAAGGTATAGTGTTCCGATCACCTTCGGGCTGCCAATGTTGTTCTGCCCCAAATTTGTGGGATTGAGCTGGTCCCTCGGGCATTATGGCCCTTCACTTGTACATTTTTTCTCTCAATAAATTCATGCAAGGTAGATTAGGCATCGTCCGAACCTCCACTCATAGAAAAAATGATGAGTTTTTCATGTGAATTTCTTCTACACATAGCCTACAAATTAAATGCTATCATTTGTAGTATCAAGTTTTGCGCCCACTTTCATTATTGAAGATGTGATTTCTATGGAAAATCTAGTTGATTTTGTACCTCCATGTATTAACAAGACATGAATAATATAATATGATTTATAAGATACATTATTTACTCCTTGAGGAATATGAAGCCAAAGGTGATTTTTGAGCATATGTAGGTGTAAGAACGAGATACGGATGATTCCATTTCTAATGTTGATATATCTTACGGATTCAGAAAGGAACCTCTACAAAAGTAGAGTAGACATGTATTTCATGCTACAACCCTAATACATGAGTTGGAGGTTGAAACTAATAGTTAATAATCACGAGGAATATTTTGAGTGTAAGACTTGTTGCCTACAATACGTAAACTCTATTATACGTATGCATTTTGTTTCTCAAAATTAGAGGATTTCTTTTATGGACATGAACTACCGAGGTTGAAGTTCACATGTCGTTAGAGGATTTCTTTTATGGACATGATCTACCGAGGTTGAAGTTCACATGTCATAACCATCACCTCTGTCATTAATGGCTCGCAATGTCTACAACAAGAAATTAAACAGCAAAATGATCCGTTTTTCATAAAATCGGTTTTCAATTACGAACAACCAAAGAAATACAAAAGAAAGGGAGAATTAGAAACCATACTGATAACCTTTCTGCCCCTTCTTGGGAGATCCATTTTTTTTTTTTTTAGCTTGTTGTTTCCTACAATTAACACTGTCATGCTTAAAATGGGCTGGCCTCTTACAATCATGTATGCTTCTACCTAGACACCATAGGGACTTCTCAATCCACCCCTCTCTTTTTGAAAGTTATGGTACTTGTGCAAGCTCCAATTCTGAGGCTTGACATGTACTCACCTCTCATTATTTACATCATCATCATTTATGTATCTGTTGTAAGGCCAAGAGGAAGCTAGACCTTGAAAATATAGAGAGTACATTCTTAACCTTGAAGAAGAGTGTTAAAGTAAAAACAGAAAAAGTATTTATGGCTTAGATAAAAGCCAAAGAGAAGGAATACTCAAAGAGGGCATGAACTTATTGTTGATATATTTAGGTAGTGATGTGTGTGAACACACTACGACCGTCGGGGCACTTTTTTCCCTCTTTAGGAGTTTTCTTCCCCTGACTTGTATATATGCCTATAAACCTAACGGGTTACTTATCTTTGTACATTCTAGTGGTAATACATTCAATATTGTGTGTTGTGCTCCAAGCTTCTTCTTCTTCCTTGTGCTGTTCGCGTGCTTCTGCAGATGTCTAACTCCAACAATTGGTATCAGAGCATGTGACCGCTAGGGCATCGTCTACACCTCTTGAATCGTAGTCTCATAATTGCATGAAATTTGGTGAGCGTACTTAGGGTGTTTCAGAGATCAAAATTGATTCGCTTTGTTTGTGTCGAAATTGCGATCTGAGCTCGTTTCAGCCTTCGAATGCACTATTGCAGTGGTTGTGCAGGCTATTTCACCTTTTTGTGCCAAAGATATATACTAGTTTCGGTTCGCCAGTATAAGCATCTCAAAGTCTACTACAGGTTTAGCGGAACTCATGAGGGTACTTTTGTTCAACTTTTTCAGATATAGTCATTTTTCTACATCAGGGTATTTTAGTCAGTGGCCATGGCTGAAAGCAATGATGTATTTCATATGTTGGCTGTTGAGGATAAGTTGGATGGCATGAATTAGCTGTTGTGGGCTTATATGATGCGGCATGTATTGGTTGCAAATGGACTGTGGAACATTGTGCAGGGTGTTGAAAGACATTTGGTACACCTGCGAATACAAGTACTACAAATATAGGTACTAGAGCTGATGGAGATGGTGTTTATGTGATTAGGTCAAATAATTAGGTCATTTTATGATTCATTTTGAGTTTTCCGAATTACATTGTGGGGATACTATTTAGAATGAATAATAAGGTCATTTTATGCATGTCGAAAAAATTTAGTGATGTTAATTTTTATTCTCTCTCTAAACCTTATCCCCATCATGGTTTCTGGTTGAAAATTGAATGTGAAGATGAAAGAATTAAGAAAAACAATGTATGAGAGAAAGGTAGAGCATGCATAAGAGAATCAATGTCTTTATGAATTTTTTATGAATCATGTTTTAAGTACCTTGTTTAAGGCTCAACATTTAGTTCACTATAAGGATATGCCTTGATTTTATTCTCTCTTTAGAATTTCTAAACTTGCAAGGCTTAAAAGTGATACTTGGAGATGGATTTGCATCTATGTCATTTCCAACACTATTGGGTAGATCGAAGAGTTGAACATGTTTGTATCTCACAAGCTTAAGCTAATTCCTCACCGTTTTCGAGTTACAGGGCTTTAGAAAGTGCCATTTTTCAACACTTAAAAAAAAGTGGACTTCTCTATTTCTATTCGAATCCATGATTTTGAAGCACATGTGTTGTCATGCACACTTACAGATGTCTTCGGATATGTCTTTCCATCACTTTTCTTCTATTTTTGGGCAAGTACTGCTAAAGACATTGCTTGAATATTACAAACACATGCTTTTGCAAACATTTTGCATGCAATCATGTTTTAAGTACCTTGTTTAAGGCTCAACGTTTAGTTCACTATGAGGATATGCCTTGATTTTATTCTCTCTTTAGAATTTCTAAACTTGCAAGGCTCAAAAGTGATACGTGGAGATGGATTTGAACCTAGGTCATTTCTAACACTATTGGGTAGATCGAAGAGTTGAACATGTTTGTATCTCACAAGATTAAGTTAATTCCTCACTCTTTTTGAGTTATAGTGCTTGAGAAAGTGCCATTTTTCAACACTTAAAAAAATGGACTTCTCTATTTCTATTCAAATCCATGATTTTGAAGCACATGTGTTGTCATGCATACTTACAAATGTCTTTGGATATGTCTTTCCATTGCTTTTCTTCTATTTTTGGACAAGTATTGCTAAAGACAGTGCTTGAATGTTATAAACACATGCTTTTGCAAACATTTTGCATGCAACACAGGGAGAGCATAATTTTTCAATATTTGGTGGATTACACACTTCCTTGGAGGATGAAAAACTTTGTTTTGAAGGAGACTTGCAGGGTTAGATAGGAAGAGGTCAAAAATTAGAGAATCACCTTGTGGATGAGAGTGAGTGTGAGAGTGAGAGTGTGATTGAGAGTGCAAGTCTAAATGAGATTGTGATAGCTCGGGGTCAGTCATAAGGTCAAGGAATACATGTCGCATCATATAAGCCCACAACAAGCAATACATTTGTTTAGATAAAGGTACTGCAACACAGGGGGAGTAGAGTTTATTATGTAAAATGAATTACCTGTTGTGGAATTATATGATGTGACATGTATTGGTTGCAAAAGGACTATGGAGCATTGTGTAGGGTGTTGAAAGAAATCCTGTACACCTGTGAATATAGGTACTACAAATATAGGTACTACAGCTGATGGAGATGGTACTATATCCATTGAAAGCAAATTCCGAAGTGTTTATGTGCTTCAAACAGTTTTTACTTTCGACTGAAAATCTGTTAGCATGTAAAATAGACACCCTTTGTTCAGATCGAGGGGGGGAATATATGTCTTCTGACTTTAATGCATTTCTGGCTGAACATGGGATAAAACATTAGTGTACAGTGCCATATACACCTCAACAGAATGGAGTTGCTGAATGGAAGAACAGATCACTCATGGAGATGGCAAGGTGTATGGTCATGAGTCAGGCTTTACCACATAGTTTCTGGCTCGTAATGTCTACAACAAGAAATTAAATAGCAAAATGATCCGTTTTTCATAAAATCAGTGTTCAATTACGAACAACCAAAGAAATACAAAAGAAAGGGAGAATTAGAAACCATACTGATAACCTTTCTGCCCCTTCTTGGGAGATCCATTTTTTTTTTAGCTTGTTGTTTCCTACAATTAACACTGTCATGCTTAAAATGGGCTGACCTCTTACAATCATGTATGCTTCTACCTAGACACCATAGGGACTTCTCAATCCACCCCTCTCTTTTTGAAAGTTATGGTACTTGTGCAAGCTCCAATTCTAAGGCTTGACACATACTCACCTCTCATTATTTACATCATCATCATTTATGTATCTGTTGTAAGGCCAAGAGGAAGCTAGACCTTGAAAATATAGAGAGTACATTCTTAACCTTGAAGAAGAGTGTTAACGTAAAAAGGGAAAAAGTATTTATGGCTTAGATAAAAGCCAGAGAGAGGGAATACTCAAAGAGGGCATGAACTTATTGTTGATATATTTAGGTAGTGATGTGTGTGAACACACTACGACCGTCGGGGCACTTTTTTCCCTCTTTAGGAGGTTTTCTTCCCCCGACTTGTATATATGCCTATAACCCTAACGCGTTACTTATCTTTGTACATTCTAGTGGTAATACATTCAGTGTTGTGTGTTGTGCTCCAAGCTTCTTCTTCTTCCTTGTGCTGTTCGCGTGCTTCTGCAAATGTCTAACTCCAACAATTGGTATCAAAGTAGGTGACCACTTCATCTAGGGCATCGTCTACACCTCTCCAATTGTAGTCTCATAATTGCATGAAATTTGGTGAGCATACTCAGGGTGTTTCAGAGATCAAAATTGATTCGCTTTGTTTGTGTCAAAATTGCGATCTAAACTCGTTTCAACCTTTGAATGCACTATTGAAGTGCTTGTGCAGGCTATTTTACCTTTTTGTGCCAAAGATATATACTAGTTTCAGTTCGCCAGCATAAGCATCTCAAAGTCTACTACAGGTTTAGCAGAACTCATCAGGGTACGTTTGTTCAACATTTTCAGATATAGTCATTTTTCTACATCAAGGTATTTTAGTCAGTGGCCATGGCTGAAAGCAATGATGTATTTCATATGCTATTGAGGATAAGTTGGATGGCATGAATTAGCTGTTGTGGGCTTATATGATGCGACATGTATTGGTTGCAAATGGAATGTGGAACATTGTGCAGGGTGTTGAAAGACATTTGGTACACCTACGAATACAAGCACTACAAATATAGGTACTAGAGCTGATGGAGATGGTGTTTATGTGATTAGGTCAAATAATTAGTTCATTTTATGATTCATTTTGAATTTTCCGAATTACATTGTGGGGATACTATTTAGAATGAATAATTAGGTCATTTTATGCATGTCGAAATTTAGTGATGTTAATTTATATTCTCTCTCTAAACCTTATCCCCATCATGTTTCTCGTTGAAATTTGAATGCGAAGATGAAAGAATTAAGAAAAACAACGTACGAGAGAAAGGTAGATCATGCATAAGAGAATCAATGTCTCTATGAATTTTTTATGAATCATGTTTTAAGTACCTTGTTTAAGGCTCAACATTTAGTTCACAATAAGGATATGACTTGATTTTATTCTCTCTTTAGAATTTCTAAACTTGCAAGGCTTAAAAGTGATACTTGGAGATGGATTTACATCTAGGTGATTTCCAACACTATTGGGTAGATCGAAGAGTTGAACATGTTTGTATCTCACAAGCTTAAGCTAATTCCTCACTCTTTTTGAGTTACAGGGCTTTAGAAAGTGCCATTTTTCAACACTTACAAAAGGTTGAACTTCTCTATTTCTATTCGAATCCATGATTTTGAAGCACATGTGTTGTCATGCATACTTTGAGGTGCATTCAATTTTTTGTAACCAGAAAGACACGGAATTTCTAATGCTAAATAAGCATCCACAAGCACTGATTTTGGCCTATAGCAAAAGGAAACTTCATTTATAGCTAACCTCAAGAGTGGGATTTGAAACCATGACCTTGTGGGAAGAGAGAAGTATCCCGGCAATCATGCCATGCTATTCATGTTTTCATAACTACATTTAGACCTAAATTTACTCTATTGATACGTATGTGACTACCATCAAGGAAAACTTAGATAAGAGGAGTTTTTACAAAATTCATGCAAGTTGGAGGCCTCAAGGGTGAACAATGGCTTATCTCATGGACGGAATGATGGATGAATCTTGATCTGGACATCAATATTTTCTAAGTTGATGGTTTCATTTAAATACATTCTTTGCTCTTTGCTTTTTTATAGATTGCATTTAATTATCAATGAATCACGGTATAGGTCTTCATTTTTCATAATGTTAATGTGAATTGATGAAAGCTAAACGTGAAAGCATAGATGTATGGGAAAACAAATCAAGCACCAGAAAAAATTTGCATGCATCCAAAAACTTTTGCATGGAAATGAATGATTGTTTGAACATTTCTCCTTCCAAAACAATGTGTTCAATGCACAACATAAGCTTCCTTATTGTTAGAAGAAATGATTTTTGATGCACTCAAGCATGTGCACTAGCATTTTCATATCCTCTAGAGGAAGCCAAGTTAGTATGTTTGAGCATAGATGCATGAAGTGCATGCATTGCAAACTCAAGAAATACTTCAATTAATTTAAGATATGAAAACAAAAACATGCCAACACATGCATGCAAGCAAAAGCATTTAAAAATATAAGGGTATACTTTTTTTGAGAAGTAGATACGTCAATGTACTTTCATAGTACTTTGCTTTTTTTTTTAAAAGCTCAAGTTTGACATTTTGGAAGCTAGAAGAATAGTTACTTGCAAATTTATGCTAGTTACAACCTTGAAACGCATGTAACTAGTAGATTATTTCCCAAGGTGATACTTAGGTATCACATACTCAATGAAGAGTTACATTAAGTATGCTAGATGTCTTGATTAGTCAAAATAACCACAAGCAGAAAGCCAAGCGAAAAAATTTCTTGCCACCTTGACGTGCAAGAATATTTGACTACTTGGAAACTTGTGTGAGATTTTGCACTTTCTTGTGTAATTTCTCATGCATCCAAATACAACTCAAGAACGTTTTTAAGGTTCTATGAGCACTTTGAATCGAACTCTCTCACTTGATTCCATCCCCAAAAAGATGGAAATCGAACGAGTGATGGGACTCAACATAAATTGAAATTTAAAAGTTTAATAGATGGCTATCATGTTCCATAGTTACATAGTTGCATCCAAGATAAGGATGCAAAGTGCCAAGAAATCCATGGAATTTTTTAAGCTCTCTTCCTCTTGTAAAAGTTAGAGCTACTTTGTGATTTCATGAATGATATTTGTAGTTTCAAGATGAAACCTAGATAAGTGATCGTTAGGAAATGAGATAGTTCCTAAAGATAAGAACTTGAATGAGTTTAGTTTTCTATCTCATGAGTCATATACTTTTCCTATCATATTCAATGTGAAATTCCCTTATGGGAATACAAGAATTTCCGAGAAATGGATATCCATTGACCCATGAACTTCTTGCAATCCATAAAAAATGGAATGATCTGCATCATCACAGGAAACTTTTAAAGGCTGAGAAGTTACCTCATTAGGACCATCACTAGACTGTCCACTTGTAAAAAGAGACAACAAAGTATCATACATGTCTTTGGAGATAACAGATATCTCCTTAGTACATGAAAGTAATGGCTGAATAGCATCTTGAACAGAAACAACATCACCATTAACCAAAATGCGTTTAGTCTATAGATGATATAGACGATAGCCTTTCCTTTTTAGAATTGTACACAAAAAATATATATTTCATTGCTTTAGCATCCGATTTGTGCATTGTTGTTTAGGCATTAACACATATGCCAGACAACCAAAAACATGCAGGTGAGCAACAGATGGCTTGCAACCATTCCAAGCCTTATATGGAGTGATAGATTGCAATGCTTTAGTGGGACACATGTTAAATACATATAAGTCTGGGCAAAGAGGACACCACTTCAGATTTCTATAAACATAGCAAACAAGCAAAATTCAGATGACCAAAGCTTGCATGCCAAAGCTTTGCATCTCACATAGCCTGAGAATCATGCATTCCATGTGCTAAATCATTCACAGATTTTTCATAGCCTATGATCTTATATAGCCCACAAAATAAAATGTTAAAAGAAATAATGACATCACCATTTGATAGATCATGAACTGTATATCTATCATCAATAAATTTCACAACCAAGCCAATCTTGGCTAATGTTGAAATTGATAACAGATTTTTCTTGATCCTTGGCATAAATAAAGCATCTGAAAATGTAAGAGAACTACCATTAGTAGTAGTCAGAATGATCTTACCAACTCCCATAATAGGATAAGAGGAGTTGATGGTGCATGTGACAGTATTCCCTATAGGGGCAAGCTCGAGTGAAGTGAAGAAACTGCACTGTGAGACCCCACTATCAAATTACCAAACATTTGAGTCTACTATAGACATACATTATTCATGAGAAGATGGGTCATAACTCCAAACAGTGGTAAATGCCCATTCTTCATTGTGCATAAGATTAGCGGACTCTGTTTTGGGTGCAGAGGCCTCTGCAACAACCATTCCAACCCCTTTATTCCTTGCCTCTTTAGCAGCCAATTTTTGACAAATCTTTATTACATGATCCTTTACAATATTTCCAAAACCATTTCCGCTTTTCTATTTTCTTCTCTTGTCTATCTTTCTTCTTCAATTGTGAAAAACTAGCACATTCTGCTTACTAGTAGAAGAGCTACATTTATGTTTGCCCTTCTAATTAGCCAGGAAAGCTTGATTTGCAATACACATAATGGACCTCTTCTGCCTAGATGGATCTTCCTTTAACAGAACAAAGACTAACTCCTCAAATGTTAATGCATTTGGATTGCCATTCATCATCAAATGAAGAGTAGAAGCAAAAATCTAATATAAAACGGGTAGATCATTCAGAACAGTCTACACAAGTGAACTGCCAGGCAAGACTTCATCAGAAGAAATCAACTGTTCCTTCAAATCTTTGATCTTTGTCAGGAAACTATCCATGGAATCTCCTTCATTCATTTGCTCACTCTCCAACTATTTTTGGAGGCAAGCAACATGAGACTCATTCCTTGCCTAGTATAAAGTGGTAACAATATCCCGAGCATCCTTAGCTGTTCTACAAGAGTCAATGTGAGAAATAATGGTTGTCTTCGGATATGTCTTTCCATCGCTTTTCTTTTAATTTTGGGCAAGTATTGCTAAAGAAAGTGCTTGAATATTACAAACACATGCTTTTGCAAACATTTTGCATGCAACACGGGGAGAGAAAGATTTTTCTATATTTACCTGTCGCATCATATAAGCCCACAACAGGTAATACATTTTTGTAGATATAGGTACTACAAATAATTAGGTTATTTTATGATTCATTTTGAATTTTCCAAATTAAATTATGGGGATACTATTTAGAATGAATAATTAGGTCATTTTATGCATGTAGGAAAAATTTAGAACGTTAATTTTTATTCTCTTTGTAAACCTTGTCCCCATCATGGTTTTTGGTTGAAAATTGAATGTGAAGATGAAAGAATTAAGAAAAGCGATGTATGAGAGAAAGGTAGAGCATGCATAAGAGAATCAATGTCTCTATGAATTTTTTATGAATCATGTTTTAAGTACCTTGTTTAGGGCTCATCGTTTAGTTCACTATGATGATATGCCTTGATTTTATTATCTCTTTAGAATTTCTAAACTTGCAAGGCTCAAAAGTGATACGTGGAGATGGATTTGAACGTAGGTCATTTATAACACTATTGGGTAGATCGAAGAGTTGAACATGTTTGTATCTCACAAGATTAAGTTAATTCCTCAATCTTTTTGAGTTATAGGGCTTCCGAAAGTGCCATTTTTCAACACTTAAAAAAAAATGGACTTCTCTATTTCTATTTGAATCCATGATTTTGAAGTACATGTGTTGTCATGCATACTTACAGATGTCTTTGGATATGTCTTTCCATTTCTTTTCTTCTATTTTTGGACAAGCACTGCTAAAGAGAGCGCTTGAATGTTATAAACACATGCTTTTGCAAACATTTTGCATGCAACATGGGGAGAGCATAATTTTTTGATATTTGGTGGATTACACACTTCCTTGGAGGATGATAAACTATGTTTTGAAGGAGATTTGCAGGGTTAGATAGGAAGAGGTCGAAAATTAGAGAATCACCTTGTGGATGAGAGTGAGCATGAGAGTGAGAGTGTGATTGAGAGTGCAAGTCTAAATGAGATTGTGATAGCTCGGCGTCGGTCATAAGGTCAAGGAATACATGTCGCATCATATAAGCCCACAACAAGTAATACATTTGTTTAGATATAGGTACTGCAACACAGGGGGAGTAGAGTTTATTATGTAAAATGAATTACCTGTTGTGGAATCATATGATGTGACATGTATTGGTTGCAAAAGGACTATGGAGCATTGTGTAGGGTGTTGAAAGAAATCTTGTACACGTGCGAATATAGGTACTAGAGCTGATGGAGATGGTACTATATCCATTGAAAGCAAAGTCCAAAGTGTTTATGTGCTTCAAACAGTTTTTACTTTTGGTTGAAAATCTGTTAGCATGTAAAATAGACACCCTTTGTTCTGATCAAGGGGGGGAATATATGTCATCTGACTTTAATGCATTTCTGGCTGAACATGGGATAAAACATTAGTGTACAGTGTAAGCTGAAGCATGAACTTGATGGAACAACTGACATGTATAAGGCTAGGCTTGTTGCAAAGGGTTATGCATAGGAAAGAGGCATTGATTTTGATGAAACCTTTGCCCCTAGTTGCCGCATGTTCATAGCATCTCTGCACTTGTAGCTCATCATGTTTGGAATGTACATTAGTTGGACATTGAAACAACATTTCTGAATGGTGACTTGCATGAAGAAGTGTATGTTTTTTAGCCATGTTGCTTTTTGCAAAAAGGGCATGGAGTCTTGGTGTGCAGGTTAAAAAAGGCATTATATGGTTTCAAGCAAGCACCACATGCTTGCTATGAAAAGATACATGCCTATCTGATTGCACATGGTTTTGAGAATAGTCTAACTGAAAGCACCTTATATGTCAAGCATGCTAATGATGTGCTTCTGATAATTGTGGTGTATGTTGATGACATGCTGCTCATTGGTCCTCATGAGAAGCATATTGCTGATTTCAAGGCTGATTTACATGCCTCATTTGAGATGTTTGATTTGGGGCATTCACATCTTTATTTGGGCATTTAGTTTATGCACGTTGATGGTGGAATGGCTTTGTGTCAAACAAAATATACTGACACATTATTGCAGCATTTTGGCCTTGAAGACTGTAAACCTATTGCCACTCCTATGGGGACAGGTTTATGATTGAGTCTTCATGATGCGGGAGATGCATTTGATGCTATTCTCTATCAGTAGGCTCTTGTATGCTTGATTTCCTTATGCATTACGTGACCAAATATTCAGTTTGCTATCTCATAGATGAGCAGGTTTATGCGTTGCCCAGGTGTCAAGCATTTGCAGACAGTTAAGCGCATCTTTCGCTACTTGAGTGGTACCTAGCTACTTGGGTTGTTTTATCCCAAGGGGGGATCACTGCCGCTAGACTTGCATGCTTTTTCTAACTCTGACTGGGTTGGTTGCTATGACACTCGTGTGTCCACTAGTGGTTTTTGCTTCATGCTTGGTAGCTCATGCATATTTTGGCTGAGCAAGAAGCAGCCTACTGTGGCCACTTCCAGTTGTGAGGCTGAGTATAGGGCAGTTTTCATAGCGACTGTTGAGTGTGTGTGGCTCAAATGCCTTATGACTGATTTGGGTGTTAGTCAGCCTTCTGCCACCACCATCTTCACTAACAGTCAGAGCACATTGACAGTTGCGAGGAACCCCATGTTCCATGCTCACACTAAGCACATTGAGGTGCATTATTATTGTATCAGGGAGATGTTCTCTATTGGAGAGATCAGCTTGGCATATGTGCCCATGGAAGAGAACATTGTAGACCTTTTCACGAAGGCTTTGCCTAGGTAGAAGTTTGAAGATTTCCACAAAGCTTTGGGTTTACTTGCTTTATTGATTCCACATAGCTTGGCACTTCCTTACACATGAGTGCTAGCCCCTTGTTCACTGCATCACTCCCAGAGGGGATTTGTTGATATATTTAAGTAGTGATGTGTGTGAACACACTAGGAACATCGGGGCACATTTTTCCCTCTTTAGGAGGTTTTTTTTTCCTCGGCTTGTATATACGCCTATAACCCTAATGGGTTGCTTATCTTTGAACATTCTAATGGTAATACATTCAATATTGTGTGTTCTGCTCCAAGGTTCTTCTTCTTCCTTGTGCTGTTCGCGTGCTTTCACAAATGTTTAACTCCAACACTTATCCATATGGAGTGACTTGGGGCACCAAAAGTCACCCAAGACAAAGGACATGAAGTGAAGGGTCAAGATGTGATGGAAGATGCAAGGGTAGGTGAAGACACACAATCTCCCATTCACATATCTCTATATATGGAAGTGATTTGAACGTGAACATTCATGGAGATGACAAGGAGATGGTATAGAAGCATATGCTATTCATTTTCTCACCAATGTATATCAGAAGGGACCCCTATTTCTATGATACAAGGGAAATAGGTATTCCAGTCGCATACCTTTCTATACACATCCATGTTTGAAGCTGATACCTCTCTATGTACTTATCCACTTAATGCATGCGATATCTTTTTGGAAAGATAATATCCCATAATTGCTCTCTTTTAAATATTTATGGTAGATGATTCCCCAATAGTGATATGGAACATTTGTTGTGAACCTCTAGTTTTTGCTTAATGTGAGTTGACAAGTAGTCTAACTTTGGACAATTTGTTGCCTAGTCATGTGAAATCCAAATGGAGTGTACTTTAGCTTGTTAGAAATATAAGAGTGTTTATGGTGTGTGGATCAAGTTTCAAAGCTAAGCTCTAAGTTGTGGAAAAAGCAGGGTTTAGTAAGCATCTGTCTAATAGGGTAGTTTCTAAAAGAGGTTCTCTAACTTCCACTACATATATTGGAGTCAAATTTCTCCACATTTTGGTATTAGAGCTTTGGTATAGAGCTTTAACATTGAATCCCATGGTTGCACATGTAGAGATGGCAAAGGAAAGCTTGGTGCTATGAGCTGTGCAACATTCATGCTGTTGGAAAGCTATGGAGATGAAGCTTTTGCATGTAAGAAATTTTGTTGCTTTATGTTATTTGAAGTGATGCACTCTCTTTTCCTACTCTCTAACACATATTCTTAGTCATTGAGTCATGCTATAAGTGATACTAATCACTTGATTGAGGATCTATGAGCAACCTATACAAGAAGACAAAGATTGAAGCAAAGAATCTTGTATGAACAACTACATATAATTGTATATGGACTATGTATGCATGTTTGACATGTTGCAATCAACTAAATGAAGTGAAAAATGCGATTATGTAGATAGCTAAAGGTTTAGCCTTATATGTAAGCTTGTAGATAGCATTATATGCTTATGCATTGAAGATGCTTATGTGTGCATGCTTGTAAAGTTTATGCTCAAGATGTATGAAAATTTTGGATAGCCATGCGTAGGCTGAATATAAGATGAAATTAAAGTTGATGATTGATGTCTAATATGCAAGAATGTATGCATATGTGGTCAAGGTGAATATATACACATGTTTGGTAATTTGTGGATGAGTAATAGGCTATTTTATAAAGCTTATACAAGTTGAAAAATTTTCAGGTATATGTAGCTATATGAATTGGCACAAAGAGAGCGTAATATATGCTCAAAACAATTGGTGATTTTCATGCATGCTTATGTAGATTTGTTAGCATGATATTGAAGCTAAAAGTTTTTCATGTTCAACCACAGATGAGCTAAAAAAAAATTTGTTTGAATGCCAAGAAGACTGGTAAGATGCAAGGCTGCTATGTATGAATTTTCTGGATGTATCTTGTTGTGGATAAAACCCATTAAGGTAAATTGTCATAAGAAAATATGTATGCTCATGTTATGATGACTAACTATTTTTGATTCTTGAGTCGAGATAGAGGAAGTCAACTGAATGCTCTTATTTGAACAAGCCAAAGACAAGGTGGAAAAAGCTTGGATGAAGCAAGGACACAAAGCTTGGAGCCAAAGTGAGAGAAGGAGCCCAAGCTATAAGGTTTTCAAACACTTGAGGTTTTGAATAATTGAAGATTGGAGCCAAAGCTAGAGGTGGTCAAATCAAGGATGTCCATAAGAATACTCTTGAAGAATGCAAAGAGTAGAAGAATCTAAAGAAGGGCTACCATAAAGTGTTGAAGACTCAACAAGGACTTGAAGAAATCTCTCAAGGTTGCAAGGAGCACAAGAAAACTGCAAGATAGAAAGAGGAATCACTGTAGATAAGTGTGAAAAAATGGGTAAAGTTGAAGGAGGTAAAGAAGTCCATTTCCAAAGATAAGGGCTGATGACCCTTGGGAAGCTAATTCTCACTAACTGCTGCTTTTATCCCCAAACTCCTATCGCTCATCCTCATAGTAGGTGCTTGTTTCCTTGAACTGACAGGCCTCGCCAAGTTAGGATAAGGAGAAGGAGAAAACAACGGCAATAAAAAGCCTTTGGTCTGAGTAAATAGGCCTACACATGTAGAGGGTGAAGAAATTAGCTCTCTAAAAGGGCTACCCATGAGTGATAGAACTCACCACGTTTATCCTAGATTTCAGCTTGTGCAGTTAGTAAATAAGATTCCTTTTTGAGTGTCTTACCCATCTGCCATTTGTCTCTGTTTGCCAATAGTACCTAGACCTATGTGCAACCATTGTGTAACCCTCTGATACTTTGATGCTCAACAATACTTATATATAATCATCACAAATGGGAATATGAATTGGTGTATGATCCTATAAATGTCCTTGGCATTAGATGTATCTATCAATCATCGTGCATCTCGATGTGCTATAAAGTATGTGCTAAACACACTCTCTAGTGAACGAAAAGTATTACTTCAACCCCCCAAAAACTCAAAGTGATTTTTTTTAATCTCTTCTTGAATCTAATAATCATCATTCTTCTCTTGTACTTTTGTTTCTGTGCATGGGTAATGTTCATGGTCCATTCCTTTGAATTGGAGGTAGATAAACCTATTCATAGGTCTACTCTTTGTTCTTCTACCATTCAAAGTTACTACTACTCCTTATATCCATGTGCCTTGTTGATATATTTAGGTAGTGATGTGTGTGAACACACTAGGACCGCTGGGGCACTTTTTTCCCTCTTTAGGAGGTTTTTTTCCCCCGGCTTGTATATACGCCTATTGCCCTAATGGGCTACTTATCTTTGTACATTCTCTAGTAATACATTCAGTATTGTGTGTTTGTGCTCCAAGCTTCTTCTTCCTCCTTGTGCTGTTCGCGTGCTTCCGCAGACATCTATCTCCAACAATTGGTATCAGAGCAGGTCGTCGCTTCATCTAGGGTGCCGTCGACACTCCTCCGTTTGCAATCTCAAAATCGTATGAATTTTGGTGAGCATACTCAGGGTGTTTCCGAGATCAAAACAGCTTTGCTGTGTGGTGTCGAAATCGCGATCTGAGCTCGTTTCGGCCTCCGAACGCACTATCATAGCGTTTGTGCAGGCTATTTTGTCTTTTTGTGCCAAAGGTATATACCAGTTTTTGTTCGCCAGTTTAAGCGTCTCGAAGTCTTCTATAGGTCTAGCAAAACTCGTCTAGGCAGTTCTGTTCAACTTTTTGAGATACAGTCGATTTTCTGCATCAAGGTATTTTAGTCACCGGCCATGGCTGAAAGCAGTGATGTATTCCGTATGTTGGCTGTTGAGGATAAGTTGGATGGTACCAACTACCCATTATGGGCTTATATGATGCGACATGTATTGGTTGCAAAAGGACTGTGGAACATTGTGCAGGGTGTTGAAAGACGTCCTGTTACACCTGTAACAACAGGTACTGCAAATACAGGTGCTGGAGCTGATGAAGATGGTGTCGAAGATGATATTCCACAGATTCCTGTTCGTGTTGCTGTTTCTATTGCACCTACTGCAGAGCAGATTCATTGGGATGGCAGAGATGCCCAGGCACATGCATTGATAGCTTTGTCTGTCAAACGTGCCATTATTCCTCATATTCGCTCTTGCAGAACAACTAGGGATGCTTGGGATACACTTACCACATTGTACCAAGCTAGGAATGAGGCTCATGTTGCTTACCTCCAAAAACAGTTGGAGAGTGAGCACATGAATGAAGGTGATTCTATGGACAGTTTCCTAACGAAGATCAAAGATTTGAAGGAACAATTGATTTCTGCTGATGAGGTTATACCAGACAGCTCACTTGTGCAGACCGTTCTAAATGGTCTTCCTGATTCATATCAGAGTTTTGCTTCTACTCTTCGGTTGATGGTGAAAGGTAATCCGAATGCCTTATCATTTGAGGAGTTAGTCTCTGTTCTATTGCAGGAAGATCAGTCCAGGCAGAACAGGTCCATTATGCGAGTTGCAGATCAAGCTTTCCTAGCTAGTCAGAAGGGCAAAGGAAAATGGAGTTCTTCAACTATTAAGCAGAAATCTGCTAATTCTGCATATTCGAAGAAGGAAGATAAAGATGAGAAGAAATCAGAAAAGCAGAAATTGTTTTGTAAGTACTGTAAAGGGAATGATCATATCATAAAGAACTGTCCAAAACTGGCTGCTAAAGAGGCAAAGAAGAAAGAGGCTGGAATGGTTGTTGCAGAGGCCTCTACACCAAAAACAGAGTCTGCAAATCTTGTGCAGGAAGAAGAATGGGCGTTTATCTATCAGTAGGCTATTGGATGCTTGATTTACTTATGCATTACTCGGCCAGATATTCAGTTTGCTGTCTCACAGATGAGCAGGTTTATGCATTGCCCAAGAGTCACGCATTGGAAGGCGGTTAAGCGCATCTTTCGCTACTTGAGTGGTACTCGGCTACTTGGGCTTTTTTATCCCAAGGGGGGATCACTACCGCCAGATTTGCATGCTTTTTCTGACTCAGATTGGGCTGGTTGCTATGACACTCTTGTGTCCACCAATGGTTTTTGCTTCATGCTTGTAGCTCATGTATATCTTGGTTGAGCAAGAAGCAGCCTACTGTGGCCACTTCTAGTTGTGAGACTAAGTATAGGGCAGCTTTCACAACGACTGTTGAGTGTGTGTGGCTCAGACGCCTTATGGCTGATTTGGGTGTGGGCCAGTCTTCTGCCACCACCATCTTCACTGACAGTCAGAGCGCATTGGCAGTTGCGAGGAACCCTGTGTTCCATGCTCGCACTAAGCACATTGAGGTGCATTATCACTATGTCAGGGAGAGGTTCTCTGCAGGGGAGATCAGCTTGGCATATGTGCCCACGTAGGAGAACATAGCAGACCTTTTCACGAAGGCTCTGCCTAGGGAGAAGTTTGAAGCTTTTCGCAAAGCTTTGGGCTTACTTGCTTTTGTGGAGTGATTTCCACATAGCTTGGCACTTCCTTATACATGAGTGCCAGCTCCTTGTTCACCGCATCACTCCCAGGGGGGATTTGTTGATATATTTAGGTAGTGATGTGTGTGAACACACTAGGACCGCCGGGGCACTTTTTTCCCTCTTTAGGAGGTTTTTTTCCCTCGGCTTGTATATATGCCTATTGCCCTAATGGGCTACTTATCTTTGTACATTCTCTAGTAATACATTCAATATTGTGTGTTTGTGCTCCAAGCTTCTTCTTCCTCCTTGTGCTGTTCGTGTGCTTCCGCAGACATCTATCTCCAACATGCCTTAGGGATTTCAAGGCCCACCCTCTTCTGCTCTTGGTGCATGCTCTCTCCTTCTCCAAACGAAAGGCATACCTCTTTCCTTGTCATAGAAAATTCATCAATGAATGGCTTGTCTCTCGCCTGTAAGACCACAAAAAACAGAGGAAAAGAGAAAAAGGTCCTCTTTCCCCCCTTCTTCTCTGTATCATGTGGTTGCTTCCCGCTCACAAGCCCCCTTTTGATCCCCGTTACCTGTAAAAAAAACAAGAGAACCCCTAGCATTGGATAGAGATTTGGCACAATAACACTCTTCATAATGCCCATATCGAAGGACCCTCAATCCTTTGAAAATTTCAGCAAAAAGAATGCATAGAAAATATTACCTTGATTGTAGGGTTATAACATTTTCTCTACTTCTCAATTCCAGCAAGTCTGGCAATCACTCGATATCCTCTACTTCACTTTGGATGCTTCTTAAAGGATTGGGGTCGGTTTCACTGTATCCCGCTCTATCATAGATTACAAGATATATTGAAAGATTATCAAAGATTACCTTGAACCATTGTGTCTAAACTATAATCAGATTAAAATTGCATCATGCTTTTTATGTGTAACCATCATACTTCAAAATCCTCCACCCTATAAGGCACTATATCTCACAGATTCCTTCATTTATCAACACCTATCTTTTTCTTCATTATGTGTCCAACTCTGATGATTACTTGCACTTCTATGATTTGTGCATATCCACAATGATCGATAACTCTATTTGATCACTGTAACTCCTCCAATTAACTCCTTTATAAACTCCTTATCAAGCTTAAGTCAATTCCTCACCAATGCTATTTGGATCTCTGCTTCACGTGAATCTTTTTTTCTTCTTCAAGCTCTCAAATTATTGAACTACAATCATATCAACATTCTATCATAATACCTCTCTACTTCGAATCTTCCCATCATTCAGCTCTTCATATGCTTCAAAAGCATACCATGATACAATATTTTTTCTCTCTCTTCCTTGAGCGCCTCAGTTAGCAATGTCAGCGTGATTCTCGTCCATGATGAATGGCTGCTGGTTCTCCTCCTTCTTATAACTTGAGAGAGACAGAATAAGAAAGAGAGCTTCCCATTCCCGCGCTCCCCCCACTAAGATGTCCCTCCCCTTTCCTTTCCTTCTCTGTTGTAGCATGTGAACCAACCTCCTATTGAACTCCCTTTGCTGTAATAGTCCCCCCAGAAATGACCCCCTCTGTTCTCTGCTTTTCTCTCATTAACACAAGGCCTTCCTTCATCTCAGCCATCAATAGAATATAACCCCCTTTGACACCTATACTACCATCAAAAGCCCCCAACATCGGGGATGTTGAACAAGAAAAAGTGAGAGAGGCCCCCAAAAACCTCAAAATTCCCCCCTCCCCCCACTACTGTGAGACACTGATACCCCCTTTGTGTGCCTTCACATGCATGAAAAGAAAAACACCCCAAAAATAGCACCTAAGTAATGCTCCCCTTAATGAATGACTGGGCGTGTGACCACAACTCTACCCCTCATCAAGAGATTCTAATTCAAAAGCTTTCAATAAGCATACGAGTGCTACCTAACTCGGTGATTGGCCTTCCAACTACATATGCTTAGATAAATTGAAGGATTCCTTTGTTAACCCATCCTCAACAAATCATGTTCACCAAAGAACTACTAACACAAGAAATCTACTCAAATTTCTCTTGAACTAGGTTGGCATGCAATGTTCAATCTATATCAATGGTAGATGATTGAAGAATGCAAACATGGGGCTGCAGATTCAAATGTATCCCTTCACATTGCATGCAACCAAAAAGTTCTAGTGTTCCCATCCACCATGACCATGTTGAATATACCCATTGAACATGCCCTTGTAACACTACAAGCTTTTAATGACAAAAAGCAAGTCATGGCACTTTGGATGATACCTTCCAATTGCATGTGTTCCCAACATTTCACTATCCCTGCTAACATATGCACATATCTCTGCCAATGGAAACCATTGAATCATCCACCTATGGGATACTATTTCTTGGTTCCCTGCATCAAAATCACATTCATAAATCACCATATTTACACCAATCAATGTGTAACATACTCCCCCTTTCTTGCTTGCAAAGTTGTCCTTGATGAGCGTTTCCACAACTTGGCTCACCTTGCTTTTTATTTGCCACTTCATTCAACCGATTATCTCACATAAAGTATTCTAATTTAATCATCCAAATCATGCAACCATGACAAGTCACACAAGGACATATTTTCAATTTTCTACTTACACATACTCATCATGCACACAATTTCCATCAACATGAAATATACTCTACCAACTATACCATAACCTATGTCCATGCTCGCATATACCCACATCCATCATGCTAGGGATCAGGTGCTCCCAACCTGCTCATACTTGTTCATGCCCAACTCCTTCCACATTTCCTTCTATCCTACAACAAAACCTCAACAACACATGTCCCCCATACATTTCCCACAATCCCATTCATAAATGTAGTGAACAAAACCCAAAAACCCAAAAAACATGAGTGAATCAATCATAAGTTGGATTCTCCTAAGACTCTCGTGCAACAAAAGTCATATGATCCACATGCTCCACTCAATCCAAATCATCAATGTGATAAACCAAACCAATGACTTAGGAAAGATATCAATAATGTGAACATGAACCAGTTCTCGAGGAATGTCTTGTAAACCTACAATCAATCAACAATCATGTTATCAATCAACCAAAATCATTTGTATGCCTTGAACCTTGGCAAATTCCTCCTTTGTCATTGTGTCCTTCTTACCTCCAAACTCATCAACAAGGTAAATAAAAAAAAAATCATGCAAAAAGGGAATCAACAAAAACGTGTACTCATGTGCATCTATTTTTGATAACTCCCCTATACTTGCCATATATATATGAGAACAAATGAGGCCTTCTAAAGTGCAACCTCACTCACATCCCAAAAAACCAGATCACCCAAAATTAAGCAAGACATAAGTGAAGAGTTTCCAAGAAGTGTGTGCACCACTACCAACCTTTGGAACATACCTATTGATAACACAAGAAGAGCTGAGTTTGATAAGTGGTTTACAAACTAACCCACCATCGGCATATAATAATTTACCTTTGGCAGCGTTGCCTCAAGCTGATAGATCTATCAACAACCAACCTCTCATCCTTATAAATACACTCATGCAAAAAACACATCCATCCAGGTGATCACCACCCTCCTCCTCTATGTCTCTCCCCCTCAGTATTGGTGTAATTAAAACCCAAGCCTACATACTTGATGAATACACATAAGCTTGACGTATGAACACATCACTTGAGAAGCTTCATATGTACAACCTCTTGTAACTTTGAGTCTGATTACTCATTGTAAAAGTTGTTGGTACAAATACCAAGCCTACACATTTAGCTAAAGTTTATGTACAAATTGAATCTCCATGGAAACCATTGCTAGGAAGTTTTTATCCTTTACTATTTGTAAAAGTTACTTTTTGACTTGAAAGAATATTTGTAACCAACACTAAATTTGTGGGACTTGTTAGTTGGAAAAGTCATGACTCTACTTGAGAGAATATCTCCTAGATTAGAGGACTACTTTTAGTGAGAGCCAATGGAGGATTAAAATTAAAATTCAAATATCATATCTATAAAAGATGTCTAAAAAACTCGCGGGGCAGTGACTCCATTTTCCGAGTTCTCTTTGACCACATTGTAAGAGAGTAAGGCTTACATCATAGCCTATACTACTCGTCATCATTAGGCTTTGATTATCATGCCTATGACCTTGTACAACATTGTGTTCTAATACAATAGATCTACATTTCTCATCTATGGTCTCTCTGTCATAGTCACTCGTAATAGTCAACTTGTATTGCCCATATCTCAGTCAATTCTTACCATTTTCAATGTCCTATAGCTTATTGGAATTGAATCCAAGTTATCTACATGCTCACAAATTTTGAAGATAATCCATTCAGCAAATTTGGAGAAAAGTGCGACAAAGCACTCAGTGGTCAAACTCTATAGAGGTCCTTAAAAATTAGGGGTAATGATTTGATTGCTAAATTGATTGCTCTGTGTATAGTGCATCATTTTAAGTGATTACACTTGGAATCATTAGCTCATTAAGCTATTCCGATATATCCAAAAGAAAATTTTCTAATTTCTACTGTAGTGGAAGCACTGAGCATAACAAGTAGTAGGTGTGTGAACAAAAATAGAAGGTTTTTCATTGATCCTTCAACTTAGGAGTATTCTGTTTTGATTGAATCCTTTCTCACAGCATTTCCAAAGTACATAGGCACTTTTATAGTGTCATTAGAAAGCTAAGAGCTCCACAACTCAACTCTGAAGCTACAAGGGGCTGGTACAAAGCAAGATTTGCGAGTACCTATCCAAGCAACACATGATTTATAAATGTGGTGCTTGTCAGTTTGGAAAATCTCACAGGTTACCCTTCTCAAGAAAAGGCTACATGCATGAGGACTACCTAGAGCTTGTCCATATAGATGTATGGGGACCAAGGAAGGATCCCTCAGTTTCTGGATCAAGGTATTATGTATCTTTCATTGATGACTTCAATAGGTGGATTGTCTTATATTTTATGAAGCACAAAGATGAAGTATTTAGTTGCTTTAAAAAGTATCTTGCACTTGTTGAGAACCAAAGAGGAAAAAATCTAAAGAGATTAAGGTCAGATGGAGGAGGTGAATACTTCTTAAATGAGTTTGATGCATTCTTGTAGGATAGAGGAATCAAGAGAGAAATTACAACAAGGTATACCCCTGAGCAAAATGGGGTGGCAGAGAGGAGAAATAGATTAATTGCTGAAATAGATAGGTCAATGTTAAATGAGAAAAAATTACCTAACTACTTGTAGGAAGAGAGTGTATCTACTGCCACTTATCTTGTAAATAGGTTGCCATCCAAATCTCTTGATGGGATGATCCCATATGAAGCATGGCATGGTACAAGACCTTCACTTGATCATTGAAGGATCTTTGGATGTGTTGCTTATGTGCATATCCCTTCTCAAATAAGAGGTAAGCTAGACCCTAAGGCAGAAAACTGCATCTTCATAGGGTATGAATTAAATCAGAAAGGATACAGGTTCTACAATCCTTCCAACGAAGGATTCATGATCAGTAGAGATGTTGTCTTTGATAAAAATGACTCTTGGTTTGAAAGTGAATGCAGGAAAGTAAAGCTACCTTATGACTTGGAAGAGGAGTTTCCAAGCCTCACTAAGGAGGAGCCTAATCAGATTGAAGACATCAACTCAAATGATAAGAACATCATCAACTTAGAAGAATTCAAGGCATGGAAGTCCAAAGGCAAAGTCAAGATGAAGAAGTTAGAAGATATACCTGAATCATCCAACCAAGCAATCAGAAGATCACAAAGGGAGAGGAAGAAGCCAATCAGATATGGGCAGGACACTTGCTTAGTTACTAAACACTCTGTTTATCTTGCAAAAGACTTGCCATTTGAAGAACCATCATCATATGAAGAGGCAAAAACCAAAATAGAATGGAAGGAAGATATGGATGAGGAAATTGAAGCACTCAAGGAGAATGATACTTGGGAACTTGTACCAAAGAAGGAGTCTATGAAGGTAATTAGTTCTATATGGATCTATAAGACCAAAAGGAATTCTGATGGATCAATAAGTAGGTACAAAGCTAGACTTGTGGCTAAGGGTTTTGTACAAACCCAAGGAGTTGATTATGAAGAAACCTTCTCACCTTTGGCCAAAATGCCAACCATCAGGTTATTGGTAAGTGTGGCTGCATCAAAGAATTGGAACATGTATCAACTAGATGTAAACAATGCATTTCTAAATGGCTAGATTTCAGAGGAGGTGTACATGTCTCAACCTCCTAGCTATGAGGATCCAAGCAATGTAACATATGTATGTAAATTGAACAAAGCTCTTTATGGATTGAAGTTAGCACCTAGGGCATGGAACCATAGGCTGACTCCATACCTTTAGGATCAAGGATTCATCATGAGCAAAGCATATACATCTCTATTTGTGAAAAGAAGCAATTCAGAGGTAATATACCTATGTGTATATGTTGATGATATCATACTCATAGGTAATGATGCTAATGGCATCAAGCAGATCAAGAATCAGATGATGTAGGAGTTCAAAATTAGTGACCTTGGATCACTAAAATATTTTCTTGGACTTGAGTTAGTCTATACTAACTCTGGAATTTATATTACTCAGAGAAAATATATACAAGAAATGTTGAAGAAGTTTCATTTGCAGGATGCCAAAGTTGCAAGTACTCCAATGGAGGTAAACCAAAAGTTAAGTGCTCATGAAGGTGATGTGTTTGAGAATATTGTTGGTTATCAAAGCATATCAGGAAGCTTGAACTATGCTACATTGACAAGGATTGATATTGCTTATGGAGTAAGTTTTCTAAGTTAGTTTATGCACAAACCTAGGGCACCTCATTTGGAAGCTGCCAAGAGGATTTTGAAGTACCTTAAGGGCACTCAAAATCAAGGATTGTATTTTCCTTATACCTCAGACTTGGACATCAAGATATATTCAGATGTAGATTGGGCAGGCTGCAAATATGATATGAGTACCTCAGGTTACCTATCATTTGCAGGTGATAAACCTATATCATGGTCTTCAAAGAAGCAACCTACTGTTGCATTATCTTCAACAGAGGCAGAGTATAGAGGATTGGCCAATGCTACTCAAGAGGCAATATGGATCAGATTGTTATACACATATTTAGGTTTGCATGCTACATGTCCAATGATTTTTGGAGATAATACAAGCCCATTACATCTTGCAGCAAATCCTATTTATCATGCTAAGACCAAGCATATAGAGGTCCACTATCATTATGTGAGAGAGAATCTATTGAGAAAGGAAATTCAATTGGCATATGTATCAATGAATATGCAATGTGCAGAATTGTTGACTAAAGCATTAGATAGTACAAAACTTTGCAGGTTAAGTCTATGATTGGATTGCAGGACATTCATGAAGATTGAAGAAGAAGACCAAGCCAGAATGTTTGGCTTGAGGGGGAGCTGTTGGTGCAAATACCAAGCCTACACATTTGGCTAAAGTTTATGTACAAATTGAAGCTCCATGGAAACCATTGCTAGGAAGTTTTTATCCTTTACCATTTGTAAAAGTCACTTTTTGACTTGAAAGAATATTTGTAACCACCACTAAATTTGTGGGACTTGTTAGTTGGAAAAGTTACGACTCTACTTGAGAGAATATCTCCTAGATTAGAGGACTACTTTTAGTGGAGCCAATGGAGGATTCAAATTCAAATTAAAAAATCACATCTATAAAAGATGTCTAAAAAACTCGTGGGGCAGTGACTCCATTTTTCAAGTTCTCCTTGACCACATTGTAAGAGAGTAAGGATTACATCATAGCCTATACTACTCATCATCATTAGGCTTTGATTATCATGCCTATGACCTTGTACAACATTGTGTTCTAATACAATACATCTACATTTCTCATCTATGGTCTCTTTGTCATAGTCACTCATAACAATCAACTTGTACTACTCATATCTCAGTCAATTCTTTACCATTTTCAATGTTCTATAGCTTATTGGAATCAGCTCTAGGTTATCTACATGCTGAAAAAGTTTGAAGATAATCCATTCAGAAAATTTGGAGAAACGTGCATCGAAGCACTCACTTGCCAAGCTCTACAGAGGTCCAAAAAAATCGGGGGTAATGATTCAATTGCTAAATTGAATGCTTTGTGTATATGCATCATTTTAAGTGATTCTACTTGGAATCATTAGCTCATTAAGCTAATTTGATATCTCCAAAAGGAATGTTTCTTATTCCTACTGTATTGGAAGAACTGAGCATAACAAGTAGCAGGTATGTGAACAAAAGTAGAAGGTTTTCATTGATCCTTCAACTTGGGAGTAGTTTGTTTTGATTCAATCATTTCTCACATCATTTCCAAAGTAAATAGGAACTTGTATAGTTTCATTAGAAAGCTAAGAGGGCCCAAAACCCAACTTTGAAGCTAGAAGGGGCTGGTGCAAAGCAGGATTTGGCAGTACCTACTCATCTGTTGGAGTGTCCATCCATCTTCCCAACAAAAGTAATAGAGACCCACGAGGAGCTAGGAAGCTTGGAATCTCATATTAGTTGGTAGTTAAATTCAATAGAGAATCAATCCTATACTTTAAGATTACTTTTAGGTGAGGATTTGAATTTCAATTCAAATGGTTGGCTCCAACACAAAGCTATAAAACTTGGAAAGAAAATCTTGCATGTAATCTTGAGGTTCAGAGATCATTTCATGTTCCTTCATTGAGAAGAGGAGTTCACCTCATAGCTCTCTCATTCTACTATCATTGAGCAAAGCCTTACTGCCAATAACTTTGTAATTTTTTGTGATTTAGTCAATACATGTTCATTACTTCCTACTCTCATATCTCTATCATACTCTATCACAATAGTGATCTTGTCTGAGCTAGTTCTCACTGTGTAGTGCATCATTTTGCATGATTCAAGGCATGAAATATTTAGCATAATATCTATTTTGATCTCACAAAGTTTCATCTGCTTTGGTTCATTAAATTGTCAGATATTAATCAAACTTTACTCACGGGTCTGTGACCATGTAAGCCCATAAAAGTCGGGAGTATTGATCTACTTTCTAAACATAATTATTTGTACATGGTTCATCATTTTAGATGATTCCACTCATGAATGGTAGCTTTTTTAGATAATTAAAGATCCCCAAAAGGAATTTTTCTAATTGTCACTATACACAGAGAATTAAGTGAAACACTATGCAGGTGTCTCAACCAAAATAGCAAGTTTCATGCATTAGATCATATACATACCTATCTGTTTTGATTCTATCAGTTGTGCATCATCTTCCAAGCAACATATATGATCATTTATGGTTATTAGCTAGCTAGGTGGCCCTCAAAATTTTCTAGTCATCACTTATAGCTGATGTGAAGCAAGTTTAGCTACACCAACTCATCTCTTGTGATTATCCACCATATCTTCCAACACTAGTATCAGAGCAAACACAATCAAGATGGGAGATGGTTTTCCATCCTTCATTGACAAGTTGGATACAAAAAACTACTCAACATGGTCCCTAAGGATGCAAGCATACCTTCAAGGGAGAAGCTTATATGGATACATCTCAGGAGATGAAGATATGCCAATCTTCAGGAGCAAGAATCAACCAATAAGGGAAGAGCAAGAGAGGCTAACCACATGGTGTGCAAAGGATGCTCTTGCAAGGTCATACTTACTAAACTCAATCTCTAATTTCCTGCTACCTCATGTTACAAACTATAAAACCTCCAAAGAGACTTGGGAAGTGCTTTCATCATACTTCTCCTCCAACACAAGAGCTAGGAAGAATGATTTGTGGATGGAATTCACAACTCTCAAGAAGCAATCAAAGCAAGGAGTGGCCAACTATGTAACGAAAATGAAAGATTTTGTAGATCAACTTGCAAGAATTGGAAAAGAGATAGAGGAAGAGCACATAGTGAGGCAGATCATTAATGGGATTAAAGTCGATGAAAAGTGGGAACCCTTCACCACTGCAATGGATCTCTACATGGATATGCAGATACCTGATCTCAACACCTTGATGGGACAACTCTTCACCCATGAAGCAAAGCTCAACAGAAATGGTGACAACCCAAGAGGTAACCAATCTTCTGCCCTTTATATAGATAAGAATAAAGCTAAGGATAAAGGTAAAAGTAAGAAACATGATGAAGAAGCTAGCACCTCTCAAGCCAATTATGAAGGAATAGGAAGAGCTGCTAGAGGTAGGGGTAGAGGAGGTAAGCAAGGTAGGGGGAGACCCTAGAACAATTCACCATGCAATATATGTGGTCTCAACAACCACACTACTGAAGAATGCTACAAAAATACAAGGAACCAAAGGGGAAGATGCTTCCATAGAGGAAGCTATGGACAAACTAGAGGCTGGTACAACAATGATGGAGGCAACTACAACCATAATTACAATCAAGGCTACAAAAACAACAACTATCAAGGAGGATTTAGAGGAAGAAGGGACTTCAATAACTACACTAAAGATCAAGAGGATTCTCTTCTCATTATGAATATGACATCCAAGCAAGGTAAAGATGATGAGATCTCTTTTACATTGACTCAGGTTTTTCAAATCATGTGGGAGGGAATGTAGCGCTCTTATCTGACCTTGAAGAACCCAAGGGAAAGCATGAGGTACAAACAAGTGATGACACCAAGCATTCAGTCAAGCAAATTGGAAATGTTAAGACATCAGATGGTAGTATGAATATTTTGAGAAAAGTTCTGTATGTGCCTACCATAACCAAAAATTTCATTAGTATTGGGCAGATAGTAGAGAAAGGTCTATAGGTCAGATTCACCAAACATGGAGCATATGTGGAAGACCCCCAACAAGGATTCAAGAGAATAGCCAAAGGTGAGAAGACAGGTAGATTGTTTACTTTTGAAATTGAAGACACAAGAAACATGACACTATTCAGTTATAGAGGCCAAACCCTATCCGAGTTGGAAATATGGCACAAGAGACTAGGAAACATAGGAGAGAGAACTCTAAAGTAAATTTGTAGGGATCAAAGTGTGCTTGGGATTCCTAATGTGATCGAGCAGCATATGATTTACAAATGTGGAGTTTTCCAATTTGGCAAAGCTCATAGGAAACCATTCAACAAGGAAGGATACATCCATGAAGATTATTTGGAGCTTGTACACACTGATGTGTGGGGCCCTAGCAAAGATCCATCCATCTGAGGCTCAAGGTACTATGTCTCTTTCATTGACGATTACAGTAGGTGGACAATTCTCTATTTTATGAAGCTTAAGGATGAGGTGTTTACATGCTTTAAGAAATATTTGGCATCAGTGGAAAACCAAAAAAGAAGGAGCTTGAAGAGAATCAGGTCTGATGGAGGTGGAGAGTATTTTTCACATGAGTTTGATCTATTTCTACAGGACAGAGTCATAAAGAGGGAAGTAACAACCAAGTATACTCCTGAATTGAATGGAGTAGCAGAGAGAAGGAATAGGTTAATTGTTGAGGCAACTAGGTCTATGTTAAATGAGAAAAAATTACCCAATTATTTATGGGCAAAGGCTGTTTCTATAGCTACTTATTTGGTTAACAAGCTTCCATCCAAATCATTGGATGGCATGACACCATATGAAGATTGGAATGGCAAGAGGCCTTCATTGGATCATTGCAAAACATTTGGATGCATTGCCTATGCACACATCCCATCATAGATAAGAGGGAAACTTGACCCTAAGGCTGGGAAGTGCATCTTCATTGGGTATGATCAGAATCAAAAGGGATATAGACTTTATAATCCCACTAACAAGGCATTCATAGTTAGTAGGGATGTAGTCTTTGATGAGAATAACTCTTGGTTTGAAGATGATTGCAGGAAGGTTAAACTACCATATGACTTGGAAATTGATTTTTCCAACCATAACTCAAGAAAACCAACACCAAGGAGATAAAATCAACTCAGAAGATGAGGAGCACATTGATTTCAAAGCTTGGAAGTCAAGGGGCAAGTTCAAATACAAACAATTAGAGGATCTACTTGAGTCTTCCAATCAAGCATTAAGGATGTCACAAAGAGAAAGTAAGAAGCGCATAAGGTATGGATATGATACATCCCTAGTCAAAAAGCAGTCTGTATATATCACTAAAGACTCAATGGCAGAGGAGCCTTCTTCATTTGAAGAGGCTAAGAAGAAGAGAGAATGGATAGAAGCCATGAAGGAGGAAGTGCAAGCATTGCAGGAAAATCACACTTGGGATCTAGTTCCTAAGAAACCAAATATGAAGGTAATTGTTTCAAGGTGGATATATAAAGTTAAAAAGAACTCTGATGGTTCTATAAACAGGTACAAGGCAAGACTAGTGGCAAAAGGATTTTCCCAAACACATGGAGTAAATTATGAGGAAACATTTTCACTTGTGGCAAAGATGCCAACAATCAGGGCATTGGTAAGTCTTCCTGCATCCAAAAATTGGAACTTATATCAGTTAGGTGTTAAGAATTCTTTTTTAAATGGTTGGATATCAGAGGAAGTGTATATGGCACAACGACCAGGGTTTGAAGATGAAGAAAAGGCAGGATATGTATGCAAGCTTAGAAAAGCACTCTATGGTCTCAAGCAAGCTCCTAGAGCTTGGAACCATAGACTTGTTACCTATTTGTAGGATCAAGGTTTTATAGCAAGCAAAGCAGATTCTTCTTTGTTTGTGAAGAAGAATAAATGAGAGATCATCTACTTGTGTGTCTATGTAGATGAAATCATTATTATAGGTAATGATTCTGATGGTATCAAGCAGGTCAAGGTTGAATTGATGAAGGAATTCAAAATCAGTGATCTAGGGTTGTTAACCTATTTCCTTGGCTTAGAAGTTGTGTATACAGATTCAGGTATATTCATCACACAAAGGAAGTACATAAATGATATGCTGGTAAAGTTTAAGATGGAGAATGGTAAAGTTGTAGGTATCCCTATGGACATCAATCATAAGTTAAGTTCACATGAAGGTGAACCACTTGATGATATTACACAATATCAATAACTTGTAGGAAGTCTTAAATATGCCACCTTAACAAGAGTGGATATTGCATATACTGTGAGTACATTAAGTCAATTCATGCATGTACCAAGGAAGCCACACATGGATGCTGCAAAGAAGGTGCTTAAGTACCTAAAGGGTACAATGATTGAGGGGTTATTCTATCCCTTCACTTGTGACATAGATATAAAGTTATATTCTGATGCAGATTGGGTTGGCTCCAAGGATGATAGGAGGAGCACCTCAGGGTATCTATCTTTTGCAGGGTCAAAGCTCATTTCATGGTCATCCAAGAAGTAAGAAACTATGGCTTTATCTTCCACTGAAGTAGAGTTTTGCTAATGCTACTCAGGAAGCTATATGGCTTAAGCAATTGTATGCATATTTGGAGATACATTCCTACACTCCAACTATATTTGGAGATAATACCAGCTCACTTCATTTGGCTGATAATCCTGTGTACCATGCTAGGACTAAGCACATTGAAGTGCATTATCATTATGTTAGAGAAAAATTGCTAAGCAAGGATATTCAATAAGCATATGTATCAAATAATTTGCAATGTGCATACTTACTCACTAAAGCATTGGATGGAACAAAGTTGAATAGGTTCAAATTAATGATTGGCTGCAAGAGATTAAGGAGCAATGAAGATCAAGCATGTTAGGCTTGAGGGGGAGTTGTTGGTGCAATTAGAACCCAAGCCTACATACTTGATGAATACACATAAGCTTGATGTATGAGCACATCACTTGAGAAGCTTCATATGTACAACCTCTTGTAACTTTGAGTCTAATTACTCATTGTAAAATTAATAGAGACCCACAAGGAATTAGGAAGCTTGGAATCTCATATTAGTTGGTAGTTAAAGTCAAGAGAGAATCAATCCTATACTTTAGGATTACTTTTAGGTGAGGATTTGAATTTGAATTCAAATGGTTGGCTCCAACACAAAGCCATAAAACTTGGAAAGAAAATCCCAAGTGTAATCTTGAGGTTCAGAGATCATTTCATGTATCTTCATTGAGAAGAGGAGCTCACCTCATAGCTCTCTCATTCTACTATCATTGAGCAAAGCCTTACTACCAATGACTTTGTAATTTTATGTGATTTAGTCAATACATGTTCATTACTTCCTACTCTCATATCTCTATCATAGTCTATCACAACAGTGATCTTGTCTGAGTTGGTTCTCACTAGGTAGTGCATCATTTTGCATGACTCAAAGCATGACATATTGAGCGTACTATCTATCTTGATCTCACAAAGTTTTGTCTACTTTGGTTCATTCAATCCTCAGATATTAATCAAAGTTTACTCTCGGGTCTGTGACTGTGTAAGCCCGTAAAAGTTGGGAGTATTGATCTACTTGCTAAACATAATTCTTTGTACAAGGTTCATAGTTTTAGATGATTCCACACATGAATCATAGCTTGCTTAGTTAATTGACATATACACAATACACACACATATATACATGCTAGCCCATAGCGAAGCGAGGTGTGGCTCATGGTTTTGACCACCCGGCCAAGACGGTTCCACTCACCTATCAACCCGCTATGATGCGAAGCACCAAACAGATATAGACATGTAACTGTCGAGGTCTATGTCAAAGCTAGCATCAGCTCGCCATCCTGACCACCTGGCCAAGATGACTCCACTTGCCTACTAACCCATCATAGTGCACTGGCACACATGTTTGCACACTTTTGTTTTTGTTTTTTTTCTTTTTTGTTTTTGTTTTTGTATTTTTTTCATTTCCCATGTCTTGAGAGTTAGGGAGAGGTAGAAAGGAGCATCTCTCCCACCAATCCCACACATCATGCATACACAAAAATACACAAAAAATACAAAAAACATGTACGTGGAACTAATAGATCGATCATCCCTCCGCTGTTACTTTCTAGGGCATAACAATTATGTGACAAAAATGACTAATTGCAAACAAGGCTTATCAAGCCAGATTTCCCCATCTAACCTTTAAGTCCCTTCCTCAGATCGAATGTAGCACGACAGCCTCGAAAACCCCTACCTATCTCGTTCACCATTGATGATCAAAACTCTGCAAGTGGTGAGTTATACTCTTTTCATTCTGTCAAAACTCATTTCCAACTTCCCCAAATCATTCATATAGTTTCTCAATCCCCTCTTGCATTTTCATGTGTTCCTTTTCAAGCTTCTGATATCCGTCCTTATGTACTTGCTCAATTTTTTTGATCTTCTTCACAAAGGATCTAATTCTTCTGATATTCCACTCCCTAAATTTTCCATCTTTCTTTCTAACTCATCCCCCTTTGATTCTACTTCTCTGACTCTTCTACTTACCTCTTGAAAGCTCTTTTTTGAATGTTCTACTAGGGTTTCTATAATCCCCTTTAGAACGTTCATCTCCTCTAGCACTCCTCCTAATGTCCTAAACTTGTCCATCATCATCTTCAAATCCTCTTCAATTCTACTTAATTTTTTATCCCCCTCAACATTTCTCTTTCTTTAATCTTCTTTTAGTCTCATCCATCTATTGACCTCTTCTCATAGCATCAAATTATCTCTTCCAAGTTCTCACATTTTCTTATCAGTCTCTGCTTGGGCACACTTCACCTTTTCTAATTCTAGTTGAACGTCCTCACTGATTCTACCCGCTTGATCACTACACATGCAAATAACGTCCTGCACTCTCTTGATTCCCCACTCCCTTTGATCGATTCATCTCACCAAGTCGTCCTTCTATCATTGCAACTCATCTTTGATGTAAACCCATAGAAATCTACTACCACGAATTCAGAGCCGATCTCAAGTACCTCTCTTCCTATGTCCTTACCCTTCCTAAGAACTTTTCGACTTTGAAGTCTTTCAATTTCCTTCCTCAGGTTTTTGTTTTCCCTTTTCAGCTCTTTGCTTTTGCCTTCCTTGCATGTCACCTTCTCCTCCCATTCTCCTAAGATCTCATCTATTTTTGTTTGATTTTTCTCCATCCTCTCCACCTTGGCCCTTTTGATATCTCGCTCCTCAAAAAACTGATCCAATTGATGTTGTATACATGTCAATGCTATGAAGGTTTTATCTTTAGATTCAACGATCATTTTATCATGGTTAAAGTCAACAACCTCATCTTTCTTTAAATGGTCAAAGCTATTAGCCATGTTGATTGGCAATATCGCCTTTGAGATGTGAACTAGGTATCCTTGAAGCCTCATCATTTTCAATTGCCGCATAGAGAGAAGGGAGAGAAAAACTAGTTTCCTCCTTTCTATCCTTCTCGACATAGATTTCTTTTACCTCGCAGACATACTCACACAAGCACTTCTTTCCGCAATCTATGCACACAAAAACAAAGTCCAAAGAAGTAGATACTCGATGATAGAATTTGGTGATGTGCCCAATCTCCGTGCAACAACAACATCTCACATAATTGGAGATAGGAACAAATCGAGGAGGTCGATTCACACTCTCATGGCCTAGCCCTTACTCTCACTTTCATGCACACAACCAATCTAATACACATTGACGATTCACTCTTATGCATGGTTACAAACCCAATCCTTTCACACCGACATTCTACTACAAACACACATGCACACACACACACCAACTCACTCCCTCACTCTATTTTCCTCACTCTTTCTCTTTTTGCTTGTTCTTTCTCTCTTATGCACAGATACACTCATGCACACACATTCACCCCCTTACACACACACCTGCACTCTCTTTCACTCTTTCTTACATGTTGCCTCACTCTTCCCCACTCCTTTTTAATCTCTCTCTCTCTCTCTCTAACACACACACACACACATACCCCCAAACTCCTCCTTTTATCCCCAAACTCCTCCTATCACTCATCCTCACAGAAGGTGCTTCTTTCCTTGAACCGATTGGCCTCACCAAGCTAGGACGATGAGAAGGAGAAAACAATGGCAATAAGACACCTTTGGTCTCAGTAAATAGGCCTGTCTGTGCAGACGCTAAAGAAATTAGCTCTCCAAAATGGCTACCCATGAATGATAGAACTCACCATATTTATCCTGGATTTTAGCTTGTGCATTTGGTAAATAAGCTTCCTTTCTTAGTGTCCTACCCATCTCTCATTTGTCTCTCTTTGCCAATAGTACCTAAACCTATGTGCAACCATTGTGTAACCCTCTGATACTTCGATGCTCAAAAATACTTATATATAATCATCACAAATGGGAATATGAGTCGGTATACAATCCTTTAAATGTCCTTTGCATTAGACGTATCTATCAATCATCATGCATCTTGATGTGATATAAAGTATAAGTGCTAAACACACTCCCTACTGAATGAGGAGTATTGCTTCAACCCACGCCCCCCAAGAAAAACTCACAGTGATGTTTTTAATCTCTGCTGGAATTCGTCAATCATCAATTTTCTCTTGTACTTTTGTTTTCGTGCATGGGTAATGTTCATGGTCCATTCCTACCAATTGGAGTCAGATAAATCTGTTCATAGGTCTGTTCTTTGTTCTTCTACCATTCGAAGTTCCTACTGCTCCTTATATCCATGTGCCTTAGGGGTTCCAAGGCCCACCCTCTTCTGCTCTTGGTGCATGCTCTCTCCTTCTCCAAACAAAAGGCAGACCTCTTTCCTTTTCATGGAAAATTCATCGATGAATGGCTCACTTTGGTGCACTTGTAAGACCATAAAAAATAGAGGAAAAGAGAAAAAGGTCCTCTTTCCCCCCCTTCTTCTCTGTATCGTGTGGTTGCTTCTAGCCTAGAAACCCCCTTCTGCTCCCCGTTACTTATAAAAAGAACAACACAAACCCTAGCACTAGATAGAGATTTGGCACAATAACGATCTTCCTAATGGTGCATATCAAAGGACCCTCAATCCTCTTATAAATTCAAAAAAAAGAATGCACAGAAAACATTACCTTGAATGTAGGGTTGGAACATTTTCTTTGCTTCCCAAGTCAAGTAGGTCTGCCACTCACTCGATATCCTCTACTTCACTCCGGATTCTTTTCAAAGGATTAGGGTTGCTTTCAGCATATCCTAGTCTGTGATAGCTTACAAGATATATTAAAAGATTGTCAAAGACTGCCTTGAACCATTGCATCTAAACTATAATCATGTTGAAATTGCATCGTGATTTTTGTCTATAGCTACCATACTTCAAAATCCTCCACTCTATAAGGCACTATATCTAAGAGATTCCTTCATTTTTCAACACCTATCTTTTTCTTCATTCTGTGTCCAACTTTGATGATTACTTGTGCTCCTACGATCTATGCATATCCACAATGACCAATAACTCTATCTACTCACTGTAACTCCTCCAATTAGCTCCTTCATAAACTCCTTCTCAAGATTATGTCAATTCCTCACCAACGTAGTTTGGATCTCTACTTCATGCGAATCTTCATTGCATCTTCAACCTCTCAAATGATTGATATCCAGTCGTACCAACATTCTATCATAATATCTCTCTGCTTTGAATCTTCAAATTGTTCAGCTCTGCACATGCTTCAAAAGCATACTATGATACTGATTTTTTTTTTCTCTCTCTCTCTTCCTTGAGTGCTTGAGTTGGCAACATTAGCATGATTCTCTTCCATGATGAATGGCTACTGGTTCTCCCCCTTCTGATAAGTTGAGAGAGATAGAATAAAGAAGAGAGATTCCTATTCCCATGCTCCCCCCGCTAAGATGTCCCTCCCCTTTCCTTTCCCTCTCTGCTATAGCACGCAGACTAGCTTCCTCCCTGACTTCCTTTACTATAATAGCCCCCAAAAACAACCCCCTTTGTTCTCTACTTTTCTCTTGATAATGCAAGGCCTTCCTTCCTCTCAGCCATCAATAGAATAGAACCCCCTTTGACACATGTATTGCCATCAAAAGCCCCCCCCCCCCATTCGGGGATGTTGAGCGAGACAAAGAGAGAGAGGCCCCCAAAAACCTCAAAATCCTCCCCCCACTACTGTGAGACATTGACATCCCCCTTTGTGTGCCTCCACACGCGTGAAAAGAAAACCACCCAAAAAATTGCACCTAAGTGATGCCCACCTTCTTTTTTGTAGCTGTACAAACCCCTCCTTGAATGTCTCCTATATGCTCTCCTTCTCTCTCTCTCTCTCTCGTGATGTATGCCTTGAGAGGGCATCCCCTCCGCTTAATGACTAATCGAGGGAGAGGAGGGGTGATCACAACCCTGCCCCTCATCAAGAGATTCTAATTCACAAGCTCTCAATAAGCATACAAGTGCTACCGAACTCCGTGATTGGCCTTCCAACTGCATATGCTTAGTGAAATTCAAGGCTTCCTTTTTTTGACCCATCCTCAACAAATCATGTTCACCAAAGAACTACTAACACAGGAAATATGCTCAAACTTCTCTTGAACTAGGTTGCCATGCAATGTTCCATCTATATCAATGCTACATGATTGTAGAATGCAAACATGGGGCTCTGGATTCAAATGTACACATTCACATTGCATGCAACCAAAACATTCTAGTGTTCTCATGCACCATGAACATGTTGACTATACGCATGGACCAGGCCCTAGTAACACTACAAGATTTTAGCAACAAAAACCAAGTCGTGGCACTTGGGATGATACCTTCCAGCTGCATGTGCTCCCAACATTTCATTATCCCTACTGACATATGCACATATCTCTGCCAATGAAACCATTGAATCATCCATCTATGGGATACTCTTTCTTGGTTCCCTAGATCAAAATCACATTCATAAATCACCATATTTACACCAATCAATGTGTCACAATCAGGCTTATGCTTAAGCTTGTATACCCACTTAGTGCCAATGGCCTTCTTGCAAGGAGGCAAGTCACCTAAAGAATAGGTACCATTTTTCATTATAGCATCATATTCAAATTACATAGTAGCCATCCAATTTTCTAAATTTTGTGCTTCATTAAACAAAACAAGATCATTATCATCACAAGAGACCAGAGGTAGCCATAACAAAGCAATCTAATGCAAAAGAGACACTATGAGATCCTGAACGAGTATGATATGATAGAGGTGCATCTAATTTTTTGTCGTACAAAGTTTGCATCAACCATTTTGGCATAGTTTTTACCTCCTCAATATAAGCTCTCTCATCAAGTGCATCATGCAAATTTGCATCAGAAATGGAATGATCTGCATCATCGCATGAAACGTGTAAAGTCTAAGAAGGTTTCTCATTAGGACCGACACTAGACTATCCACCTATAAAAAGAGGAAACAAAGTATCATACATGTCTTTGGAGCTAACAAATGGCTCCTTGTACATGAAAGTAATGGCTGAATAGCATCTTCCACAAACACAACATCACGGCTAACCAAAATGCATTTAGTCTATGGATGATATAGAAGATAGCCTTTGCTTTCAAAATTGTACCAACAAAAATACATTTCACTAATTTATCATCCAATTTATTATGATGTTACTCAGGCAATAATGCATATGCTAGACAACCAAAAAGATGCAGGTGAGCAACAGATAGCCTGCAACCATGTGAAGCCTCATATGGAGTGATAGACTGTAATGCTTTAGTGGGACACCTATTAAGTACATATGCTGATGGAGAGTGTTAATCTCCAAAAGAACAAGTTATCCTTGATAGAGAACCTCTATATCAAGAACAACTCAAAACCTCAACCAATTTTGGAAGTCCAATGCCAAATTATCAAACTTTAAACTAACTATGAAGAAATTAATTATTCAGAAAAGTCTCCTGCACTTAATTCACTAATTGAATAACAAAATGTGTAAAGTTTTCAATAAAACTTTATACAAGGTGTCTCCTATAGTTTTCACACCTTCTCCAAGTTAAATCTCTTCAAAAGATTCAGTAGATGTTGAGATGTACTTTAAACAATGTACCTATGTCTAAAACTATTCTTCATTGTAGTCGACTTTGACACCTACAACTTCTAATGCATGATTCTCCCAAACTAGATCCCGTTTATTCAAATCATTTTAGACACTAGTAGCTTACCTTTCAACTTAAAGAATGAGTGCTTATCTACTCAAAAAATTACACTGTGGAGGTAGATCTGATCAAAACATTGACCACCGAAATTGCACTTGTTCTTGACTTCACTTCTTCCATTTACACATGTAAATGTTCCTATCTTCAATTCTTTCAGCCTGATTATGATTAGACTCTAAAATTTTGACCATAGATGCATAAGTATGGAACTATACATCTACAAAAGGATTTATGATATGATCAAGCATAGGAAGAGAAATGGAGAAAAGATCGCAACACAGATTTTAGAAGTTTTCTTCTATTCTCATGTAAACAACTAATTTGATGAATCTCATTCATTCATCACATACATTATTCTACTCATATATACTTGGTCTATACCTCTCCTTTCACATTTTTCCTAAATCTATACTTGTATATATAGGCATATATGCACAAACACCTCACCATTACAAAGGTGTAAGTGAACTAATTTTAAGCTTACTGTACATGTATATACAAGTCTTCATTTTTTGACCATGCACTAATCTTCAAGATTTAGAATTTGATCTTTGCTTTATCATTGGACTTCAATCCTTGTCCAAATCATCAATTGTTGATTGTCTTGCACCAATAGCTCCCACTCAATCATGAATTGTGATTTTCTCCATCTTGTTTATACCTGCCATGTCTTTGAACCTTTGTAACTTAGGTCCATCCAAGCTTTTAGTTAACATATCTACAATATGATCTTTTGTTGAAGTATGTATAACTTCAATTTCTTTATCAATCACCTTCTCTATGAAGAAATGTTATTGAATCTCAATATGTTTAGTCTAGGCATGAAACACAGGGTTAGCAACTAGCTACAATGAACTCATATTATCTCCATGAATAGTGGGTGTACTCTAAATGATGTCAAAACTCTTCATGAAAGTCTTCAACCATATAACCTCCTTTGCAGCTTCAAACATACCTTTATACTCTACTTCTGTGAATGAGAAAGTAACTCTATGTTGCTTCTTAGAAAACCAAGAGATTAACTTATCTTCCACATAACATAGATACCCATAGGTTGACCTCCTATCATCAAGATTACCTACCCAATCTATATCACTATAAATCTTGATGTTTGTATCTGATGTGAATCCATAATACAAACCTTCTTTGAGTGAATGCTTAATGTATCTTAGTGCCCTTTGTCTCGCAATCCAATTTTCTTTCCTAGGACAATACATGAATTGAGACAACACTCCAACTGCATATGACAAATCAGGACTAGTTAATGTAGCATTGATTAAACTACCAACCAGACTTTGATATAGCTTCATGTCCTTGAATTCTTCTCCTCCATATCTGCTCAATGTGTGATTCACCTCCATTGGAGTAGGTGCTACCCTACAATGTTCCATTTTAAACTTGATTAGCAAGTTCTTCAAATACCTTTCTTGAGTCGCATATACTCCATGTTAAGTATATGAAATCTCCATGCCCAAGAAATATGAAAAGTCTCTATGGTCACTAATCTTGAACTCTTTCTCCATTTGCTTCTTAAGAATTTGTATGCCCTTCTCATGTGTACTCATAAGAATTATGTCATCAACATATATGCACATGTAAATGAACCCATCATCTCTTGCTTTAACAAGCAAGCTACTATCTACCTTAGACACTTGGAAACCAAGCTCTTTCAAGAACTTCACAAGTCTGTAGTTCCATGCCCTTGGGGCCTGCTTCAAACCATACAAAGCTCTCTTGAGCTTACATACATACTGTGGATACCTTTTATCCTTGAAACCTTCTGGTTGCTCCATAAAAACATCAACTAAAATGTAACCATTTAGAAAAGCATTCTTCACATCTAATTGACGTATCTTCCAACCTTTACATGCAGCAATAGCTATGAGAGTCCTTATAGTTGTCATCTTTGCCATAGGAATCTATACCATATGTCTGAGCATACCCTTTCACAACAATTCTAGCTTTATATATAGAAACACTTCCATCTGCATGCCTCTTTGTCTTGTAGAACCATTTGCATCCAATGATCTTCTGACTATTTGGTTTAGGAACCAAATCCCAAGTCTCATTTTCCATTAATGCATCATACTCCTCCTGCATAACTTTCTCCCAATTATCCTTACCTTTTGCCTCTTCATATGTAGAAGGGTCGTCCTTTGTTTTCACCACATAAGCATAATCTTTAGTGGTAAAAAATGAAGTATCATAGCTATACCTTGTAGGTTGCCATTTGCGCCTTGATGATCTTCAGAGTTCTCCACTTCTTGAAGTTTCTGGTTCATCACATTCTGGATCAAACCTTTTTCTTCAACTTCAACTAGTGCTTCATTATTCTCTTCTTTATCAAATTTGAACCTTTGATTTACCTTTCTTCTGGTTCAATATTTCTTCATCACCTGCATGAATATTAATTGTACCTGCATACCAAGTACTTTTCTCATCAAATGTAACATCCTTTGACATAAGGAATTGCTTTCTGGATGGACTCCACAACCTATAACCCATTTGTTTATCATCATAACCAATGAACACATAATTTTCAACTTTAGGTTCCAATTTATGACTCAATTGAGATGGCACATATGCATAAGCCAAACATCCAAATACTTTTCAATGATCTAAGGTAGGTCTCTTACCCCACCATGCCTCATAAGGTGTCATACCCTAAAAAGCTTTACATGGTAACCTATTAACCAAGTATGTAATTGTATTTACAGCCTCAACCCACAAATAATTAGGGCAATTTTTCTCCTTCATCATTGACCTTGCAAACTCAAGAAGA
>CM035433.1:29137434-29139934 GCA_020310875.1 Ceratopteris richardii
GATATCGAAGACCACAGGTTAATAGCGCAATTGCTTGTAGGACTGAGAGGAGATGAAAGGTGGAAACCTTTTGTACTCTCAGCTGAACTTTCATTAAATCATTTCGTACCAGATTTAAATCAGTTACTTGGACTAATGCTAACATTTGAGCAAGATTTGAAGACAGATGGAGATAAAGGACAATTCTGCTATGCACGCAAAGAATAAGAAGAAAGGTGATAAAAGGTAAAGAAAAAGATGAAGAAGAACTGACTACTCAAGCAAATTATGCAAGAGGAAGAGGTTATGCCAGAAGTAAAAGTAGAGGTAATACAAAAGGAAGAGGTAATCAAAATAACAACAAGAAGTCTTGTTGGATCTGTGGATTAAGCAATCATTTGGCTCATGATTGCTGGCGTAATTCTCAAGGACCAATTCAAAATCAAAACAACAATAGTAGAGGCAGAAGCCGAAGATATCAAAGAGGTAGACAAAGCCAAAGAGGCGGATATGGTAGAGGTGGAGCAAGAAGTTGGGGACAGAATCAGTCTCACAACACTACCTACTACAACTATTCGAATGATACACATAATGAAAATCATGCAACATTGATGATGAATTCGATAAGCATGTCAGAGAATGAAGATCTCAAGGTATTCTATATTGACTCTGGTTGTTCAAATCATTTGTCAAGAAATATAGAATTGTTATCAGAACTGGAAGGAGGAAGTTCAAATCATACAGTACAAACAGGTGATAATACAAAACATAATGTAAGGTCAATTGGAAAAGTAAAGTGCAAGAATGGAGCTGACCTACTAACAAATGTTTTGTATGTTCCAACAATCCCGAAGAATCTGATAAGCGTGGGACAGATAGTAGAAAAAGGTTTTCAAGTCAGGTTTACAAATGAAGGAGTATTTGTTGAAGATCTAGAAAATGGATACAATCAAATTGTCCATGGTAAAAAGGAAGGTAGACTTTTTACTCTTAAAGTACAAGGGAATGTTGGTCAAGCATTGATCACACATGGTGATGAGGTGTTTACAGAGTTAGACCTCTGGCATAAGAGGTTAGGACACTTTAATGAAAAGGGAATCAAAATGATGGTGGAAAAGCAATCCGTAAAGGGATTACCAAATATGAAGAATCAACATATGATTCACAAATGTGAAGCCTGTCAGATGGGAAAAGCACACATGCTACCATTTCAGAAGAAGGGTTACAAACACGATGGTTTGCTAGAACTCATACATACAGATGTATGGGGACCAAAAAAAGAAGGATCTATCAGTGGCTCAAGGTATTATGTTCTTTTTATTGATGATTCAACAAGATGGATAACTCTTTATGTTTTGAAAGAGAAGTCAAAAGTATTTGGAGCTTTCAGGCATTTTCATGCATATGCTGAAAGACTTACAGGACAAAAACTCAAAAGACTAAGGTCTGATGGAGGAGGAGAATATTTTTCTCAAGAGTTCAATGATTATTTGTGGAATGCAGGTATCAAAAGAGAAATAACTTGCAGGTATACACCACAACAAAATGGAGTAGCAGAAAGGAGAAACCGAACTCTAGTTGAGTTTGCAAGGGCAATGTTAAAGGAGAAGAATTGTCCAAACTATCTTTGGGCTGAGGCTGTAAATACAACAACATATCTGGTAAATAGATTACCATGTACAACTTTAAATGGGATGACCCCTTATGAAGCTTGGTGGGGTAAGAAACCAACACTTGATCATTGTAAAGTGTTTGCATCAGTTGCTTATGCTTATGTACCATCACAACTTAGACATAAGCTTGAACCAAAAGCTGAAAAATATGTGTTCATTGAATATGATGAAAAGCAGATGGGTTATAGGTTACGGAGTCCTTTAACCAAACAATTTACTGTTTCTAGAGATGTGACATTTGATGAAGGAAAGAGCTGGTATGCAGATAAAGAGCATAACGTTGAAACATTTGAAGAAGAGGTAAGAAGAATTTAAAAAGGTAAATCACATATGCAGGTGAATGGAGATGAAAATCATATGCAGGCAAGTACATCCAGGATCGGATCAACTATGAGAAATGAAGATGCACCGAGATTTGATGAAGAAGTGTATTCAGATACACATGAAGAGTATGAACCAAGAAGGTCAAATAGAGTAAGGAAACAACCAACAAGGTATTCCTATGATACTTCTTATTTGACTCAGAAAAACTATGCTTACTTAGTAAAGGAGGATGAAGAACCTCAGAATTATAGTGAAGCAAAAGGTAATGAAAAATGGGAAGAAGCAATGAAGGAGGAGTTCAATGCGCTGGAGGAGAATAAGACTTGGGATCTTGTTCCAAAACCAAATGGTAAGAAAGTGATTGGAAATAAATGGGTTTACAAAGTTAAGAAGCTTGCAGATGGAAGAATAGCCAGATACAAAGCGAGACTGGTAGTCAAAGGCTATGCTCAGATGCATGGCATAGATTATGATGAGACATTTAGTCCGGTGGCAAAGATGTCAACCATAAGGACATTGACTGC
>CM035433.1:29194134-29201634 GCA_020310875.1 Ceratopteris richardii
CTAGCTGTTTCTACTATAAGTCTATTCCTTCTTTCTGCTACCCCATTTTGTTCAGGTGAGTACCTTGTAGTGATCTCCCTTTTGATGCCTCTTTCCTGCAAGAAATCTTCAAACTCATTGGAGAAGTACTCTCCTCCACCATCTGACCTTAGCCTCTTCAAGCTTCTACCTGTTTGATTTTCAACAAGTGCAAGATACCTCTTGAAACAATTAAACACTTCATCCTTATGCTTCATAAAGTATAGAATGGTCCACCTGCTATAGTCATCAATGAAGGACACATAATACCTTGAACCAGAAATGGAAGGGTCCTTGCTAGGTCCCCAAACATCTGTGTGTACCAAGTCTAGGTAGTCTTCATGCATGAAACCTTTCCTTGAGTAGGGTAATCTGTGAGACTTACCAAATTGACATGATCCACATTTGTAAATCATGTGTTGCTTGGATACATTAGGTATCCCAAGCACACATTGATCCCTGCACATTTGCTTAAGAGTCCTTTCACCTATGTGCCCTAATCTCTTATGCCATATCTCTAACTCTGAAAGTGTCTGATCCTTGTAATTATACAAAGCAATGTTTTTTGTATCTTCTAGCTCAAATGTAAATAGTCTACCTGATTTCTCCCCTTTGGCTATCCTTCTGAATCCATGTTTTGGGTCCTCCACATATGCTCCATGTTGTGTGAATCTGACCTGCAAACCTTTCTCCACAATCTGACCAACACTCATTAAATTTTTAGTTATTGTTGGTACATAGAGTACCCTGCTTAATAGGTTCTGATTACCATCACATGTCTTCACATTTCCAACTTTGACAACAGAGTGTTTAGTGTCATCACCTGTTTGTACCTGATGTTTGCCCTTGGGCTCTTCCAAATCAGAAAGTAGTGCCACATTGCCAGCTACATGGTTAGAACATCCTGAGTCAATGTAAAATAAATGATCATCATTTGTACCTATCTTGGAGGTCATATTCATGATCAATAAGGAGTCATCTTGCTCCTCTGTGTAGTTGTTGTAGTCTCTTCTATTTCTGAATCCACCTTGGTAGTTTCCATTGTGGTTGTTGTTGTAGTTGTTGTTGTATTGGTTGTTGTATCCATTGTAGCTTTGATGTTGGTTGAATCTGCCTCTTCCTTGAGAGTATCCACCTCTTGAGTAGCCTCTTCCTCTCTGATTTTTGTAGTTCTTGTAGCATTCATCTGTGGTATGATTGGACAATCCACAAATGTTGCATGGTGATGAGTTGTAGGGTCTCCCCCTACCTGATTTACCTCCTCTGCCTCTTCCTCTAGATGACCTACCTCTCCCTGCATAATTAGCTTGAGAGGTAGAGCCTTCTTCATCCTGTTTCTTCTTGCCTTTATCTTTAACCCTTTTTTCAGTATAGAGAGCAGAGGGATTATTACCTTTTGATTGATCTCCAGCCTTTGTAAACTTTGCTTCATGTGTAAATAGTTGGCCCATAAGTGTTGTGAGATCAGGGGTATGCATGTCCATGTAGAGGTCCATTGCAGTGGTGAAACTTTCCCACTGATCATCTGCCTTGAGTCCATTTGTCACTTGCTTGACTATTTGCTCCTCTTCAATTTCCTCTCCAATGCTTGCTAGTTGGTCTGCCACATCTTTGATCTTTGTCACATACTCTGAGATTGATTGCTTGGGCTGCTTCCTAAGGGTTGTGAACTCTATCCATAATTGATTCTTCCTAGCCCTTGTGTTGGAAGAAAAATAGTTTGACAAGGTTTCCCAAGTCTCTTGGGAAGTCTTACAATTCCTTACATGAGGTAAAAGAAAGTCAGATATAGAGTTTAAGAGATAAGACCTTGCCAAAGCATCCTTTGCACACCATTGGTTGAGCCTTTCATGTTCATCCTTTGTAGGTAGTCCTCTAGTCTTGAATGAGGGCAACTCCTCATCTCCTGATATGTATCCAAATAGACTTCTCCCTTGTAGATAGGTCTTCATTCTTAATGACCAAGCTTGATAATTGTTTCTGTCCAATTTGTCAATGAAGGAAGGGAAACCATCACCCATGATTACCTTATTTGCTCTGATACCACTCTTGGATGTGATGGATGGATGCACTCAAGAAATGAGATGGTGCTGCAAAACCTGCTTCACACCTGCCCTCTTTTCTCTTCAGATATGCTTAGTGAACTTGCTTAGCTTCCAAATGACACAAAGAAACCATATATGTACTTTGAAAGTGGTTTGGGTAATGATCAAACCAAAACAGATAACTTGGTACTTCAAGAATCAAGAAAAACTTTCTATTCCTGTAGTGATATCTGCTCAGACTTTTACTCAGTGTGACCAGCACACTTAAAATTGGAACAATTCCTTTTGGGAGTATTAAAGTACCTTAGTAAGCTACCAATCACAAGTGGAATCACTTCAATTGATAAACTATGCAGTGAGAAATAAGTTTAGCAAAATTATAATCACCCCCGACTTTTTAGGAACTCTGCAGACACAGACCAGTGTGCAATTCGAAGCGGATTTCTCCCAAATGGCTGAATGAAATCCTCTGAGATTTTGTATGCTTGTAGAAGACCTTGAGCTGGTTCCAATGAGCTATAGATCTCTTGATTTGGTTCAGTAGATCCTGAGATATGCTCCTTTGAAGTTGACAGACTTGGAGAAGTTAACACAGAGAATCAGAAATGAGAAATGTGTGTATATCTATTGATTAATAAGATTGTACAAGCTCAATAGCATGACAAGCATAGCTAATTGAGGTGTAGTGGTGTAGGCTATGAAGTAGCACTAACACACACTCAGTTACAATGAAGATATGCCTCGGGGAGTGAGCTAGAATGAGTGAACTCACCGCGACTTTTTCACTTCATCTTTTATAGGAGTTTTTTGATCATTTGAATTTGAAATTCAAACTAAGGCTCCCTAGAATCTCTCCTCTAAAAGTAGGGAGATATTCTCTCCATTACAACATTCAGATTTCCACGACTTTCTCAAGTAGGTGTGGTTACAAATTATTCCAAGTCACAATGACTTTTACAAGGGGATAAAAAGTGAGAACATCTAAGCATATGTTCATATGAGCCTTGCTTCAAGTGAAGCCTTGATAAAGCTTTGTGCAAGCTAGCCTTCCATGGGTCTAATGTTCCAAGCCAATGTGTGAAGGCTTGATATGCACCAACATATCTATCTATCTATCTATCTATCTATCTATCTATCTATCTATCTATCTATCTATCTATCTGTCTGTCTATCTGTCTGTCTATCTGTCTAACTATCTGTGTGTCTATCTATCCGTCTATCTATTTGTCTATCTATATGTCTATCTTTCTGTCTATCTATCTATCTATCTATCTATCTATCTATCTATCTATCTATCTATCTATCTATCTATCTATTGTTGGTGCAGACCAATCACCAATTGAAGGCTTGGAAGATCAAATGATGAAGGAAGAATCAATTCCTAAAGTGTGGAAGAAGATTACATTCAGAGGACAAGAGAAATGTACACATATGTACATTAGTATAGTCATAGATGACTTAGATCTTTTGTTTAGTAAGAAGCATGTACAAATTTATCTATAAATACTTTGAGAAAAGTCGGGGCAAGTATGAGAGCATATGTGACAATAGTTAGAAGTCAAGAATGAGGGAGATAGATGTCATGAGATAGAGAAAAAGTTAGTTGAGTTAGCTCTCATCACTCAACTGTAATTCTTCTGAGTAATTGAAAATATTTGCGCCCGATGTTTCTGCGTGTTCTCCTTCTACAATAGATCAATTGTGAAATGCTTTTGTACAAGTCTAAGTTGAGAGTTGCTTGACCTTTGTACAAAGTTTCAGCTTCCAATTGTAATCAGGCTGAGTGAATTAAGTGTAGGAACATTCATATGTGAAGTATGTTCACTGGTTCCTAAAACAGGCGCAGTTTTCGAAGTTAATGTTTTGATCATTTCTCCTAGCACAGTTTAAAGTTTTGCATCAGTGAGAGCTTAATCTTTAAGTTGAAAGATAAGCTACTCATGGCTAGAAGCATTTGCTTAAACGGGTTCTATTCAAGGAGAACCAAGTCTTAAAAGTTGCAGGTGTAAAATCGACTGTTCTGAATGACAGTTTCTGACATAGGTAACTTGAGAAGTTGATTTCTCAAGTTATACTTAATATTTTGAAGTAATTCAACTTGGAGTAGATGCGCAATCTCTAGGAGATACTTCGTACAAAGTTTCATAAAAAACTTTACACGTTTGATAGGTCAATGTGAAGAAATAGTGCAGCAGACTTCTCTGTGTTTCATCTCCTTCACAAATTTATTTACCTTTTGATAGTTAGTAATTGATCCTCTAAATGAGTGGAAGGTTTTGACTTATTCTTGGTATAGAGGTGCTCTAATCACAAGAATAGGTTGTTCTTTTGGAGAATAACATTCTCCATCAGTGGTTTCAGAGCAGGAGACATCAAATTAAGGAAAGGAGGATCCCGACTGCTGCAGATTCAAGAAATTCAACACTTGAAGGACTAAGAAGTGAAAGCTTGGAGTCAAAGCTCGAGGAGAAGACTATTAGACATCAAGGAAGGCAAAAGGAGTCTAATTCGAAGTAAAGGTACATACATTGTTTGTAAAGCTTGAAGATTTCAATACACAGGTGGATACAAGATGGGAGAAAGTTTGCAGATTGATAAGCTAGATAGGGAGAACTATCCAGCATGGTCCATGAGGATGGAAGCACACCTCATGAGCAAAGATCTTATATCATTTATTACAGGAGATGAAGAAAAACCTGAGTTTGCAGATCCAAGTATTCCTACTAGGGAAGAACTTGCAATGTTGAAGACTTGGATGAGAAAGGATGCTCAAGCAAGGAGTATCATCTACATGGCTGTAAATGATTACCTTTTACCTCACATCAGAGGTTTGGAAAGTGCTACAGATGTTTGGAATGCCTTGGAAGAGCATTTCCAAAATACAACTAAGTCAAGGAAGTCCTCACTATGGGCTGAGTTCACAACCTTCAAGAAGAAGAGCTCACAATCAATTTCAGATTATGTGGCAAGGATGAAAGATATTGCAGATAGCTTGGGAGCAGTGGATGAAGACATTGAAGAGGAAAAGTTGGTAAGACAAATACTTACAGGTTTGAGAGGAGATGAGAAGTGGAAGCCTTTTATATTGTCCATAGAGTTGTCACTTGATCACTTTACTCCTGATCTTAATCAATTGCTAGGACACATGCTAACCTTTGAGCAGGATCTTAAAGGAGACAATGATAGAAGTACAAGTCAAGCTATGTACTCCAAAGACAAGAAAAAGAATGGCAAGGGAAAGCAATCAAATGATGATGAAGGGAATTCAAATCAAGCTAACTTCACAAAAGGAAAGATGAATTTCAGAGGTAAAGGAAGAGGAGGTAAGAACAAAGATAATGCTAAAGCTTGTTGGATTTGTGGCAGAGCAAATCATTTGGCAAATGATTGTTGGTATAACAATCAAAATGGTGGAAGCAATAATCAGAATTATAATCAAAGAGGTAGAGGAGGCAGAAACCAAAGAGGCAATTTCAGAGGAAGAGGTGGTAGGACATCATATGGTAGAGGAGGTGGAAGAAATTTCCAATCTCAGTCCTACAACAATAATTATTACAATTATGCATGAGATCAGAAGGATGACATGACTCTTATCTTGAATGCAACTCATGAATCAATGGGAGAAGATCAAAGAGTGTTTTATATTGACTCAGGGTGCAGCAACCATCTGAGTGGAAATCTATCTTTGATGACTGATATGGAAGCAAGGGTGAATGGACATACAGTTCAGACAGGTGACAATACCAAACATAAAGTGGAGAGCATTGGATCAATGAAGACAAAGAGTGGAAGTACACTTCTGAGCAAGGTTCTTTATGTTCCTACTATTCCTAAAAATTTGATAAGTGTAGGGCAAATTGTGGAGAAAGGATATGAGGTAAGATTCACAAATGATGGTGTTTATGTACAAGATCCAAATCAGGGATATAGAAACATAATTGCAGGTAAAAAGGAAGGAAGATTGTTCACTCTCAAGGTCCAAGGTAATGTGGGACATGCATTATTTACCTATGGAAGTCAAAAGGTATCTGAATTAGACCTATGGCATAAAAGGCTAGGTCATTTCAATGAGAGAGCTATAAAGGAGATGTCAAAGAATCAGGTGGTGCTTGGATTGCCAAACATTGAAGGGCAACATATGGTGTACAAGTGTGAAGCTTGTCAATCAGGTAAAGCACATAAGAGTTCTTATAACAAATCAGGGTACAAGCATTCAAATATGCTTGAATTGGTTCATACAGATGTATGGGGTCCCTCAAGGGACTATAGCATAAATGGATCCAGATATTATGTGTTGTTTGTTGATGATGCAACCAGGTGGATTACTTTGTATGTAATCAAGGATAAATCAGAAGTTTTCAAGACATTCAAACACTTTCATGCTTATGCAGAAAGGATCACAGGACAAAAGCTCAAGAGGTTAAGATCAGATGGAGGGGGAGAGTATTTCTCTAAAGAGTTTGATGATTATTTGTGGAATGCAGGTATCAAAAGAGAAGTAACTTGCAGGTACTCCCCTCAACAGAATGGAGTAGCAGAAAGGAGGAATAGGACTCTTGTAGAGTTTGCAAGAGCCATGATGAAGGAAAAGAATTGTCCAAATTACTTATGGGCAGAAGCCATTAACACTGCAACATACCTTGTGAATAGGTTGCCTTGCAAAGCTTTGGATGGAGGAACCCCTTATGAAGCATGGTGGGGTAAGAAGCCTAGTCTTGATCATTGTAAAGTATTTGGATGTATTGCATATGCTTATGTTCCTTCACAATTAAGACATAAGCTAGAACCAAAAGCAGAGAAGTATGTGTTTATTGGATATGATGATAGACAGATGGGTTACAGGTTGTGGAGTCCATCCACAAAGCAATTTCTTGTTACTAAAGATGTAACATTTGATGAGCAAAATATGTGGTATACAGGATCACCAAATGAGTATACAGGTGTTGAAGAAATTCAAAGGAAAGGAAAGGCAAAGGTAAAAGTATGTGAAGAAATTGTTGATGAAGTTGACTCTAGAAGTAGAGTGCAGGATCATGTAGAAGAAGGGCCAAGATTTGATCCAGAGTCAAATGAGGCTGAAACTTCAAGGAATGCAGAAATCAGAAGATCTACAAGAGAAAGAAAAGAACCTATAAGGTATAGTTATGATACATCTTTCCTAACCACAAAAGATTATGCCTACATTGTGAAAACAGAAGAAGATCCAACCACTTATGAAGAAGCCAAAGGTAAACAGAATTGGGAGAAGGCAATGCAAGAAGAGTATGATGCTCTACTTGAAAATGAAACTTGGGAACTAGTACCAAGACCAAAGAATCAGAAGGTCATTGGATGTAAGTGGGTATATAAAACAAAGAGGTTTGCAGATGGTAAGGTGTCTAGATACAAGGCTAGACTTGTGGTCAAAGGTTATGCCCAAACTTATGGGGTAGATTAT
>CM035433.1:29214134-29219134 GCA_020310875.1 Ceratopteris richardii
ACTCTTCTAGTTTGAGCCTATAAAGTTTCATGGAGAAATAATTTTTGAGCTAGGAGAAATTAGCAAAATACTGAAGGTATGTCATTTTAGTGACTAGGAATTTCTGTAGAAGTAAAGTTCTCACTTTAGGCTATCACTTCTCAAAGTTTGGAGTGGCAATGAGTTAATGGTGACCATAGAGGTGTTCTAGTGTCACATTAATTCATTTCTTGTGGTGTTTCATACGTCAACAAGTGGTATCATAGCAAAAAGATTCTCGAGAGCAGAAGACGACAAAGGTACGAGAAGTTTTGTAAAGTTTTCCATTAAAGTTTGAAAGGTGAAGCATTTGAAGACACAAGGCATCAAAAGGTTACTTCAAAAGTATCCTCATACACAAAGAACTTCAAAAGGTATTATCCTTTATCCTTTAAGCTCACAGGTTGCAGCAGAAGAAAAGAACTATGGCAGATCATATCTCCATTGACAAACTGGACAGAGATAATTACCCCGCATGGGTAATGAGAATGGAAGCCTTACTTATGAGTAAGGATCTCATGGTATATGTAACAGGTGAAGAAGAGAAGCCAGTATTTGAAGATGAAAGCCGACCAAAGAAAGAGGAACTTGATGCTTTAAAGCATTGGCAGAAGAAGGATTCAAGTGCAAAAGCCTACATCTACAATACAATCTCTGATCATTTGCTACCACACATCAGAGGATTGGAATCATCTGAAGATATATGGAATGCATTGGAGTATCATTTCCAAAGTACTACTAAAGCACGGAAAGCAAGTCTATGGTCAGAGTTTACAACATTCAAGAAGAAGCCAAGTCAAACCATTAGTGATTATGTCACTAAGATGAAGGATCTTGCAGATAGTCTTGGATCCATAGATGAAGATGTTGAAGATCACAGATTGATTGCTCAGCTACTTGCAGGTTTGAGAGGGGATGAAAGGTGGAAACCTTTTGTCTTATCAATAGAACTTTCATTAAATCATTATGTTCCAGATTTGAACCAGTTGCTTGGTTTGATGCTCACATATGAGCAAGACTTGAAGGGAGATGGAGATAAAGGACAAAGTTCTGCAATGTACATGAAGAACAAGAAGAAAGGAGATAAAGGTAAAGTAAAGGATGAAGAAGAGTCAACTTCTCAAGTTTATTATGCAAGAGGTAAAGGCACTGGCAGAGGAAGAGCAAGAGGTTTTGGAAGAGGAAGAGGTAATCAAAATAACAACAAAAAGGCTTGCTGGATCTGTGGATTGAGTAATCATTTGGCTCATGACTGTTGGCCCAATCAACAAGGATCAAACCAGAATCAAAACAACAATAGCAGAGGTCGAGGTGGAAGATATCAAAGTAATTTTCAAAGAGGTAGACAAAATCAAAGAGGACGCTATGGTAGAGGTGGAGGAAGAAGTTGGGGACAAAATCAATCCTACAACACCACCTACTACAACTATGCAAATGACACACAGAATGAAAGTCATACATCATTGATGATGAATTCAATCAGCACATCAGATAAAGAAGATCTAAAGGTATTTTACATTGACTCTGGATGTTCTAATCATTTGTCAGGAAACATAGAATTGATGTCAGAATTGGAAAAAGGTATTTCTAGTCACACAGTTCAAACTGGTGATAATACAAGACATAGTGTACATTCAATTGGAAAAGTGAAATGCAAGAGTGGAGCAGATTTGCTAACCAATGTTTTGTATGTTCCAACAATACCTAAAAACTTGATTAGTGTGGGACAGATAGTTGAAAAAGGTTTTCAAGTCAGGTTTACAAATGAAGGAGTATTTGTGGAAGATCCAGAGAATGGATATAATCAGATTGTCTCTGGTAAGAAAGAAGGTAGACTCTTTACTTTAAGAGTGCAAGGGAACATTGGTCAAGCTTTGCTCACACATGGTGAAGGAGTGATTACAGAACTTGATCTCTGGCATAAGAGATTAGGTCACTTTAATGAAAGAGGAATTAAATCTATGGTTGCTAATCAGTCTGTACTAGGATTACCAAATGTGCAAAGTCAACATATGGTTTATAAATGTGAAGCATGTCAAATGGGTAAAGCACACAGGTTACCATTTCAGAAGAAAGGATTCAAACATGATGGATTACTAGAGCTCATTCATACAGATGTATGGGGACCAACAAAAGAAGGATCTATCAGTGGCTCAAGGTACTATGTTCTTTTCATTGATGATGCTACAAGATGGATAACATTATATGTTTTGAAGGAAAGATCAGAAGTGTTTGGAGCTTTCAAGCATTTTCATGCATATGCAGAAAGAGTCACAAGTCAAAAGCTTAAGAGACTGAGGTCTGATGGAGGGGGAGAATACTTCTCCCAAGAGTTCAATGATTATCTTTGGAATGCAGGTATTAAGAGAGAAATAACCTGCAGGTATACACCACAACAAAATGGTGTAGCAGAAAGAAGGAACAGGACTTTGGTTGAGTTTGCTAGAGCTATGCTAAAGGAGAAGAACTGTCCAAATTATCTTTGGGCTGAGGCTGTAAATACAGCTACATATCTTGTGAATAGATTACCATGTGCAGCTCTGAATGGAATGACTCCATATGAAGCTTGGTGGGGTAAGAAACCAACACTCGATCATTGTAGAGTGTTTGGATCAATTGCATATGCTTATGTGCCATCACAACTCAGGCATAAACTTGAACCAAAGGCAGAAAAATATGTGTTCATTGGTTATGATGAAAAGCAGATGGGTTACATATTGTGGAATCCTCTAACCAAACAATTTATTGTTTCTAGAGATGTTACATTTGATGAATAGAAAAGTTGGTATGCAGATCAAAGTCACACAGCTAAAGAATTTGAAGAAGAGGTAAGAAGATGTGAGAAAGGAAAATCAATTGTGCAGGTGAATAGAGATGAAGACTATATGCAAGCAAGTACATCCACAAGTGGATTAACAAGAAGAAATGAAGAAGCTCCTATGTTTGATGAAGAGGTGTATCCAGAAACTTATGAAGAATGTGAACCAAGAAGGTCAAGCAGGACTAGAAGACAACCAGAAAGGTATTCTTATGATACTTCTTACATAACTCAGAAGAACTATGCATATATGGTCAAAGATGATGAAGAACCCTAGAACTATGATGAAGCTAAAGGTAAGAAGCAATGGGAAGAAGCAATGAAGGAAGAGTTCAATGCACTAGAGGAGAACAAGACATGGGAACTTGTTCCTAAACCAAATGGTAAGAAAGTTATTGGAAATAAATGGGTTTATAAAGTGAAGAAGCTTGCAGATGGAAGTATAGCCAGATACAAAGCTAGACTGGTGGTGAAAGGCTATGCCCAAACCTATGGCATAGATTATGATGAGACATTCAGTCCTGTAGCTAAGATGTCAACTATAAGGACAATCATTGCTATTGCAGCTTCAAAAGGATGGACTCTAAGTCAATTGGATATAAAGAATGCATTCTTGAATGGATACATATCAGATGAGGTATACATGGAACAACCTCAAGGGTTTATAGATTCCAGGTATCCAAATTTTGTTTGCAGGTTGAGAAAAGCATTGTATGGATTGAAGCAAGCTCCAAGAGCTTGGAACTATAGACTGGTGAAGTATCTCAATGATCTTGGATATCAAAGTTCAAAAGCAGATTCAAGTCTACTTATCAGAAGAACAGAGGAAGGTACAATCTACATTTGTATTTATGTAGATGACATTATAATCACAGGTACTTTAGATGAAGGAATCAAGGAGGTAAAGAGATTACTTGAGAAAGAGTTTAAGATCAGTGACCTAGGAAAGTTGTCATACTTTCTTGGAATGGAAGTTACTTATACAAATCATGGCATATATGTATCACAAGAAAGGTATCTTGTGAATTTATTGAAGAAGTTTGATATGGAAAATTGCAGAGAAGCTTCAACTCCACTTGAAGTTAATCACAAGCTCAGTAAATATGATGGTGCAGAATACAAAGATATGAGGAAGTATCAATCTCTTGTGGGTAGTTTGATTTATGCTACACTAACAAGACCTGATCTTAGTTATGCAGTGGGAGTTTTGTCATTGTCCAAAGGACCCACATTGGATTGCAGGTCAAAGAGTTCTCAGATATATCAAAGGAACTATAAAAGAAGGATTATATTATCCTTTTACATCAGATTTGAAGTTGAGAGCCTATAGTGATTCAGATTGGGCAGGTAACCAGGATGACAGAAGATCAACTCATGGTTACATGATATACATTGGTGATAAGCTTGTAAGTTGGTGTTCAAAGAAGCAACATACAATAGCATTATCATCAACTGAAGCAGAGTACAAAGGACTTGTGGAAGCAGCTAAGGAAGTCATATGGATGCAGACATTATTCAAGAGCTTAGGCATTGATCAAGGTACACCTACAATACATGGAGATAATATGAGTTCACTTTATCTTGCAGCAAATCCAGTATTTCATGCAAGGACAAAGCACATAGAGATACATTATCATTTTCTCAGAGAAAAGGTAATGGACAAGGAGATTGAAGTGGAGTACATTTCTACTAAAGATCAGTTAGCAGACATAATGACAAAGAGCTTGGATGGTGTGAAGACCAGCAGATTCAAAAGCATGGTAGGAGTAAAAGAAAAGAAGATGATATGAAGAAACAGGGAATGTCAATTAGTGATTGAGGGGGAGCTGTTGGAGAAACAATCACTAATTGGACATATATTTGAAGGTCAAATCTTAGGAAGAAAACCCCATGCCTATGTGAAGGGACAAATTCACAAGTATATTATACTTGTAAAATTAGTTCACTTTAGTTCTAGAAGTTTTTTTAAAAAATCACGAGAATAAGAAAATCTATATAAGTTAGTTTGTATCAACTGACGCGATGGGGAAGACAATGAGAAAATGAGAAGAACTCATTTTTGTATGACTGAGTATAGTCGGGGTTCTCTGAGTGAGAAAGCATCTGTAAAACTTCTAAGTTTTCATAGCTATGAGAAAGAACTGAGTAAAGTTCTGTGTATGAG
>CM035433.1:29231634-29234134 GCA_020310875.1 Ceratopteris richardii
CTCCTTCCTCTTGGGCTAGCCATTCTGCTTCATTACCGCTCCCGTTCTTGAACCTTCTGGCGAAGGAGCTTGCTGCTGTGATTTTTGGTTGTGACCATGCACCTTACAATGAATGCGTCACACAGCTTCTGTTTGGTATACCTTATCTATCCTCTTACTTTCTATCACAGATATACGTCTCTCCCTCTAAACCATATGCATGAACAATAGCTTGATCATTAGCGTTTGTGCATGTCCAGGCCTTCGAGCTTCTCATATCATCTATGTAAAGAATGTCCGACCAGGGATGCCATTATTTTTGTTTAATTACATTGATAAAAAGTTGCATGGTATTTCTGAGGCAGATAGCTATGGAGAGATGAACATCAGTCCATATGCCTGGATTGATGGGAAGCAGAAGACACGTTTTTCAGCTCAGGTTCTTTGCTTAGATTTAATAATCTCTTATATTACATTAGATCACTGTCTGAGGTGTAATGAGGTTTTGTTTACATGTAGGCACGCATACGGGTGAGATGTCAGTGTGCACCATTGACAGAAAGCATATACAAGGGAGCATAAGCAGCGAATTATGTGAGTTATTCACAGGAGAAAATCCTATTTGAGTTGATTCATGTGCGACAAATAAGCTTATATCTCTTTTCATGAGAAACTCATTGAGTGTCAGTAGACAGGTTGTGGGTTTACAACGTGGGTCCATCAACAAAGGAGAAGAATATACAAGGGAGCATTAGTAGCGAATTATGTCAATTATTCACAGGAGAAAAACCTATTTGATCAGTTAATTCATGTGCGGACAGATAAGCTTATATCTTTTTTCATGAGAAACTCGTTGAGTGTCAGTAGAGAGGTTGTGGGTTTACAACGTGGGCCCATCAACAAAGGAGAAGCATATACAAGGGAGCATTAGCAGCGAATTATGTGAATTATTCACACGAGAAAACCTATTTGAGTTCATTCATGTGCGGACAGATAAGCTTATATCTCTTTTTATTAGAAAATCGTTGAGTGTCAGTAGAAAGGTTGTGGGTTTACAACGTGGGCCCATCAACAAAGGAGAAGCATATACAAGGGTGCATTAGCAGCGAATTATGTGAATTATTCACAGGAGAAAAACCTATTTGAGTTAAATCATGTGCAGACAGATAAGCTTATATCTCTTTTCATGAGAAACTCGTTGAGTGTCAGTAGATAGTTTGTGGGTTTACAACATGGGTCCATCAACAAAGGAGAAGCATATACAAGGGAGCATTAGCAGTGAATTATGTGAATTATTCACAGGAGAAAATTCTATTTGAGGTAAATCATGTGCAGACAGATAAGCTTATATCTCTTTTCATGAGAAACTCGTTGAGTGTCAGTAGATAGGTTGTGGGTTTACACATAGACACACACATAAAAACACATACACACACATACACATAGATAAGCTTATATCTCTTTTCATGAGAAACTCGTTGAGTGTCAGTAGATAGGTTGTGGATTTGTATGTGTGTATGCATCTGTATGTGTGTGAATGCATCATTATGTGTGTATGTGTGTATGTGTGTGTGTATATGTGTGTGTATGTGTGTGCACGTCTATGTGTATGTGTGTGTGTCTATGAGTGTGGATCTGTTTATGTATGTGTATGTGTCTATGGGTGTGTATGTGTCTATGTGTGTGTGTGTGTGTGTATGCATGTATGTATCCATATGTGTGTGTATGCGTGTGTATGCTTTATGTATGCATATGTGTGTGTATGCATTATGTATGTGTATGTATGCATGTGCATTATGTATGCATATGCATTATGTATGCATATGCATTATGTATGCATATGCATTATGTATGTGTATGTATGCATATGCATTATGTATGTGTATGTATGCATATGCATTATGTATGTGTATGTATGCATGTGCATTATGTATGCATATGTGTGTGTATGCATGTAAGTATGTATGTATGTATGCATATGCATATGCATATGTATGCATGTATGTGTATGTGTGTGCATGTCTCTCTATGTGTGTGTCTATGCATATATGTGTGTGTGTATGTGTGTGTATGTGTGTGTATGTGTGTGTGTATGTGTGTGTATGTGTGTGTATGTGTGTATGTGTGTATGTGTGTATGTGTGTATGTGTATGTGTATGTGTATATGCGTGTGCATGTGTATGCATTATGTATGTGTATGTCTGCATGTGCATTATGTATGCATATGTGTGTGTATGTATATATGTGTGTCTGCATGTATATGTGTGTGTGTATGTATGTATATGTGTGTGTATGCAACAATATGTGTGTATGTGTGTATACGAGTGTGTATTTGTGTGTGTATGTGTGTGTGTGTATATGTGTATGTGTGTGTGTGTCTATGTTTGTATATGTGTGTGTATGCATATGTATGTGTGTATGTGTATGCATGTATGTATGCATATGTGTGTGTATGTGTGTGTATGCTTTATGTATGCATATGTGTGTGTATGCATTATGTATGTGTATGTATGCATGTGCA
>CM035433.1:29241634-29249134 GCA_020310875.1 Ceratopteris richardii
CAAGGTAGCATAGTTCAAACTACCTACCATACTTTGGTATCCTGTAATGTCTTTGATTTCTTCTCCATCATGAGCACTTAGCTTTTGGTTAACCTCCATTGGAGTAGTTGATACCTTAGCATCCTGCAAGCCAAACCTCTTGACTATATCCTGTACATATTTCTTTTGAGTGATGTAGATACCTGAATTTGTGTAGACCAATTCTAGACCTAAGAAATACTTTAATAATCCAAGATCACTGATCTTGAATTCTTTCATCATCTGTCCTTTGATATGTCTAATTCCATTGACATCATTACCTGTAATGATGATGTCATCAACATAAACACATAAGTAGATTACCTCTGTACTACTTCTCTTTATGAATAGAGAAGTGTCTGCTTTGCTCATCACAAATCCTTGGTCTAGGAGGTAGGTGGTCAATCTGTAATTCCATGCTCTAGGTGCCTGCTTCAAACCATACAGAGCCTTCTTCAATTTACAAACATAATGTACCTTTTTTGGATCTTCATAGCCAGGTGGTTGTGACATGTAGACTTCTTCAGATATCCATCCATTCAAGAATGCATTCTTCACATCCAATTGGTACATGTTCCAATTTTTGGATGCAGCTACACTCACCAAAACTCTGATAGTTGGCATCTTGGCCACAGGAGAAAATGTCTCCTCATAATCAATGCCTTGGGTTTGTGCAAAACCCTTGGCTACCAACCTAGCTTTGTACCTGTTTATTGTTCCATCTGAATTCTTCTTTAGTTTGTAGATCCATCTGGATCCTATCACTTTCATAGAGTCCTTCTTGGGTACCAAGTCCCAAGTGTCACTTTCCTTGAGAGCTTCTATCTCTTCATCCATGGCTTCTCTCCATTCTGGTTTAGTAATTGCTTCTTCATAGGTACCTGGTTCTTCATTCAACAAGTCTTTTGCAAGATATACAGAATGTTTAGTTACAAGTGATGTGTCATACCCAAATCTGATAGGCTTCTTCTTTTCTCTTTGAGATCTCCTCATTTCTTGAGTAGAAGTTTCTGGCTTATCCTCTAATTGCTTCATCTTCATCTTTCCTTTGGACTTCCAAGCCTTGAACTCTTCAAGGTTTATTGTATCATCATCTGAGCTTGAATCTTCTTGCTGAGTTGGCTCTTCCTTGGTAAGCTTTGGAAAATCTTCTTCCATGTCATAGGGTAGACTCACTTTCCTGCATTCATTCTCATACCAAGAGTCATTTTCATCAAATATGACATCTCTGCTTACCTTGAACCCTTTGTTTGTGGGGTTGTAGAATCTGTATCCCTTTTGGTTCAAATCATAACCAATGAAGATACATTTTTCAGCCTTGGGGTCTAGCTTTCCCCTTACCTGTGAGGGAATATGCACATATGCTACACAACCAAAGATTTTGCAATGATCCAGAGAGGGTCTCTTACCATGCCATGCTTCATATGGTGTCATGCCATCAAGTGATTTGGATGGCAACCTGTTGATGAGATAAGTGGCAGTGGATACACTCTCTGCCCATAGGTAATTTGGCAACTTTTTCTCATTAAGCATAGACCTAGCTGTTTCTACTATAAGTCTATTCCTTCTTTCTGCTACCCCATTTTGTTCAGGTGAGTACCTTGTAGTGATCTCCCTTTTGATGCCTCTTTCCTGCAAGAAATCTTCAAATTCATTGGAGAAGTACTCTCCTCCACCATCTGACCTTAGCCTCTTCAAGCTTCTACCTGTTTGATTTTCAACAAGTGCAAGATACCTTTTGAAGCAATTAAATACTTCATCTTTATGCTTCATAAAGTATAGAATGGTCCACCTGCTATAGTCATCAATGAAGGACACATAATACCTTGAACCAGAAATGGAAGGGTCCTTGCTAGGTCCCCAAACATCTGTGTGTACCAAGTCTAGGTAGTCTTCATGCATGAAACCTTTCCTTGAGTAGGGTAATCTGTGAGACTTACCAAATTGACATGATCCACATTTGTAAATCATGTGTTGCTTGGATACATTAGGTATCCCAAGCACACATTGATCCCTGCACATTTGCTTAAGAGTCCTTTCACCTATGTGCCCTAATCTCTTATGCCATATCTCTAACTCTGAAAGTGTCTGATCCTTGTAATTATACAAAGCAATGTTTTTTGTATCTTCTAGCTCAAATGTAAATAGTCTACCTGATTTCTCCCCTTTGGCTATCCTTCTGAATCCATGTTTTGGGTCCTCCACATATGCTCCATGTTGTGTGAATCTGACCTGCAAACCTTTCTCCACAATCTGACCAACACTCATTAAATTTTTAGTTATTGTTGGTACATAGAGTACCCTGCTTAATAGGTTCTGATTACCATCACATGTCTTCACATTTCCAACTTTGACAACAGAGTGTTTAGTGTCATCACCTGTTTGTACCTGATGTTTGCCCTTGGGCTCTTCCAAATCAAAAAGTAGTGCCACATTGCCAGCTACATGGTTAGAACATCCTGAGTCAATGTAAAATAAATGATCATCATTTGTACCTATCTTGGAGGTCATATTCATGATCAATAAGGAGTCATCTTGCTCCTCTGTGTAGTTGTTGTAGTCTCTTCTATTTCTGAATCCACCTTGGTAGTTTCCATTGTGGTTGTTGTTGTAGTTGTTGTTGTATTGGTTGTTGTATCCATTGTAGCTTTGATGTTGGTTGAATCTGCCTCTTCCTTGAGAGTATCCACCTCTTGAGTAGCCTCTTCCTCTCTGATTTTTGTAGTTCTTGTAGCATTCATCTATGGTATGATTGGACAATCCACAAATGTTGCATGGTGATGAGTTGTAGGGTCTCCCCCTACCTGATTTACCTCCTCTACCTCTTCCTCTAGATGACCTACCTCTCCCTGCATAATTAGCTTGAGAGGTAGAGCCTTCTTCATCCTGTTTCTTCTTGCCTTTATCTTTAACCTTTTTTTCAGTATAGAGAGCAGAGGGATTATTACCTTTTGATTGATCTCCAGCCTTTGTAAACTTTGCTTCATGTGTAAATAGTTGGCCCATAAGTGTTGTGAGATCAGGGGTATGCATGTCCATGTAGAGGTCCATTGCAGTGGTGAAACTTTCCCACTTATCATCTGCCTTGAGTCCATTTGTCACTTGCCTGACTATTTGCTCCTCTTCAATTTCCTCTCCAATGCTTGCTAGTTGGTCTGCCACATCTTTGATCTTTGTCACATACTCTGAGACTGATTGCTTGGGCTGCTTCCTAAGGGTTGTGAACTCTATCCATAATTGATTCTTCCTAGCCCTTGTGTTGGAAGAAAAATAGTTTGACAAGGTTTCCCAAGTCTCTTGGGAAGTCTTACAATTCCTTACATGAGGTAAAAGAAAGTCAGATATAGAGTTTAAGAAATAAGACCTTGCCAAAGCATCCTTTGCACACCATTGGTTGAGCCTTTCATGTTCATCCTTTGTAGGTAGTCCTCTAGTCTTGAATGAGGGCAACTCCTCATCTCCTGATATGTATCCAAATAGACTTCTCCCTTGTAGATAGGTCTTCATTCTCAATGACCAAGCCTGGTAGTTATTTCTGTCCAGTTTGTCAATGAAGGAAGGGAAACCATCACCCATGATTACCTTCTTTGCTCTGATACCACTGTTGGATGTGATGGATGGATGCACTCAAGAAATGAGTTGGTGCTGCAAAACCTGCTTCACACCTGCCCTCTTTTCTCTTCAGATATGCTTAGTGAACTTGCTTAGCTTCCAAATGACACAAAGAAACCATATATGTACTTTGGAAATGGTTTGGGTAATGATCAAACCAAAACAGATAACTTGGTACTTCAAAAATCAAGAAAAACTTTCTATTCTTGTAGTGATACCTGCTCAGACTTTTACTCAGTGTGACCAGCACACTTAAAATTGGAACAATTCCTTTTGGGAGTATTAAAGTACCTTAGTAAGCTACCAATCACAAGTGGAATCACTTCAATTGATAAACTATGCAGTGAGAAATAAGTTTAGCAAAATTATAATCACCCCCGATTTTTTAGGAACTCTGCAGATACAGACCAGTGTGCACTTCGAAGCGGATTTCTCCCAAATGGCTGAATGAAATCCTCTGAGATTTTGTATGCTTGTAGAAGACCTTGAGCTGGGTCCAATGAGCTATAGATCTCTTGATTTGGTTCAGTGGATCCTGAGATATGCTTCTTTGAAGTTGACAGACTTGGAGAAGTTATCAGAAATGAGAAATGTGTGTATATCTATTGATTAATAAGATTGTACAAGCTCAATAGCATGACAAGCATAGCTAATTGAGGTGTAGTGGTGTAGGCTATGAAGTAGCACTAACACACACTCAGTTACAATGAAGATATGCCTCGGGGAGTGAGCTAGAATGAGTGAACTAACCGTGACTTTTTCACTTCATCTTTTATAGGAGTTTTTTGATCATTTGAATTTGAAATTCAAACTATGGCTCCCTAGAATCTCTCCTCTAAAAGTAGGGAGATATTCTCTCCATTACAACATTCAGATTTCCACGACTTTCTCCAGTAGGTGTGGTTACAAATTATTCCAAGTCACAATGACTTTTACAAGGGGATAAAAAGTGAGAACATCTAAGCATATGTTCATATGAGCCTTGCTTCAAGTGAAGCCTTGATAAAGCTTTGTGCAAGCTAGCCTTCCATGGGTCTAATGTTCCAAGCCAATGTGTGAAGGCTTGATATGCACCAACAGCTGCTTCTTGCTCAACCAAGATATACATGAGCTACCAAGCCTGAAGCAAAAACCACTGGTGGACACACGAGTGTCATAGCAACCAGCCCAATCTGAGTCAGAAAAAGCATGCAAATCTGGCGGTAGTGATCCCCCCTTGGGATAAAACAACCCAAGTAGCCGAGTACCACTCAAGTAGCGAAAGATGCGCTTAACCACCTTCCAATGCGTGACTCCTGGGCAATGCATAAACCAGCTCATCTGTGAGACAACAAACTGAATATCTTGCCGAGTAATGCATAAGTAAATCAAGCATCCAACAACTTGTTGATAGAGAACAACATCAAATGCATCTCCAGCATCATGAAGACTCAATCGTAAACATGTCTCCATAGGAGTGGCAATAGGCTTACAGTCTTCAAGGCCAAAATGATGCAATAATGTGTCAATATATTTCGTTTGACACAAAGCCATTCCACCATCAACTTGCATAAACTGAATGCCCAAATAGTGATGCAAATGCCCCAAATCAGACATCTCAAATGAGGCATGCAAATCAGCCTTAAATTCAGCAATATGCTTCTCAATAGGACCAGTGAGCAGCATGTCGTCAACATAGACAACAATGATCAGAAGCACATCATTAGCACGCTTAACATATAAGGTGCTTTCAGTTGGACTGTTCTCAAAACCATGTGCAACCAGATAGGCATGTATCTTCTCATACCAAGCACGTGGTGCTTGCTTTAAACCATATAACGCCTTCTTTAACCTACACACCTGGTTTTCATGCCCTTGCTGCACAAAGCCACGGGGCTGAAAAACATACACTTCTTCATGCAAGTCACCATTCAAAAATGCTGTTTTAATGTCCAACTGATGTAAATTCCAACCATGATGGGCTGCAAGTGCACAAATGCTCCGAACAGTAGTCATACGGCATGTAGGTGCAAAGGTCTCATCAAAATCAATGCCTCTTTCCTGCGCATAACCCTTTGCAACAAGCCTCGCCTTATACCTATCAACTGTACCATCAGGTTCACGCTTCAGCTTGTATACCCACTTAGTGCCAATGGCCTTCTTGCCAGGAGGCAAGTCACATAAAGAACATGTACCATTCTTCATTATAGCATCATATTCAGATTGCATAACAACCATCCAATTTTCTGAATTCTGTGCTTCATCAAAAGAAATAGGCTCATTCTCATCACAGAGACTAGACGCAGCCATAGCATAGCAATCTGATGCAAAGGAGGCACTATGAGAGCCTGAACGAGTACAATATGACAAAGGTGCATCTAATTTGCTGTCACACAAAGTCTGCACCAGCCATTTTGGCATAGTTTTTGCCTGCTCAATATCAGCTCTCTCATCAGCAAGTGCATCATGTAAATCTGCATCAGAAATGGAATGATCTGCATCATCATATGAAACCTGCAAAGGCTGAGAAGTTGCCTCATTAGGACCAGCGCTAGATTGTCCACCTGTAAAAAGAGGCATCAAAGTATCATACATGTCTTTGGAGCTAACAGATGTCTCCTTAGTACATGAAAGCAATGGCTGAATAGCATCTTCCACAAAGACAACATCACGACTAACCAGAATGCGTTTAGTCTGTGGATGATACAGATGATAGCCTTTACTTTCAGAACTGTACCCAACAAAAATACATTTTACTGCCTTATCATCCAATTTTCTGTGATGTTGTTCAGGCACTAGTGCATATGCCAAACAACCAAAAACACGCAGATGAGCAACAGATGGCTTGCGGTCATGCCAAGCCTCATATGGAGTGATAGACTGCAGTGCTTTAGTGGGACACCTGTTAAGTACATATGCTGCACATATGACAGCCTCAAGCCAGAAACTATGAGGTAAAGCCTAACTCTTGACCATGCACCTCGCCATCTCCATGAGTGACCTGTTCTTTCGTTCAGCAACTCCATTCTGTTGAGGTGTATATGGCATTGTACACTGGTGTTTTATCTGACGTTCAGCCAGAAATGCATTAAAATCAGAAGACATATATTCCCCCCCTCGATCAGAACGGAGGGTGCCCATTTTACATGCTAATAGATTTTTAGCCAAAACCAAAAACTATTTGAAGCACATGAACACTTCGGACTTTGCTTTGAGTGGATAGACCCATGCATGCCTGGAAAAATCATCAATGAAAGTCACGAAGTAAAGGTAATTTCCAAAAGAGGGTGTCTGCATAGGACCACAAACATCACTATGTACAAGCTACAATTTCTGCGTAGCCCGAACTGAACCATCTTTTGGAAAGGATGAACGCTGCATTTTGCCCAAAATAGAGCCCTCACAAACATGTTTTCCAGGTGCCTCAAGTTTGGGCAAAGAGGACACCATTTCAGATTTCTGCAGGCATAGCAAACTAGCAAAATTCAGATGACCAAAGCGTGCATGCCAAAGCTTTGCATCTGACATAGCCTGAGAATCATGAACTGCACATGCCAAATCATTCACAGATCTTTCATAGTCTATGAGCTTGTACAGCCAACGACATAAAATGCCAGAAGCAATAATCACATCGCCATTTGATAGATCATGAACTGTACACCTGTCATCAACAAATTTCACAACCAAGCCAATCTTGGCTAATGCAAAAACTGATAACAGGTTCTTTTTGATCCCTGGCACAAATAAAGCATCTGACAAAGTGAAAGAACTACCATCAACAGTAGTCAAAATGATCTTACCAACTCCCATAACAAGATAAGAGGAGTTGTTGGCGCATGAAACAGTATTCCCTGTAGGGGCAGGCTCGAGTGGAGAAGAAACTGCGCTGCG
>CM035433.1:29254134-29281634 GCA_020310875.1 Ceratopteris richardii
AAAACGAAACAGCTTGGAGCAAACACGCAGAGTGTGTTACGATGTAAAATTCACAAGAGAAGAGCATATTACTATGTAAAATTCACAACAAATGACAAGTAGTATATTAGCATTATTGGTGTATATACAAAACCAGGAAGAAACACCTAAATAGGGTTCTAAGTATGGTCACACACATCAGAACCTATATATATATATATAGGTTCTAAGTATGGTCACACACATCAGAACCTATATATATATATATATATATATATATATATATATATATATATATATATATATATATAACCTTCTCATGGCGTTCCATAAAATGGTGAAGCGGACGATGACTTCGTAAAACAAAGCTTGCTTGTAGTTCATTTGATGATCTAACAAAATGTGACCTAAATCCATTTACACACTTTCTGCACCAATCTTCAAAGTTGTAGTTGATTTGATGATCTAACAAAATGTGACTTAAATCCATTTACACATTTACTACACCAATCTTCAAAGTTGTAGTTGATCTGATGATCTAACAAAATGTGGCCGAAATCCATTTACACATTTTCTACACCAATCCTCAAAGTCCACTTTGTGGCGAAGATCGATGTACTCAAATCTGATCTAACGTCTTTCTTTTTTGGTTCCATACGTGCTTCTAGTTATGAAAGCCTTTGGACCAAAGCTTGTTGACTCTTTGAAATCTTTCTTCTTCACGCTTGTGATACCAGTGACAAGGAATGCTATGAAACTTGTTGCATGATGTCATAGTTACTAATGAAGCACAGGGGATTTTGCAAGAACAGAAGAGTATAAAGTTGAAGCAAGAAGAAAAACATTACAAGTCAGAGGCACATCCTTATAAAAAGGAAGGCAACAAGAAAACAACCAAAGCGGGTGACCCGCCCACTTAAAAGGATCTGACTAAAGGGAGAGGCACAACCTAAACTAACGCTTCTAGATTAATATACATATCAAAGAAATGAATCATGTTCATGCTGCAATGTAAATACAAAGATAACAATTTTTCACTAGGATGGGGTTATTGATTTCTATGTGACCATCCTAAACAAAAATCACTAGGATGGGGTTATTGATTTCTATGTGAGCATCCTTAGTGGAAGTAATACAAAGATTCAGGATTCTTCTACTGCCACTCATACAAGAAAATAGAAAATATTTGCTGCTACTCAAAAAAATCTTGCATTTTTTTTCTTCCAAATGAACCAAAGAAAATGAGCTCTCAGTAGCTACCACAAGACAATATCCATATTGTTGGATTCACCAAGCAAGGTTTCCCTGTATCCTAGAGATTTCAAGCCATTGCTTTTGTAGAATAAATTAGTTCCCTTCCAAAAGCTTTGAGATTTCCAACAGTTTATAAACAAATGATCTAGATCTTCCACTTGACCATATAAGAAACTACATAATCCTCCATCAATGTTATTCTTCTTTGCTTTGCTACCGGTCCAGATGCCTTTGTGCATAATCATCCATTGCAAGCAAGAGTGCTTACCAAAAAGAGGAAAAGCCCAAATACTCTTAAATTTGTACTTCCACTCATATGGATTCCACTAAACATTCCACTTTCTATTCAATCCATCAATGATATACTTTATGAGAGAATGAGTTCTCTTAAAATAGGAATACATATCCCTAGCTACAGCTTCCACACAAACTTGTTTATCATGATGGTGGTAGTTCAACTTTTCTTGGAGAATTCGCTTCTTATCTTCAAGAATTTTTTTGCAAGAAATGGATAAGTTGTTAATCCCGATTATAAAATTATCCTCTAACAGAGCTTCATTTTTGTACATGCACTCCTAATTATTCAAACCAATTTTCCTACACTTATTCATTTTTATATTCAAGTAGTCAAATGTATTATAAGCCATCAAACCTATCCACAAAGAATCTTGCATCAAATAGAAAACGTTATTAGAAAAGTCCACAGAAAGAGTGTAGCAATCTTTTACCTTCATCCACAAAGTCTAAAAGTTACAAACAAGCCTACTACCTTTGGAAGCAAAAGCTATAGGAGAAGTTATAATTTCCCATAGTTGAAAACTACTCTCATTTATATTGTGCTTGACGTGAAATTTATCTACATTTCTCTTTATCAGGCATGCCTAGAATTCATCAGAATGAGTGGCTCTCATGATCCACTTAGCAGCCAATTGAGCAGCCATCTTAGTAGGAGAGATTAAACCCAAACCACCCTCAGATTTTCTCATGCAACAAATACTCCAAGCCATTTTAGGCATCTTGGAACCACTCCACAAGAATCTTCTTGCAAGAGATATGGCTTGAGAAACATGCTTTTTACTTGGTTGCTAGCAAGCTAAAAAATAACAATGAGTAGGCAGGATATAATGCTTCAAAACAAAAACTCTTTGACCTAGAATTTGCTGAAAATGAATCCATTTGAAAATTTTATTCAGAAATTCGTCGAGCCCCCAATTCCATCTTTGTTCATAAGTAATATCAAAACCCATAGGAACACGCAAAAGATGAAACACGGCACCCTCCTTGATGATATCACAATCAACTTTTTTGACATAGTTAGGAATTACTTTATTAGATGCATAAAAACCAGTTTTTTTGTGATTAACAAAAACACCACTAGCAATGCAAACGAATTCAAACTATTCAAAACTTTTTTAGCAGAATATCTATTAGCCCTAACAATCATGTTAGTTTCATTAGCAAACATTTGTAAGAAAAGTTGGGAAGGGGCATTAGGGATCTCAATTCCTTTTATAGAAGCATGATCACTACAATCCTTAACAAGCTAGCCAAGGGCATCACTGGTGATGGCAAAGAGGAGAGGCGCAAGGGGACATCCTTGTCATATAGATCTACACAGTCTAAAAGGGGTAGAGATCTGACCATTCATAGCAATTCTAGAATATGCATTACCCAATAGAACACTAGTGTACCTCATAAACTTTCTCCCAGTTCCTATATCATGAAGGGATTGAAGAATAAACTCCTAGGCAACTCTATTATATGATTTATCAAAGTCAACTTAAAAAAATAGGTGTACATATTCTGATCTTTAACATAATCAAGGCCTTCCTAGATGGAAATAATAGCATAAAAAATAAATCTACCTTTAATGAAACCTTTTTTCTCAGGAAGAATTATACTAACCATTAAGGGGCTCAATCTTCTAGCTAAGGAGGTAGCAAAGATTTTATACAAAGATGTCAGACAAGAGATGGGTCTCCAATTATTCAAGTCATTAATCACTTGAGTCTTGATGTAGGTAGAATGAGTACCTCTCCTAATGGCTTCTTGCCGAATCAAAAGAGTTATGGGCACCAAAATTTCCTTAAATTCCTAAAAAATGCATTTGGAACACCATCATAACTAGAAGACTTATAGTCTTTCAATTTACAAATGGTTTCTCTAACCTCACTTGCAGAGAGGATGGGATCCAAAAGGGAGAGTAGGCTCTAAGGAATCATTTTCTTCTTTTTAAGGGCAATAGAGAACTTGGCTCTCTGGATGTGCTCCCTTCTCTTGGAGGCATAGAGAAAACATTTGGAAAGAAGCTAAGAACCTCTTGCAAGTTCTGCTTGATACATGTGGCATGTCCTTTAGAATTTTCTCCAAGCATAGGAATAAAGTCCCTAGCTTTCTTTTTCCTCATGAGATCAAACACATGATTATTTGGTTTATCCACTTTTCCCACCCACACCTCTTTTGATCTCGCAAGGGCACCACTGGCTAAGAGATAGTCTTCATATCTTAATCTTTCTTGAAGCTCAAGGACCTTCTAGCTGATAAAAGTAGTGTTGAAGTTAGAACACTTAGCCTCCTAAAACTATTTTGTGATCATCATCCTTCTATTGTTTCGAATGGCATTCACCTTAATCTCAGATTTGGTAGAAAAAGTCCGACTTTATTTTATAGCAAGCTCCCAGGCCAAAAAGGGAGAAACACTAGAGGAGAAATGATAGTTGAAAATTTCCTCAGTTTCATTTTTAACACAAGGAATTTTGAGTAAGGAAGCATATAAATGGGGCCAATCATCTTTGTAGTTAGGAGAGTTTCTAAATAATTTGGCAATGAGGGGGACATGATCAGAGAGCTAAAGGGAATGATCTAGCTCATAACTATTGTGCCACAACCCTTGGAACCTAGATATGTTCATGTAGATTCTCTCTTGCCTAGTAGAAAGAGAATTGCCAAGACTTATATTCTTCCAAGAGTGACCTAAATTAACAGAGATATCAAGTAGATTGTGATAATAAATCATATTGAACCAAGAATCCTTCTCTTTACCATGCAAGACATTATCTTTGTTTTCTACTCTATCAAAGGGATTAAAGGGTACTTCTTCTAATCCTCATATCATCTATTTATAGGAGCTTGAAGTTCGAGGATTCAATCTTAGAACCAACTTGAATATTGCTTCAAGTAGACACACTTGGTATCATATTAATCACAATAAGGGTAAAGGAGGGGCAGCTATTGGTATTGCATATAACATTGTGCACCTTGTTGTTGATAAAATGGTGAACACCTCTGAGCAATGGGTAGCTATAAAATGCAAAGAGCGGATAATATTTAACTTATGTTAGTGTGTATATGTCTAGTAACTCTGTTGGTAGAATCAAATGTTGGGAAGAAATCGTGAGCATCTCTTGTGACATTATAATGATTGGAGATTTTAATATGGTCAAAAAAGTGTAAATGTTTGCTCAGACATAGTGGATGCCACTGACGTGAAGTCCCATTGAGATTCCAAAAATATGAATCTCATTTATAAGTTTTATACTTTGTTGTTGCATCACTTTTCCAAGATATCGATCTGTCTATACATTTTGTGACTTGAGAGAAAAACCATCTATAAGAGCCTTAGATTGTGTCGATTTCCAAGAATTCCTTCAAGACTTGAATGATTTTGAAGATCAAATTACTAAAGAAATTAGAATAGAGCTTCAAAAAATCTTAAATTTAGATTGTGTCAATAGTCTATCAATTTAGTTTCTGTTTGTTCATGAAGTTGTCTGAAGAATCTCTGAACTACTGATAAATAAGACATTTGTTGATAGATTCCTTTGACAATAGTATCATTTTAGATAGAAATCCAAAGGCAATGTGACTCATAAGCCTTAGTTCTAAGAAGTATCAAATCGTACACCCTTCAGATATCGAAACATGACATAAATCATGTGGAATGAGCAAGGCATCTGTAGCACTTTTGCGATATTATATGGTGAGAACACATAAATATTGTTACATAAGAACAAGCTCTAAAGTTTTGTTTTTTAGGCTTATGGATTTTATTATTTATGATAAATAATATGTGGAGCTCCTCACATGTCCAAATTTAGAGTAAAAGTGGTTAAAGTAGATAAAAGTAAAAGGGAAAGGTGAGGTGTCTATTTTTAGACAAGGAAGGCGCTTTTGTTGACATTCTCTTAATAAAAAGAGTGGTTCTCTTAGTGTAGGTGGCCAAATTGAGTGATTCTTGTTGCTTTGAGAAGATTGAAACTTGTACTATATAGCTGTATCGTCTTTGTACAAAGTTCAATGAAAAACCTTCCCTACAAGTGGCCAGTGTTGTAGAGATAGTTTCTTGTGTGTATCCGGTGTCTCATCAAGGACATACCTCTCTTCAAACTTCCATATCTCATTCGTTATGAGGTCTTTTTGAGTGATTTTACTTGGAGGAGTTTCCTTAGCTCTCACACTTTCTATTTATATTAAAATTGTGCATAGATCTTTGAGTTTACCTATTGATGTACATAAGTTATCAATTTAGATAGTTAGTCATACCTTGTTGTTACAGGCCTCTAAATACCTTTACTTCAAACTATTCTTTCGGGAGATATACTCCACCCTTTTTGAAGTTTTTTGTTTCTTACACATGCTAGTCAAATTTTGCTTTCAGAATATATGATTAGTTTTAATAAATTCTTCTCAACGAGTTTCTGGTGGTTATTTTGCTACAGTCACCCATTTCTATTTTCTTGAAATTTTGGAGAAAATTTTGATTTCTGAAGTGTGGAAATATTTGTTTGATCTTTTGAGGATTTTGGGAGGTCTTATCATGTTTCATTGTGTACTTTGATGTTCACAAGTTTGTAAACATAACATTGTGGTATTAGAGCTATTTGTTTTTTATCAGATCCTTCACCAATCAGAGCTATTGAAGCATTAGCCTCTATTGATGCATCTCCTAGTGAGGATATAAAGTTTAATAGCATGTTAAATGGCTTGAGAGAAGATGAAAGATGGAAGTCTTTCATTACATCTATCATGACTCGGGAGAATCTACCATCCTTTGAAGATTTAGAAATGCTCATGTCGACTAAAGAAATCAACATAGAAGGTGGCAACTCTTATCATTCACAAAGAGGTAGTCAAGGAGAAGCTCTTTATACTTCATCAAATAGAGCAAGAGGTAGAGAAAATTGGAGAGGAGGAGGAGGATTCAACAACAATGCAAGAGGAAGAGAAAGCTCTAATGCTTCTAGAGGAGGAAGAACAATACAACAAAGTCAACAAAGTCAACAAAGTCAACAAAGTCAATCAAATCAGTAAGGTAATTTTACCTATAATTGTTATGGTAAATTTGATCATTATGCCACATATTGCTTCTCCAACCCAAATAGAAGAGGTGGTTTTAGAGGACGACAAAGAGGAAGATTTCAAGATCACATGCATCAAAACAACATAGTGCAACACGAGGCTCAAACACAAGAGCAAAACATCCTTATGGCTATGCATACAGAGACACATAAGAGGAAGGTAAACAACAAAACTTGGTATGTAGATAGTGGTTTCTCTAACCACATGAGTCGCAACATGAATATGTTTGTGAACTTACACAAGCCAAATTCAAGAGTCACAGTTGCTACTGGAGATAGTATTGAGCATGAAATAGTTTACACTGGTGATTGTCCACTTAATGAACATGTAACTCTTAGAGATGTTTTGTTTGTTCCTACTATTACAAGAAATTTGATTTCTGTTGGATAGATGCAGGATAATGGAGTGAAGGTTGATTTTGACAATAATCAGTGGCAGGCTTATCAAAAGAAGAATGGGAATTTTGTTATAAAAGGACAAAAGGTAAAAAAGTTATATACTTATGAAGTTGAAGTTCCAGATTATGCACGTTATACAATGGTCAATGGGGCTCAAGTAAGTGAATTGGATTTATGGCATAAAAGATTAGGACATATCAAGGTTGGCAGATTGAAGGATATTGCAAAGAAATCCTTGGTTGAAGGTCTACCACAACTACTTAAACAAGATTTGGATTTTGTTTGTGAAGCTTGTTAGTTTGGAAAACAGGTACGAAGTCCTTTTTCAAAAGCAGGGTTGCAAAGCAGAGGTATTTTGGACTTGATTCATACTGATGTATGGGGTCCATCTCAAGAAGTTTAAATCATTGGTTGAAAAGTAAACACGTCCAAGCATAAGAAGTTTGAGATCAGATGGAGGACGTGAATATTTTTCTAATCAGTTTATTGCATATTTGGAAGAATAAGGAATAAAAAAAGGAGACTACAAATAGATACACACCTCAACAAAATGGTGTGGCCGAAAGAAGAAATAGGTCTATCTTGGAGATGGGTAGGTGCATGTAAAATGAAAAGGACTTACCACTTATTTTTTGGGTTGAAGCATGCAATATGGTAGATGTGATGAACAGGTTACCACCTACTCAAAGTCATGTACAAAAAGCACCTTGTGAATTGTTTTATGGATCAAAACCAGATATTTCTAATTGTAGAATTTTTGGAAGCATATGTTGTGTTCATGTTCGACAACAGTTAAGGTCAAAGTTGGATTCAATGTCACAAAAATTGGTTTCTAGTGGTATGGTAGAAGGGCAACCAGGATATAGATGTGTGAGCCTAGATACGAGAGAGTAATTGTTTCAAGAGATGTTATTTTTCATGAAGATAAATCTTGGTATAAGCATGAAGTGTAAGTAGATACACAAGAAACAACAAGAAGTCATGAAGAAGAGCCAAGTTCTCTAAGCTCACCAAAAATTCAAATTACACATGAAGAGATAACTCCCGCAATCAAAAGTTGAAGAAAATTCTTGATTTGATTTCAAAAGAAATTGAGTCACACAAAGAAGAAAGTGAAGGTTCTACATCAAGAAGAACTCAAACTTGAAGGAAAGGAAAGCATGGTAGGACAAGAAGTCAATCAAGGTATCTAGTAAGAGAAAGAAGGCAACCGCAAAGATTTTCTCATGAAGCTTATAAGGCAAAACTTCTTGAGGAACAGGAACCAACAACTTTTAAAGAGGCATCAAAGGTAAAGAAATGGGTTAAAGCAATGGATGAACAAATGAAAGCTTTGTATGAGAACAATACATAGAGTTTAGTTCCAAGACAACTTAACATGAAGGTAATCGGTAACAAATGAGTATACATAATAAAAAGAGGGAGTGATGGTTCAATAAGTAAATATAAAGCAAGACTTGTTTGTAAAGGTTATGCACAGATTTATGGCATCGGTTAAGGACACTAATAAGTGTTGCCACAAGCAAGGTATGAAATCTTTATCAATTAGATATAAAAAATGCATTTCTCAATGGTGATTTAAAAGAAGATGTGTACATGGAGCAACCAGGTGGTTATGAAGATCCCAAGAAGCCTATACGTGTATGTAAACTCTTGATAGCATTGTATGGTCTTAAGCAAGATCCAAGGGCTTGGAATTTTAGATTGGTATAGTTTCTTGAAAAGCAGGGATATAGGTGTTCAAATGCAGATACTTCTTTGTATGTTAAGGTTGAAGGATCATTGATTGTTTATATTTCAATTTATGTGGATGACTTGATAATAATAGGAAATGATGAAGGTGAGATAGCTAGAATCAAAATTGAGCTTGGATCAGCATTTAAAATTTGAGATTAAGAAGAATTGACGTACATTCTTGGAATCAAAGTTATGAAGAAGGAAGATGGTGTATATCTTCTACAAAGGAAGTATATTTCATATTTGTTAAAGAAATATGGGATTCAGCATTGCAAGAGTATCAATAATCCGATGGAACCCAATCTGAACTACAATGTTGAAGATGGTGAACCTTTAGAAGATCCACTTATCTATAGGTCTTTGATTGGTTCTATTATATATACAACTTTAACAAGGCCGGAAATTACATTTAGTGTAAGTACATTGTCTCAATTCATAAACAAACCCACAGATGTACATATGCAAGCAACTAAAAGGGTCTTGAGATATTTGAAGGGTTCATTAAATGAAGGTTTGAGCTATAAATATCATGAAGTTATGGATTTGGAAGCATACAATGATGGAGATTGGGCTAGAATTAAGGATGAGAGAAGGAATATAGGTGGATATCTGATATTTGCAAGTAATAGTTTGGTTTCATGGAGTTCTCAAAAATAGCCTACAATAGCACTTTCAAGCATAGAAGTTGAATATAGAAGCCATACAAATGCAACATGTGAGATTATGTGGTATTTGAAGCTTTATGAAGATATGAATCTATCTACAGCATGTCCACTACTCTTTGGAGATAATGTAAGTTCATTACAGCTAGTGTCTAATCCAGTGTACCATGCAAGAACCAAACACATTGAACTACACTAACACTATATCCGAGAGAGGGTGGTGAATGAAGATATTGATATTCAACATGTTGGAACTAAAGGTGAATTAGCAAATATACGCACAAAAGTAGTGGATGCTCATAAGCTCAAGCGAATCAACGTTCTACCTTGCATCAAAGCTTTGGATTTAGAGCTTGAGGGGGGTAATGTTACATGAGAACAAGCTCTAAAGCTTTGTTTTTTAGGCTTATCTATTTTATTATTTATGATAAATAACATGTGGAGGCGCTCACATCTCCAAATTTAGAGTAATAGTAGATAAAAGTAGATAAAAGTAAAAAGAAAAGGAGAGGTGTCTATTTTTAGACAAGGAAGGCGCTTTTGTTGACAGCCTCTCAATAAAAAGAGTGGTTCTGTTAGTGTAGATGGGAAAATTGACTAGTTCTTGTTGCGTTGCGAAGCTTACAACTTTTATTACATAAGTAGATCAGTCTTTCTACAAAATGCAATGAAAAAAATCCACACAAGCAAGCACTTTTATAGAGATAGTTTCTTGTGTGTATCCAATGTCTCATTAGAGACATACCTCCCTTCAAACTTCCATATCTCAGTCGTTATGAAGTCTTTTTGAGTGATTTCACTTGGAGGAATTTCCTTAGCTCTATATTTTCTATTTATATCAAAATATTTAATAGATCTTTGAGTTTCCCTATTGTTGTATTTGTACATCAGTTTTTAATTCATACCTTGTTGTTACAGGCCTCCACATACCTTTACTTGAAACTATTCGTTTGAGAGCTATATTCCACCTTTTTTGAGGTTTTTTGTTTCTAAAGCATGCTAATCAGAGTCTACTTTTGGAAAATATGTAGTTTTGACAAATTATGCTTAGAGACTTTTGGTGGCTATTTTTCTACAGTCACCCATTTCTGTTTTCTTGAAAGTTTGGAGGAAAGTTTGATTTTTGAAGTTTGGAAATATTTGTTTGATCTTTTGAAGACGTGGGGAGGTCTCATCATGTTTCAATGTGTACTTTGATGTTTACAAGTTTGTAAACATAACAAATATCATCAAAATTGGTGTGTTCTCCATCTCAACTCTGTGAGATTTTCGAGAAATACTTTGTTTTCTTGTGTTTTTCTTAGAACTTTGTTCTTTGTCCTATTCTTTAGATAACGTTTGAATTTGATTTCAAACACTCTGGAGATCTCCTATCCCTCGCTTTTCAAGGGATTAATGTCAAGATGAATCTTGGGTATTGAACCTTGCAGCTCCTCTTCTATTTATATTTATTTTTGAAAATGAGCAATTCACCCACATTGGGGACCCTTTATCTCTCACTTTGCAAGACCCTTTATCTCTCACTTTGCAAGGGCTTACAATCAAAATCCAAGGTGCCAAGTGTTTAAAGTTCACATTTCTATATGCACTTATCGATAAATGTCTATATCGGGATCTCCATGATGCAAAATTTTATCATTCTCTATCTCTGATTAAGGTATTGCTCTAAGAAATCCTTCTAGATCTTCCCTATCACTTGGAATGGATTTCATACAACTCAAATTTAATGAAATAGCACAAAGAGCTATGGTGAACTACCAGTGTTGATGCAATGACAGAGTGACACAGAGAGAGAGAGAGAGACAGATAAACACATGCATGGATAAGAACATAAGACGTGCCTTTTTATTCTCAACATAAGTACACATATGTATAAATTAAGCCCATGCCTTGGGTATTGATTAAAGGTCAAGAAATTAGGTGGTGCACATGGCCTTCTAACAAGGGTTCAATGAAAAAGGGTCACTATCTATCTATCTATCTATCTATCTATCTATCTATCTATCTATCTATCTATCTATCTATCTATCTATCTATCTATCTATCTATCTATCTATCTATCTATCTATCTATCTATCTATCTATCTATCTATCTATCTGTATATCCAAAATTGTGGGCACACCGCTCGCTCCAAATGTTCTAGAGGGTTTCCCCTTTTATAGCATTCCACAATGCTGTGGAGCAGCTAATCACTTCGTCCAATAGCACCTGCTTCTAGGTGTTTTGTTCCTGTAGTCTCAAAATATTCCCAAGGGTCTGCCAAAGCACCAGAGACCTAGGGCACATGAAGAAGATGTGACCTAGATCCTCAATGCTGCTGCAACACTGCTTGGCATCACTTCTTTTTAAGTGTGATATGAAATTCCATGTTCACCTTGATTCTAGGAACTTTGGACAAGCAGTCGCCATTGTGCCAAATCAGACCCTCATGGCAAGGCTGATCTCCCTTAATGAGGAGTTGGGTTTTTTGAACATTCCCATGCACTGCATCTATTCTGAAGGAGAGTCGATTCTACGTAGCTCACTCTTATTTTTGGGTCTATGTCCTCATAGCTGATCCACTATCATGTTTCTTGTTTCCAGAGATGTTTCCAATGCCTAAAGCCCTTGTTCTAGAGCCTCTTAGAATTATGGAGGTTCTAGGAAGCCACACCCCTGATGCCCATGATTGAAAACCAAATTGAGTCATTTTGTCTAATACGAGCCACCCATTTTGAATCCTCTCTGATTCTAACAAATTGTTTGAGCTTGTTGCAACTCTTCTGCATGAAGCGCACAAGATATGAGCCTCTATGGGAAACTACAATCAAGGAGAATAAAAGAGTAAAAATGCCCAAGTCCTTCCAACAAGGGAGGTCCACCAGCATAATCACATCCTTGTTCCTAAAAATAAGCTTGGCCGAAGAGGTTTCACAATTGCACGAAGCCCTGATGATCCATTTTGTCACCAACTTGTCAGCTCTACCTTCAATATCCATAATGCCCAAGCTCCCACAATCCTTAGGGCTGATACATGTAGAACATTTAATTTTGGGAACCCCCTTTCTGTTGTGATCCCCAGTCCAAAGAAAATTTCTACAGATTCTTTCCAATTTACCAAGCTCTTTATCCTTCCGTTTCCAACAAGAAAGGAAGTAAATGGAGTAATAAAGTTGCTTTACAAATGTGTTTGCCCATTGAAATTTCTTACAAGTAGTCTTTATTGTAATAGATTGAGTCAATCTATCAACTATAACCATAACTGAACCATTTCCCTTATAGATTTGGGGTATTCTTGCAATGAACTCGATTTGAGACACTCCCATTTTCCTATAGGAATCTTCAACGTATGTAAAAACACTCCAATATGTACCCTTTTAACTTTATTTATCGGACATTTATGACACTTGAAAACATATGTATGAGGATGTTAATATATGATTGGTGAGTAAACATATCATGTAACTAGTTCATAGGTGTGGTATTTGAAAAGGAATCGATTTGGTATGTTTCCATTGCTTGGACATAAACCTTACGTTACTAAACAAAAATATTTAACTTGGATAAAATAATTCTTAAAGTTTTGTTTAAAAAAACCTACTTCATTTGCTCTATTTTCTTCAGCTCCTTCGCAAGCTCAAATGTTGTATGGACATCTATTTTCTTCAGCTCCTTCCCAAGCTCAAATGTTGTATAAGACTTAGGCTCAAATCTATCTACCTATCTATCTATCTATATATCCAAAATTGTGGGCACACCGCTCGCTCCAAATGTTCCAGAGGGTTTACCCTCTTATAGCATTCCACAACGCTGTGGAGCAGCTAATCACTTCGCCCAATAGCACCTGCTTCTAGGTGATTTGTTCATGTAGTCTCAAAATATTCCCAAGGGTCTGCCAAAGCACCAGAGACCTAGGGCACATGAAGAAGATGTAACCTAGATCCTCAATGCTGCTGCAACACTGCTTGTAGCATGACGGAGCCCTATAATATTTGCTAGCCTTTAGATTAGTCTAGATACCATGGTCGAGAATTTGCCACATCAGAATTGACTTTTTGATCTCAATAAGGGGGTGCTAGATAGAGATGAACTTCAGATCCCAATGTAGCCTTGTCCAAGTGAGGCATCACTTCTTTTTAAGTGTGATATGAAATTCCATGTTCACCTTGATTATAGGAACTTTGGACAAGCAGTTGCCATTGTTCCAAATAAGACCCTCATGGCAAGGCTGATCTCCCTTAATGAGGACTTGGGTTTTTTGAACATTCCCATGCACTGGATCTATTCTGAAGGAGAGTCGATTCTGCATAGCTCACTCTTATTTTTGGGTCTATGTCCTCATAGCTGATCCACTATCCTGTTTCTTGTTTCCAGAGATGTTTCTAATGCCTAAAGCCCTTGTTCTAGAGCCTCTTAGAATTATGGAGGTTCTAGGAAGCCACACCCCTGATGCCCATGATTGAAAACCAAATTGAGTCATTTTGTCTGATACAAGCCACCCATTTTGAATCCTCTCTGATTCTAACAAATTGTTTGAGCTTGTTGCAACTCTTCTGCATGAAGCGCACAAGATATGAGCATCTATGGGAAACTACAATCAAGGAGAATAAAAGAGTAAAAATGCCCAAGTCCTTCCAACAAGGGAGGTCCACCAGCATAATCACATCCTTGTTCCTAAAAATAAGCTTGGCCGAAGAGGTTTCACAATTGCACAAAGCCCTGATGATCCATTTTGTCACCAACTTGTCAGCTCTGCCTTCAATATCCATAATGCCCAAGCCCCCACAATCCTTAGGGCTGATACATGTAGAACATTTAATTTTGGGAACCCCCTTTCTGTTGTGATCCCCAGTCCAAAGAAAATTTCTATAGATTCTTTCCAATTTACCAAGCTCTTTATCCTTCCGTTTCCAACAAGAAAGGAATTAAATGGAGTAATAAAGTTGCTTTACAAATGTGTTTGCCCATTGAAATTTCTTACAAGTAGTCTTTATTGTAATAGATTGAGTCAATCTATCAACTATAACCATAACTGAACCATTTCCCTTATAGATTTGGGGTATTCTTGCAATGAACTCGATTTGAGACACTCCCATTTTCCTATAGGAATCTTCAACGTATGTAAAAATACTCCAATATGTACCCTTTTAACTTTATTTATCCGACATTTATGACACTTGAAAACATATGTATGAGGGTCTTAATATATGATTGGTGAGTAAACATATCATGTAACTAGTTCATAGGTGTGGTATTTGAAAAGGAATCGATTTGGTATGTTTCCATTGCTTGGACATAAACCTTACGTTACTAAACAAAAATATTTAACTTGGATAAAATAATTCTTAAAGTTTTGTTTAAAAAAACCTACTTCATTTGCTCTATTTTCTTCAGCTCCTTCGCAAGCTCAAATGTTGTATGGACATCTATTTTCTTCAGCTCCTTCCCAAGCTTGATAGTTGCTTGGATAATCTTTACAACCTCCTTTACACATTGCCATGAGCTCACTTTTAACTTGTATAAGACTTAGGGTAATCAACACAAGCATCCGACTTAAGGATTTTTTCACTCCATTAAAACTTTCGTTTCGCGTATCTAAATTCATAATTGAATGATTCAAGTTGTTCATCCCATCTACCCTTTTCACCCCTTAAATCGCATTGGATTGCAAAACACTTCATGCTCTCGTCATGAAAGAAAATTGTGACCCTTGACCCATATAAATAGTGACAACATTTTTCTTAGAGCATTTACTATTGTGAGTATTTTGCACTGAAAGGTGGTAGGTAGAATAATTTTATGTTTCTAAGCTTTCAACTTTTAAAAGATATTGGTCGACCATATTTGCTTAAAATTGCACTAATCAAAGATGAACTTGCATTTCCTTGCACTTGGAAAGGTACGCTTGGGTCTACAACTTCTAGAACCAAGACTAACACTAAAGCGAGTTTTATGTTTAAGAAAGTTTTTATCTGATCCTATTTCCATTCTAAATTTTTTGTTTGCTCTAAATTTGGTTCTATAGGGCTCAAGCCATTGAAAATCAAGTTTAACGTATTTTGGGTCCAATTTGATTCCTTTTCGACATAAAATATGGCTTAGATATTTCAATGTAGCAAAAGTGTGCTTATCATGCTCATAATGTTACATTTCTTTATCCTTGAAAATGGTAGAGTCCTCATAAATGTAGATGAAATATTTGTTATGATAGAAGAAGATTACCAGATTCCAATATATGGTCATATTACTGTGTTAGTTCCCCATATCCTCTCCTTTAGAATGCTAATATGAGAACATCTCAAAAATCAAAAACCATCCACATGGTCTCTATTACCTCCCATTAGTACTTGGCTTCCAAAGATTCCTACCATATCCTCAAACTTCATAGAAAAAACCAAAGTCCATATGATGTTTTATCAATAGAGTAGTAATACAAATGAAAAATGTAGTTTGAAGCTATAAATCCTTGATCATATGTAATAGAGATAATAAATCATTTAATCCTATAAATGATAAAACAATGTCATATGAGAAATTGATTGCACACCCATTTGGAATTAACATAATGGATTTGCTTTCATGGCACTCTAGGTCTAGCTAACCTTGAATGTACTCACAAGTGATAATTTTACCTAACAATCTATATGCCCTATGCAAATCCATCATCCTAGCTTATCTATAAGAATTTCTTGGCATATATATATATATATATATATATATATATATATATATATATATATATATATATATATATATATATATATATATATATATATATATATATATATATATATATATATATATATATATATCCCACTTCCCAATACATTTTGAATTTTTCATCCATAAGGAGTAGGTTCTATGGCAAGAGTATCAAGTTAGAGAAGTGAAAACTCCCGTATTTCTACATTCCCTTAGTTTTCCACAAGAATTAAAAAACATTATTTAATCATATTTAGAGAATCCATAAGAATAAAAAACACTACTTCAAAGTTTGATTCACCTACAATTAAGATCTATGTCTATCTATGAAATCCTCGAAAGAGAATTCATCACCTACTTTTCCTTGATTGATTGTATAACACTCAATCTAACCACAATGACTATCTTAAATCTTTAGTGTCTTAGATTGGGTTGTGCCACTCCTATCTCTACATTCTAAATGGTTTCTCTAATCTAGTGAATATACACTAATTGAAATGACCTACAATTTTAGCCACACTTAGTATGGCCTATAAGCTTTCCAACAAGGTATAGAACACCTCAAATGGATCTATTTAGGTCAATCAACAACTCTATCCAAGACATACTATGTAGAGATGTAGGATATGCAGAAATTAGGGTTAGAGAGATACACCAATTTCTCTCCACAAAAATCTTATTTCAAGAAGTTCCTCTCACAGAAAGAAAGATAAAATATATCAGCTACAAAATGCACTTTAAATCTCTTGAATTGGATATGTTCACAAGCAGTTAAAACTATTATAATCAGACTATGTCTATACCTAAAAGAGACTAGAGGGAGTGTGGGCTTGATAGCTCCTCATTGCTGCCCCTCTATGCATATAATGCCCTCCTCTGCCTTTTTCCTAGCTTTGACTACTATATTTGAACTTCTTGAGCATTGGATGACTCTCTGCTTGAGCCTCCTTGAGTATATGTCTCTTGGTTGTGAATACAAGACTTCCATACATTTGATGACTCTTCACCTTCTTTTATAGCTTCTAGATGCCTCTCTTGACTTTTGCACCACCTTAGGACTACCTTCCCCAACCTTTTTTGACCTTGAGATTGTCCTAAGTGATTTGAGCACTACCTATTGTCCACATTAAGGCCTTTTGACCTCGTTTTCCACCTAAGGCTTGCCTAGTTCACACTTTCAATGCTCCCCCTCAAGCTTAAGGTGGTAGTGTCCATATCAAGCAAGCTTAGAGCCTTTGAAGAATTTGTTAACTTGGTCACATGGAAGCTTTTAGTGAATATATCTCCAACTTGGTCCTTTGTGCCTACAAAATGAGCATTAATGTCCCCTCTTGTAACCTTTTTGCCTTACATAATGGTAATGCACCTCAATGTGCTTGCTCCTTGCATGATACATGTGTTTGTTAGCAAGATGTAGGCTTGAAATGATATCTCCATAAACTGGAATAGGTCCAAGTTGTATATCAAAATCTTTGTAGAGCTTCTTAAGACACATTTCTTCGCAAGTACTAAGGGCCAAAGCTCTATACTCAACCTCTGTTGAACTCAATGTAGCTATGGGCTGTTTTTTGCTCATCCATGAAATTTCTTTTTTGCATAGAATGAAAACACAGCTAGAAGTTGACCTTCTATCATCAACACTCCCTACCAATCTACATCACTCCATGCTCCTACTTGAAGCTCTTCATCATACTTGTATAGCATCCTCTGTCTATCATGTCTATGATTCCATCTAAGAAGAAACTCACATGGTAGAGAAAGGAGCAAACACGTCTTGCATGAGTGCCTTTTTCAAGTAGAAAAGTGATCGTGCACCATCTATGTACCAATCATGGAGCTATTGCATTGTGTGCCAGAGTACATGCATCTGGTGAAGCCCATTCGATGGAAAGGGGGTCTATTTAATCACGTGCCATGTATTAGGTCACGCTATACCAAAAGCATCCCTTGTAAAGTAGACAAACTCAACCGAAAGAGATCCACATGTAAAATCAGAGTATCAACACCATAACAATTGGTACTAGAAGCTCATTTTGATGAACATCAACAACATAGCATATGGTACTGGAAGCTCATTTTCATGAACATTAATTAACTCTATTCTACACATACCCTAGCACTCTCTTTACATGATTGAGATGTGTATATGTGGCTGCATGCATGAACTGATATAGAACTCCAACTATGTAGCACAAGTCATGCCTTGTGAATGTAGCATAGATCAATGATCCCACAATGCTCCTATATAATGTAAGGTCTTCGAGCTTCTTACCATCTTCCTTGCTTAACTTGACATTTGAATCCATAGGTTGAGCTATTGGTTTGCACGTTTTCATGCCAAACCTAAAGAACACATCTAGAAGATACTTATTTTGAGAGAGATAGATACTTTCATTTTCATAGATCACCTCAATGCCAAGAAAGTACTTTAGCACACGTAAATATGAGATTTTGAATTTTCTTCCAAGCTTCTCTTGGATGATCCATATCCTTGCGTCATCATCACTTGTCAGAAGGACATCTACATATATGCATATCAAACATATCTTGTCATTTGTCTTCTTCACATACAAGGATGGATCTGCATCACTTGGAGAGAAAGAACATCTCTTCAGGAAGCTCACTAGCCAACTGATTCAAAGCCCTTGGGGCTTGCTTTAGGCCATACAAGGCCTCCTTCAACCTACAAACATAGGGAGGATACTGTGGATGTACATATCCTTGAGGGTGTTCCATGAACACCTCTTCTAGTAACTCACCATTCAAGAAAGAATTCGTTATGTCCATCTGGTAGATAGGCCACCTCGTTGCTGCAAATAGGACTATGACAACTCTAATGGTAGCCTTCTTTGCCAGAGGGCTAAAAGTCTCCTCAGAATCTAACCCTTGTGTTTATGTGAAGCCTTTGGCTACTAATCTAGCTTTGTAACTTGCCAAGCCACCATATGGATTCCTCTTGGTCTTGTACATCCACCTGTTTTGGACTATCTTAATGGCTTCCTTCTTCTGTAATAGTTCCCAAGTGTTATTCTTCTTAAGAGCTTTGAACTCTTCATACATAGCCTTTGGCCACTCTGGTTTAGTATTTTCCTCCTCATAAGAGTCTGGCTCTTGATGTGCAATGACATTCATCATGAACACATAGTGCTTTGCCATGAAAGAACCATATGTATACCTCTGTGGAGGTGTCTTCTTCCTTGTAGACCTCCTCTCTTGACCTTTGGGATATTGCTTCTTGAGTTCACTGAGGTTTACGTTAGGGGTAATGACGTCCTCTAGCTCTTGCTCTTCTGATTCTTCTTGAGCTTCCCTAGTGTCATAGTCTATCTCTTGCAACCCTCTATACCTTGAAGTAGGGGATGATCTTTCATAATCACAAGTGTAAGAGTGATCATATGAGTGTACCTTAGATGTAGAAGCCTCTAGTCCTCTGATTATGATTAAATCTTGAGGTTGACCCTCCACATCAAAGTCTCCATACTCCTCTTGATCCTCTTCATCAAACTATGACTTGCCGTTCTCTCCATACCATGACCTTGAATTATCGAACACATCTCTTGACCGCATGTCTCGTGTAAAGATGCCTCATTTGCAAGCCAAACGCGTATGTTTTCAAGGCTTACGTTCTCAAACATGAAAATCTCCTCATGTCTTGGCGGTCCATTCTTTGCACATGTGAATTTATACTGAGAAAATCCTTTGATATACATCTCCAAAAGCGCCCTCCAAAATAGGGATGTATCAAAATTGACTCTTAGAAATCGGATTGGAAATAGAGAGCAGGTTCTGGGGAGGCTTAATACTTCTTTTGTTTTGCATTTTTTATGGAAACATTGATTGATCATAGGACTTTACCGCATACTGCATGCACACATCATCTTTCTTCAAGCATCGTTGTATAATACTCTTCTTTTCACTCAACAACAAGGATATTTTCAAAAGTAATATAGACTCTTGCACCTCTAGAAATTGTATGTAGTCATGTGAATGAGAGTTGTCCGTTTTCGTCTTACGCAGGCGGCGTGCTTGCTCTGTAATATATCTCACATATACATTTTCTTTCTCAAAATAAAAGCGATAAGTGCATCCCATAGTTCCCAAAAAGTGAACGAGAAAACCAACTCTCCTTACTTCCTCTCTCACTGCATATGTGCGGCCATTGTCTGGTGTATAGCGGCATCTAACGGAGGCGGTCACTAAGTGATAGATCTGCATATATTACTGGCACTCCTCTCTCATATGCGCCCAAGTGGTTTGTCGATCAAAGCTCTAATACCAGCTTTTAGAAACACCATTTTCCATAGATTAATCCCATAAACTCGTAGCGAAGCTCTCCTGCATAATAAGAATAGATAGACGTTTCTCGTTCTCATCTCAGCCAGGCTCGTCATGGATGAGAATCACAATAAAAATAAGACTCTAAGGCCTTACCATGTGGAGAACATGCCCGCTTCATGCTCATAGTATTACATAATGCTTCCCCTTGCTTCCCATGATGAATCTAAAGACATGTAACTTAGCTGTACGTTAAATGAATCCACCTCATGCAAATGAACAGAAATCGATGCACGTCATTGTAATGCATGTGTCGGAAGTAGTGACCTAGGTGAAAGTCATGCAGCTGATGAAATGGGCATTGAAACAAAAAAAAATGCATTAGTAGTAATTCATGAAATAGCATGGCTCAAAGTACCCTCCTTTGTACACAAATTTGCATCTAAAATTTGGAGATTCTAGCCCATAAGTAGTGTGTTAAAGAAGCCAAATTGAGAACAAGATAATTCGTGTACTTCCCTTTTATATTCGACTCAATGTAGACTCTACTGTAGACAAAGTTACAAAAATAATGACTCTGCTTGACTCAAAAGTCCTTCCTTCACATGCATTTACATCGTGGATCCCTAATTTGAAGTTTTCACCCTCTGAAGAAAAGAGAATGTTCTGTTGATCTCTTGATAAGCTCTAAGACAAGTGAAGCTTCAAGCTTGGAAGGGCTTGAAATGGTATTGGATTAAGAAATTTCGAACTTGAAAAAGCTTGGGCTTGGATCTTGTAAGAAAAGAAAAGGAGGGAAGGAACCCTTTGACTCTTGTGTTTGAAGCTCGAAAAAGTTGATTACTCTTGAAATTTAGCGTTCTTGAGAAGAAGAAAAGATGTGGTTTGTAGCAGTGCTGCAAACAGCGCAAAATGGTCTGAATAATATCCCATATGCTATGCAACGCCATCTATGAAGCCTATCAAAATGGCTCCATAGCTTTGTATCTCCCAAACCCAAGAAGCAAGGACATTTAAAGGCTCCCCCAACACCCGAGAGCCAGCACACCTGCACTAAGGTTGAGAAGGCTGCTCTAATACGAGTGTTGTAGAGTCTTCTGAGCCTTTAGAGTAAATGAATGATTATCCTCCCACCCTAGTGCATTTATGTAGCTATTTTGGCTTCTGCTTGCATCAACAACTTACGTCTATTCACTCCATGTGTGTTACTTCACTTGAGGTAGAATTTGAAGTGATGATTTTAGAGACCTTGCCAATCACTACAACAAAATGGGGCTCTTTCAAGAGATGCAAGATCATTACATCTATCCTTGTGACAAAAAAAAAATTATAAATTAAACGAATGCAATGGTTATATTGACATGTATGGTTATGACTATAGAGATTGATACAGCGACGGGTGTAAAGATTTTTTTTTTTTGCATTTTTTGTTTTATTTTCGATCTATTGAATACCGAGAAGTATCTTGATGAAAATTTATTTTTGAGATTTCACATTGCAACTATTATGCATTTTTGACCCTTTTGATTTGGATTTAACTTTCTTTCTCTATATCACTCTCTCTTGCTCTTGCAAATGAGCTTGTAGGTCCTGCTTTTTCATGCAAACAAACGTTCCAAACCATCCTCGTCATCCAATGGATCAAAGGAAGGATGTAGCTTTGAGACAGGTAATTCTTAATGACTATTGCATCATTTTCGTTTGTTTTATTTGCCATGATAAAGTAATGCCTATCAAGCTCTACTAAATCTACAAAAAACTTCAAGCCACTAGTACTTGCAAATCGTAACATGTATATATGTTTGGAACGAAAGGAAAAAATGCTTGCACAATCACTCTGATAGTGCATTGAGAGATTGAAATGATCTTAGATCAATATAGCAATCAGCAAAGTTGTTTTGAGCCCCTAATCCAAATTCTTGTGCAGTTATTAGATTGTGATCAAAGAGGTGTCAACAGTGCCCTAGATAAAAAGCGGTGAGCTCATTGTCACTTGTTGTTAAAGTTCAAGGTCTACGAAAAGATAACACAATATAGAATGCAATCACAATTGATTGTTGAAAGATTCTTCATCCAAGCAGGCAAAGAAGTGCCCCAACATTCCTAATTGTGTTGACACAGATTAGTAATAAAATATATCACCATTTAGGATAATGATCACACAAAACGAAAAGAGAATGTCATAGAGTGGCATGTTAGGGGAAAAAAGGATGAACCTTTTCTCCCTTTTAAAAGGGTTATTTCTTCTCCAAAAAGTTTCTCCCTTTATTGAAAAGAGAAGTCACCTATTTGGACGCTCAAAAGAGTTGCTTCCAGAATAGGTATTTGAAGAAAATGAAAAGTAAAGTGTTGTAAGATATCATAAATACCAGCACTTCAAAATACCTCCTATGAGCTCATGGGTTGTTAATGATATGACGATTTGGTTGAGTAAATTATGAGGTCATGGTTATTTCCTTTAAGATAGATGCACAACTATGTTAAGAGATAATATTTAGTGCAAAAACACTAGCTCCAGTATCAATTGACATAGATAGAGATAATTTTTATTACATCTGATCAAAGAAATAGTTCAATGTAGCCTCACTCTTCAAAGTCTTTTCAAGAATAAATCAAGACTTCGGAATATTATAATTTACATGGATTTTTTTTGTACTACATTAATATGATATGAACAAAGTATTATCAATAAGAAATCCTTGGCTAAGTCCTTGATTTTGCTATACTAAATGTGAAAGTGTAATACGATGGTATGGGACATCTAGCTGTACACTATCACTCAAGGATAGTAAATGATTTGTTTATTCAGTTATAAAGAAAATAAGATTAAGGTTTGATTGGATATATAATTTGTAAATGGAATAACTTTCAATTTGCTAAAAAGGTTATATTTTTTGACGATGGAAACTCTTTAAAGAGAGGAAGAAAGGTATCATCGATATGATAATTCTAAGAGAATATACATTCCTTAACTCTTTCATGAGAATGTGCACCTTATTTTATTTCAAGTTAATCTCAAACAACGTGAGCAATGGATGTGCACGAAAGAACTCATAAAAGAGTTCTCGCTTGGTAATAAAAAAAATTATAAGAAAGTCTTAAAGCATATCTATTGCAAGAAACTTGTGAATGCATAAGATGGATAGGTGAGAATGACATCTTTCTTAAGCCTAAGGGAGGACATATTATTGTTGGTATCTAGAAGAATAGTAAAAGGTTTCAAGAACATCAACATGATGTTGAAGTCTTAAGCTAGATAAAAACTCCTGAAAGTATGAGCTAGAGATTCCCAACAAACACCATGGGTAAATATCAAGATATAAAAAGCATTTAAAGTAGAAAAAAATGGTCTTATCTCAATAGAACTTGGCTAGGGAAACTTTGGGAAATACAAATGTCTTTAATTGAAGGGACGAAACATTTCATAGTTTGATAAATCATGCCAAAGAAAGATTCATGGTTGAGCAAGGAAATCTTTGAGATATAAGATCAATTCACACATTACTTTCAAAATGAACCCTACATGGGCTTTGTAAGGATCCTTAATATTTAGGGTCTAAAATACTAGATCCAAGAGATTAAAAGGCACAGAAAACCAGTTGGTAGTGAAAATAAAATAATATCTCATATCCTTTTGTATTTTAAAATTCTGACACAAATACATTTGTGGCCTTTGGATGCATGAAATCAACAATCTAGTTTGAAATTCTTGGGAGACAAGTGAGACAGGGACCCTCAATTTGTGGGAGTGGGGACATACTCATGTCTTTGTGTGCACACTCTTTGCAGATATTTAAAGTATTAGATCAATGGAGATCCAAGGGATCCCTTGGTTTGGGACGGATCACAAAGTCGTAGACATTATGAGCCACTAGAGATGATTAAAATCTGATGGTTTGCATAAAATGATGGCTTCTACTTTTTGAGGATAAATCTTAGCCACTAGATATTGGTTAGGTCAAAGGGATATAAGAAGGGAAGTTTCCTGTTTTCATTTGAATCACGTTTAGCCATCGGATGGGATCCTAAATCCAAGAGTGGAGAGCCACAGGCACATTTTCTAAAGAGGCCTTCACATGAGCCATTAGATTCGAAGCACATCTCTGGGCACATGTTCAAAGCCAGCTTGAGATTTCCCGTTCAACCTCAACCATTTGATATTTGATTCGAAAGAGCTTGAAAACCATCCACACAACCAAACCCACTATTTTTTAGTGTGCTATTCATCTTTGATTAGATGAAAAGAGGGAAGCCTATGGCTAGTCTAGGTGATTAAGAAACTACTCTGTGGCCACCACCCTCTTCCTATTAGTAGCACACTAATCAGGCCTAAAGCTTAAAGGCCCATGCAAGGTTCACTTTTGGGACTAACAATGGTAATTATACACATGAAGTCATTGTTCTCATGTATAGAGTGTTGAGAAATTCGAATAAGGAATTCATAACCATAGGAAATGATCACTGAGCATTGAAAGGATAAAAAATGTAGAAATATTATGGATGTAGTTCCATAGATTGGAGAAAGAACTCACTAGTTTGGGATGATTTGCTCCTCTTTGCAAAGCATTGATTAGCTTTAAAGATCCCTTATTAGTAATGGACTTCCAAAATTGAGTGTATTATATATCACTTAGCTTTGAGAAATTCTAGATGATTGATATAAGTCCACCTCGCTTGCCAAGGAACGAGAAGATAGTATCTTTCCTCATTTTGTTGAGCATGTTTTGGCATGAACTCATTAAAACAATTTTTGCTACATCCATATCTTTTTCTAGGTCCTACGAAATACAAATACAACATCTTCGTATTTGTAAGGGACTATGATCACATAATATGTAAAGATTCCTCTCCTTTCTTATGAAGTGAGAGATAAATCTAGTTTTTGGCCCTTTCACGACAGAGCTAGGACCTCTAGTGTATACTCCTAAAAGATATACATTTCCAGAAAGGTACAAAGTGCACATAAATGTAGAATTTTATGGAGCTTAAGTTTGTGAAAGTGCCAAAGGTAAAAAATTAAATTATTATGATTGGTGCTTCGGAAAAGTTGAATTTTCGCTTATTGCTTAGTCAAAATGATCCATATCCAAACGTTGAATTTTTGCTTATTGCTTAATCCGTCGAACGGAAAGAATTTGCAAAAATTTGAATGTTTGCTTATTGCTTAAGTTGAATGTGATAAAAAAATGAACTGCATCGAAATATCCATAAAAAGGATGTTGCGCATCCTATTCTTGGATTACATGGCATCTAGAAAAACGTAGAGAGCAGTTCAGAGGATTAAGCGCCAATTCTCCATCGGGAGATTTGGAATAATTTAGAGGTGACAAGAAATTGCAATGCCGTTGTTTCTCTCTCTCTCTCTCTCTCTCTCTCTCTCTCTCTCTCTCTATATATATATATATATATATATATATATATATATATATATATATATATATATATATGAGATAAGAGTACACGCTAGAAAATGACAGAACGTAAATTTAAGCTACTTTCAAAGGTCCTTGTACACATGGATCGCAAAATGTACACGTGGATCCATATCTTTGATAAGAGATGTATGAATCAAATATAAATCTTGTAAACGAGACTTTTATATTCTGGGCGCGTTTGCACTTGGCAACTGTGTCCCAAAAAAACATAAACAGTCTTTATTTGATTTTTGAACAAAAGGAAAAGAGATTGTTACAAAAGAACACACCTGATTCGGATCTCTAGCAAAGCATGGATGAGCTTTAACTGTAGGATATTTAACTATCTATGGTACAAACAAGATTTGGACAAGGATCATTAGTAGAAATGAACTTTCAATATTGAGTGTATTATCTATCAATTAGTTTCAAGAAATTCTAGATGATCGATATAAGTCCACCTAACTTGCCAAGGAATGAGAAGATAACATCTATCCTCATTTATTGAGCTTGTTTTAGTAGGGAATCAATCGACCAACTTTTGCTAAGTTCATATCTTTTGCTAGGTCCTACCAAATAAAAAAACAACATACTTATGTTTGTAAAGGACTATAGAAGATCAAATCAAACACAAAATATCTAAAGATTCCTCTCCTTTGTAATGAAAGTGGTTGTTAAATCTAATTTCTAGTCCTTTCAAGAAAGAGATAGGACCTCTATTGTATAGTCCTAAAAGATAAAGATTTCCATGAAGGTACAAAGTTTACATAAATGTAGAATTTTATGGACCTTGAGTTTGTGAAAGTGTCAAAGGGAAACGATTAAGTTAAGAACATGAAATTAATCCAATCATTTTACTAGTCCATGGGTACAAGCCATGCACGGACAGTCAATTGGAGAGAGACAAAGGAATTCGGGCACAGATTTTGACTCCTTTCATATCCAAGAAGGTGGAAACTCTTGTGTGATCATAGAAAATGAGTCTAAAGAGAGAGATGAACATGCCGACTATAGATCATGGGGCATTGTTTAACTATCAATCCAAGCCATGAACGATGTGGGTTTCAAGGATCGAAAGTCCCAACAAATCAAAGCCTTGATAGATAGAATTGATTCTCCAAAACAAATCTTCTCTTATGCTTGTGAAATGCCGAGGAGGAACACACTTGATCTGCACACTTTGATGTTTTCACCTTTTCAAGTGGCTCATAGAAGTTTGGATTTACTATGGTTCTTGTGGAGGAGTTGGAACAAGATGGAACCACACATCAAGGTGAATGACGACTGAAAGTGGGTAGCAGATATTCGACAAAACAATTCTATTTGGTTTGCTATTTGAGAATCAAAGAGAGTTGGAACAAGATGGAACCACACATCCAAGTGAATGAGAACTGAAAGTGGGTAGCAAATATTAGACAAAACAATTCTACTTGGTTTGCTGTTTGAGAATCAAAGAAATGCACTCGAAGAACATCCAAAGGGAAAATAAGTTATGGAAAAAAGGGTTTTGTTTATCGAAACATCTCTAGCATAGAACCAACCAAGAGAGTTAGGTATGAAAATTAAAGGCTATTAAGAAACGTAATCCATTCTTTGGAAACCTCAAATACTTAAGTCTTTCTTTAGCATGATCCCTTATATATTGAAGGGTTAAGATGGATCATTGACAAGAAAGTGGGGAACGTGCTGAGTTTCAAGAAGTACCTAGACGTGCATATATCCATGTAAAGGATTTAATGCT
>CM035433.1:29286634-29366634 GCA_020310875.1 Ceratopteris richardii
CAATGCTATCAAGAGTTTACATACAGGTATAGGCTTCTTGGGATCTTCATAACCACCTGGTTGCTCCATGTACACGTCCTCTTTTAAATCACGATTGAGAAATGCGTTTTTGATATCTAATTGATAAAGATTCCATACCTTGCTTGTGGCAACACTTATTAGTGTCCTTAACCAATGCCATAAATCTGTGCATAACCTTTACAAACAAATCTTGCTTTATATTTACTTATTGAACCATCACTCCGTCTTTTATTATGTAAACCCATTTGTTACCGATTACCTTCATGTTAAGTTTCCTTGGAACTAAACTCTATGTATTGTTCTCATACAAAGCTGTCATTTGTTCATCCATTGCTTTAACCCATTTCTTTACCTTTGATGCTTCTTTAAAAGTTGTTGGTTCCTGTTCCTCAAGAAGTTTTGCCATATAGGCTTCATGAGAAAATCTTTGCGGTTGCCTTCTTTCTCTCACTAGATACCTTGATTGACTTCTTGTCCTACCATGCTTTCCTTGCCTTCAAGTTTGAGTTCTTCTTGATGTAGAACCTTCACTTTCTTCTTTGTGTGACTCAATTTCCTTTGAAATCAAATCAAGGATTTTCTTCAACTTTTGATTGGGGGAGTTATCTCTTCATGTGTAATTTGAATTTTTGGTAAGCTCTTCTTCATGACTTCTTGTTGTTTCTTGTTTATCTACTTACACTTCATGCTTATACTAAGATTTATCTTCATGAAAAATAACATCTCTCGAAACAATTACTCTCTCGTGTCTAGGTTCACACATCTATATCCTGGTTGCCCTTCTACCATACCACTAGAAACCATTTTTTGTGACATTGAATCCAACTTTGACCTTAACTGTTGTCGAACATGAACACAACATATGCTTCCAAAAATTCTATGATTAGAAATATCTGATTTTGATCCATAAAACAATTCATAAGGTGCTTTTTGTACATGACTTTGAGTAGGTGGTAACCTGTTCATCACATAAACTACCATATTGCATGCTTCAACCCAAAAAATAAGTGGTAAGTCCTTTTCATTTTACATGCACCTACCCATCTCCAAGATCGACCTGTTTCTTCTTTCGGCCACACCATTTTGTTGAGGTGTGTATCTATTTGTAGTCTCCTTTTTTTATTCCTTCTTCTTCCAAATATGCAATAAACTGATTAGAAAAATATGCACGTCCTCCATCTGATCTCAAACTTCTTATGCTTGGACGTGTTTACTTTTCAACCAATGATTTAAACTTCTTGAACATATCAATCACTTCGGATTCGTATTTCATAAAATAAATGAATGTATACTCTGAGAAGTCATCAATAAATGTTACAAAATATTTACTAGCTGTCATGGACTCTTCTTGAGATGGACCCCATACATCAGTATGAATCAAGTCCAAAATACCTCTGCTTTGCAACCCTGCTTTTGAAAAAGGACTTCTACCTGTTTTCCAAACTCACAAGCTTCACAAACAAAATCCAAATCTTAATTTTATAACAAAATTCCTATTCTTCTTTTGATAAGCCTGCCACTGATTATTGTCAAAATCGACCTTCACTCCATTATCCTCCATCTGTCCAACAGAAATCAAATTTCTTGTAATAGTAGGAACAAACAAAACATCTCTAAGAGTTACATGTTCATTAAGTGGACAATCACCAATGTAAACTATTTCATGCTCAATACTATCTCCGGTAGCAATTGTGACTCTTGAATTTGGCTTGTGTAAGTTCACAAACATTGCGACTCATGTGGTTAGAGAAACCACTATCTACATACCAAGTTTTGTTGTTTACCTTTCTCTTATGTGTCTCTATATGCATAGCCATAAGAATGTTTTGCTCTTGTGTTTGAGCCTCGTGTTGCACTATGTTGTTTTGATGCATATGATCTTGAAATCTTCCTCTTTGTCGTCCTCTAAAACCACCTCTTCTATTTGGGTTGGAGAAGCAATCTATGGCATAATGATCAAATTTACCATAACAATTACAGGAAAAATTACCTTGCTGATTTAATTGACTTTGCTGACTTTGTTGTATTGTTCTTCCTCCTCTAGAAGCATTAGAGCTTTCTCTTCCTCTTGCATTGTTGTTGAATCCTCCTCCTCCTCTCCAATTTTCTCTACCTCTTGCTCTATTTGATGAAGTATAAAGAACTTCTCCTTGACTACCTCTTTGTGAATGATAAGGTTGCCACCTTCTATGTTGATTTCTTCAGTCAACATGAGCGTTTGTAAATCTTCAAAGGATGGTAGATTCTCCCAAGCCATGATAGATGTAATGAAAGACTTCCATCTTTCATCTTCTCTCAAGCCATTTAACATGCTATTAAACTTTATATCCTCACTAGGAGATGCATCAATAGAGGCTAATGCTTCAATAACAGATTTTACCTCAAGAACATAATCATTAACTGATTGTTGTGGCTTCTTTTTTACTCTTGTCAACTCACCAATAAGTTGTGTTTGCCTTGCTCTATTGGTAGTTGCCAATAACCTTTCTAGAGACTCCCAAGATTCTCTGCTAGTATTTATATCTCTTATCTATCCAAGCATAATATTTGAAACTCTTTGTGATATAGTAAACATAACTCTTCTGTCTCTTTCAATCCATTCTTGCTCTCTTGCTTGATGTACTTGTGTAGGAGCTTTTGGTAATGTTGGCTCCACTTTTGTACCTGTTATCAATCCCGAAAGACCTTTAGACATGAGATAAGATTCCATTCTAAGCTGTCACATGGGATAATTTCTCCCATCTGATAACTTCTCAATTGATGCACTCAAGTCTCCCATGTTGAATTGTTGTAAACAAAGAAGATAATTCAGTAAGATTGATGAAGGATCTGATAAAAAATAAATAGCTCTAATACCACAATGTTATGTTTACAAACTTGTAAACATCAAAGTACACAATGAAACATGATAAGACCTCCCAAAATCCTCAAAAGATCAAACAAATATTTCCACACTTTAGAAATCAAAATTTGCTTCAAAATTTCAAGAAAATAGAAATGGGTGACTGTAGCAAAATAACCGCCAGAAACTCGTTGAGAAGAATTTATCAAAACTAATCATATATTCTGAAAGAAAAATTTGACTAGCATGTGTAAGAAACAAAAAACTTCAAAAAGGGTTGAGTATATCTCCCAAAAGAATAGTTTGAAGTAAAGGTATTTAGAGGCCTGTAACAACAAGGTATGACTAACTATCTAAATTGATAACTTATGTACATGAATAGCTAAAATCAAAGATCTATGCACAATTTTAATATAAATAGAAAATGTGAGAGCCAAGGAAATTCGTCCAAGTAAAATCACTCAAAAAGACCTCATAACGAATGAGATATGGAAGTTTGAAGAGAGGTATGTCCTTGACGAGACACTGGATACACACAAGAAACTATCTCTACAAAACTGGCTACTTGTATGGAAGATTTTTCATTGAACTTTGTACTAAGTCGATACAGCTATATAGTACAAGTTTCAAGCTTCTCAAATCAACCAGAATCACTCAATTCGGCCACCTACACTAAGAGAACCACTCCTTTTATTGAGAGACTGTCAACAAAAGCGCCTTCCTTGTCTAAAAACAGACACCTCACCTTTCCCTTTTACTTTTATCCACTTTTACTCTAAATTTGGACATGTGAGCAGATCCAAATGTTATTTATCATAAATAATAAAATCCATAAGCCTAAAAAACAAAACTTTAGAGCTTGTTCTTATGTAACAATATTTATGTGTTCTCACCATATAATATCGCAAAAGTGCTACAGATGCCTTGCTCATTCCACATGATTTATGTCATGTTTCGATATCTGAAGGGTGTACGATTTGATACTTCTTAGAACTAAGGCTTATCAGTCACATTGCCTTTGGATTTCTATATGAAATGATGCTATTGTCAAAGGAATCTATCAACAAATGTCTTATTTATCAGTAGTTCAGATATTCTTCAGACAACTTCATGAACAAACAGAAACTAAACTGTTAGACTATCGACACAATCTAAAATTAATATTTTTGGAAGCTCTATTCTAATTTCTTTAGTAATTTGATCTTCAAAATCATTCAAGTCTTGAAGGAATTCTTAGAAATCGACACAATATAGGGCTCTTATAGATGGTTTTTCTCTTAAGTCACAAAATGTATAGACAGATCGATATCTTGGAAAAGTGATGCAACAACAAAGTATAAAACTTATAAATGAGATTCATATTTTTGGAATCTTAGTGGGACTTCGCGTCAGTGGCATCCACTATGTCTGAGCAAACATTTACACTTTTTTGACCATATTAAAATCTCCAATCAACATAATGTCACGAGAGATGTTCACGATTTCTTCCCAACATTTGATTCTACCAACAAAGTTACTAGACATATACACACTAACATAAGTTAATTATCTGCTCTTTGCATTTTATAGCTACCCATTGCTCTGAGGTGCTCACCATTTTATCAACAACAAGGTGCACAATGTTATATGCAATACCAATAGCTACCCCTCCTTTACCCTTATTGTGATTGATATGATACCAAGTGTGTCTACTTGAAGCAATATTCAAGTTGGTTCTAAGATTGAGTCCTCGAACTTCAAGCTCCTATAAATAGATGATATCTGGATCAAGAGAAGTATCCTTTAATCCCTTTGATAGAGTAGAAAACAAAGATAATGTCTTGCATGGTAAAGAGAAGGATTCTTGGTTCAATATGATTTATTATCACGATCTACTTGATATCTCTGTTAATTTACGTCACTCTTGGAAGAATATAAGTCTTGGCAATTCTCTTTCTACTAGGCAAGAGAGAATCTACATGAACATATCTAGGTTCCAAGAGTTGTGGCACAATAGCTATGAGCTAGATCATTCCCTTCAGCTCTCTGATCATGTCCCCCTCATTGCCAAATTATTTAGAAACTCTCCTAACTACAAAGATGATTGGCCCCATTTATATGCTTCCTAAATCAAAATTCCTTGTGTTAAAAATGAAACTGAGGACATTTTCAACTATCATTTCTCCTCTAGTGTTTCTCCCTTTTTGGCCTGGGAGTTTGCTATAAAATAAAGTCGGACTTTTTCTACCAAATTTGAGATTGAGGTGAACGCCATTCAAAACAATGGAAGGATGATGATTACAAAATAGTTTTAGGAGGCTAAGTGTTCTAACTTCAACACTACTTTTATCAGTTAGAAGGTCCTTGAGCTTCAGGAAAGATTAAGATATGAAGACTATCTCTTAGCTAGTGGTGCCCTTGCGAGATCAAAAGAGTTGTGGGTGGGGAAAGTGGATAAACCGAATAAACATGTGTTTGATCTCATGAGGAAAAAGAAAGCTAGGGTTTTTATTCCTATGCTTAGAGAAAATTCTAAAGGACATGCCACATGTATCAAGCAGAACTTGCAAGAGGTTGTTAGCTTCTTTACAAATATTTTCTCTATGCCTCCCAAGAGAAGGGAGCACATCCAGAGAGCCAAGGTCTCTTTTGCCGTTAAAAAGAAGAAAATGATTCCTTAGAGCCTGCTCTCCCTTTTGGATCCCATCCTCTCTGCAAGTGAGGTTAGAGAAACCATTTGTAAATTGAAAGACTATAAGTCTTCTAGTTATGATGGTGTTCCAAATGCATTTTTTAGGAACTTAAGGAAAATTTGGTGCCCATAACTCTTTTGATTCGGCAAGAAGCCATTAGCAGAGGTATTCATTCTACCTACATCAAGACTCAAGTGATTAATGACTTGAATAATTGGAGACCCATCTCTTGTCTGACTTCTTTGTATAAAATCTTTGCTACCTCCTTAGCTAGAAGATTGAGCCCCTTAATGGTTAGTATAATTCTTCTTGAGAAAAAAGGTTTCATTAAAGGTAGATTTTTTTTTTATGCTATTATTTCCATCATGATATTATTTTTCATTATTGCCTAGGAGTTTATTCTTCAATCCCTTCATGATATAGGAACTGGGAGAAAGTTTATCAGGTACACTAGTGTTCTATTGGGTAATGCATATTCTAGAATTGCTATGAATGGTCAGATCTCTACCCCTTTTAGACTGTGCAGATCTATAAGACAAGGATGTCCCCTTGCGCCTCTCCTCTTTTCCATCACCAGTGATGCCCTTGGCTAGCTTGTTAAGGATTGTAGTGATCATGCTTCTATAAAAGGAATTGAGATCCCTAATGCCCCTTCCCAACTTTTCTTGCAAATGTTTGCTAATGAAACTAACATGATTGTTAGGGCTAATAGATATTCTGCTAAAAAAGTTTTGAATAGTTTGAATTTGTTTGCATTGCTAGTGGTGTTTTTGTTAATCACAAAAAAACTGGTTTTTATGCGTATAATAAAGTAATTCTTGACTATGTCAAAAAAGTTGACTGTGATATCATCAAGGAGGGTGCCGTATTTCATCTTTTGGGTGTTCCTATGGGTTTTGATATTACTTATGAACAAAGATGGAATTAGGGGCTCGACAAATTTCTGAATAAAATTTTCAAATGGATTCATTTTCAGCAAATTCTAGGTCAAAGAGTTTTTGTTTTGAAGCATTATATCCTGCCTACTCATAGTTATTTTCTAGCTTGCTAGCAACCAAGTAAAAAGCATGTTTCTCAAGCCATAACTCTTGCAAGAATATTCTTGTGGGGTGGTTCCAAGATGCCTAAAATGGCTTGGAGTATTTGTTGCATGAGAAAATCTGAGGGTGGTTTGGGTTTAATCTCTTATAACTTCTCTTATAGCTTTTGCTGCCAAAGGTAGTAGGCTTGTTTGTAACTTTTAGACTTCGTGGATGAAGGTAAAATATTGCTACACTCTTTCTGTGGACTTTTCTAATAACCTTTTCTATTTGATGCAAGATTCTTTGTGGATAGATTTGATGGTTTATAATACATTTGACTACTTGAATATAAAAATGAATAAGTGTAGGAAAATTGGTTTGAATAATTGGGAGTGCATGTACGAAAATGAAGCTCTGTTAGAGGATAATATTATAATCGGGATTAACAACTTATCCATTTCTTGCAAAAAATTCTTGAAGATAAGAAGCGAATTCTCCAAGAAAAGCTGAACTACCACCATCATGATAAACAAGTTTCTGTGGAAGCTATAGCTAGGGATATGTATTCCTATTTTAAGAGAACTCATTCTCTCATAAAGTATATCATTGATGGATTGAATAGAAAGTGGAATGTTTAGTGGAATCCATATGAGTTGAAGTACAAATTTAAGAGTATTTGGGCTTTTCCTCTTTCTGGTAAGCACTCTTGCTTGCAATGGATGATTATGCACAAAGGCATCTGGACTGGTAGCAAAGCAAAGAAGAATAACATTGATGGAGGATTATGTAGTTTCTATGGTCAAGTGGAAGATCTAGATCATTTGTTTATAAACTGTTGGAAATCTCAAAGATTTTGGAAGGGAACTAATTTATTCTACAACAGCAATGGCTTGAAATCTCTAGGATATAGGGAAACCTTGCTTGGTGAATCCAACAATATGGATATTGTCTTGTGGTAGCTACTGAGAGCTCATTTTCTTTGGTTCATTTGGAAGAAAAAAATTGCAAGATTTTTTTGAGTAGCAGCAAATATTTTCTATTTTCTTGTATGAGTGGCAGTAGAAGAATCCTGAATCTTTGTATTACTTCCACTAAGGATGCTCACATGGAAATCAAGAACCCCATCCTAGTGATTTTTGTTTAGGATGGTCACATAGAAATCAATAACCCCATCCTAGTGAAAAACTGTTATCTTCGTATTTACATTGCAGCATGAACATGATTCATTTCTTTGATATGTATATTAATTTAGAAGCGTTAGTTTAGGCTGTGCCTCTCCCTTTAGTCAGATCCTTTTAAGTGGGCCTTCCTTTTTATAAGGATGTGCCTCTGAGTTGTAATGTTTTTCTTCTTGCTTCCACTTTATACTCTTCTGTTCTCGATAAAAAAGAAAACATTTAAACTTTTTTAGACTTTGTACAAATAGACGGAAAACAAAATAAATAAATTTGTAACGAGACTACGCCCAAAGTTTCCGATCCTCAACATAACTCACGCCAGAAGAAGGTGCAACGTTTTATTATACATGCGAATGTTCAAGTGAATGGAATTATAAAAGAGCAGACAAGAAATTGTGCATTTGTGTAAGTTGTTGAAGATATGAGTTTCGCAAAAAAAATTGTATCCAATATTAAAGGTCTGCAAGTAACGTCAGAACAAACAATGTGTGGATGTGTGTGTGTGTGTGAGAGAGAGATTTCTGTGTGTGCACGAGAGATATGGAGGGCATTTGTGTGTGTATGTATAACACGCGGAAGAATCATGTTGTGATTCAGCAGAGGATACATCATCGACAAAAAAGACAAAAGTGCGCGAAGTGAAACACGTTTATTGGTTCACGCGATTACTCGTACGCTCGTTGTGAAGAGCCTAAAACAAGTAAAATCCCGTGTGCTTCATTAGTTACTATGACATCATGCAACAAGTTTCAGAACATGATTTCATAATCATTCCTTGTCACTGGTTTCACAAGCGTGAAGAAGAAAGATTTCAAAGAGTCAACAAGCTTTGGTCCAAAGGCTTTCATAACTAGAAGCACGTATGGAACCAAAAAAGGAAGACGTTAGATCAGATTTGAGTACATCGATCTTCGCCACAAAGTGGACTTTGAGGATTGGTGTAGAAAATGTGTAAATGGATTTCGGCCACATTTTGTTAGATCATCAGATCAACTACAACTTTGAAGATTGGTGTAGTAAATGTGTAAATGGATTTAAGTCACATTTTGTTAGATCATCAAATCAACTACAACTTTGAAGATTGGTGCAGAAAGTGTGTAAATGGATTTAGGTCACATTTTGTTAGATCATCAAATGAACTACAAGCAAGCTTTGTTTTACGAAGTCATCGTCCGCTTCACCATTTTATGGAACGCCTTGAGAAGGTTTATATATATATATATATATATATATATATATATATATATATATATATATATATATATATATATATATATATAGGTTCTGATGTGTGTGACCATACTTAGGACCATGGGGTATCGCTTTCCCTATTTAGGTGTTTCTTCCTGGTTTTGTATATACACCAATAATGCTAATATACTATTTGTCTTTTGTTGTGAATTTTAAATAGTAATATGCTCTTTTCTTGTGAATTTTACATCGTAATACACTCTGCGTGTTTTGCTCCAAGCTGTTTCGTTTTCCTTGTGACTCTTGCGTGCTTCTATAGTCCTTAAACCCTAAAAAATGATATCAGAGAAGGATTCCGTTTTATTTAGGACATCATCGTGAAACGCCTAGTCATAGTCTCAAAACCATACAAAAGTTTGTGCACACACTCACCATCATTACCAGTTCAAATTTGTTGTTGAACAACAGGAAATTGCTTTCATAGAGGTGAAAAATAGACGTAGAAGGGGCACTAAAGGTTGATTGGGATCGAGTCAGGTGTCCCTGACCCCGAAGTCGAAAAAGGAAGCTCCGGTTTGGCATACTCTCCCATACTTTAATTAATAAAGAAGAACAAGTTACAAGTGAATGGGACTAGTGCCCTTGGGACTCCCCGAATCTCACAAAGCAGGGGTAGAACTTGGAATCTGGAGAGTGTTACAAAGGAGTTAACAACCCTCTCGTCCCTCTCATGTAGGGCCCCACTTGGGTTTAAGCTTGTTGCTCTTGATGAGAAACACTTTATGATGCCTAAAGGCTGGGGACCTCTCATAGTTGGAGATTCTTGTTCCAAGGAGGAATAGAGATTTCTTAATAGACCACTCTTTAGGAGGGTATCCAAAATTATGGGCACACCGCTTGCTCCAAATGTTCCAAAAGGTTTCCCCTCTTATAGCATTCCACAACACTGTGGAGCAGCCAATCACTTCACCCAATACCACCTGCTTCTAGGTGATTTGTTCCTGTAGTCTCAAAATATTCCGAAGGGTCTGCCAAAGCACCAGAGGCCTAGGGCACATGAAGACGATGTAACCAATATCCTCAATGCTGCTGCAACACTGCTTGTAGCATGACGGAGCCGTATAAATTTTGCTAGCCTTTAGATTGGTCCAGATACCATGGTCGAGAATTTTCCACATCAGAATTGCCAACATTCCTAATTGTGTTGACACAGATTAGTAATAAAATATATCACCATTTAGGATAGTGATCACACAAAACGAAAAGAGAATTTCATAGAGTGGCATGTTAGGGGAAAAAAGGATGAACCTTTTCTCCCTTTTAAAAGGGTCATTTCTTCTCCAAAAAGTTTCTCCCTTTATTGAAAAGAGAAGTGACCTATTTGGAGTAAAGAGTTGCTTCTAGAATAGGTATTTGAAGAAAATGAAAAGTAAAGTGTTGTAAGATACCATAAATACAAGCACTTCAAAATACTTCCTATGAGCTCATGGTTGGTTAATGATATGACGATTTGGTTGAGTAAATTATGAGGTCATGGTTATTTCCTTTAAGATAGATGCACAACTATGTTAAGAGATAATATTTAGTGCAAAAACACTAGCTCCAGTATCAATTGACATAGATAGAGATATTTTTTATTACATCTGATCAAAGAAATAGTTCAATGTAGCCTCACTCTTCAAAGTCTTTTCAAGAATAAATCAAGACTTTGGAATATTATAACTTACATGGATTTTTTTTGTACTACATTAGTATGATATGAACAAAGTATTATCAATAAGAAATCCTTGGGTAAGTCCTTAATTTTGCTATACTAAATGTGAAAGTGTCAAACGATGGTATGGGACATCTAGGTGTACACTATCGCTCAAGTGGATATGGTGGTATGGGACACTAGATATAAGGATATTAGAATCATGAACTCAAGGATAGTAAATGATTTGTTTATTCAATTATAAAGAAAATAAGATTAAGGTTTGATTGGATATATAATTTGTAAATTGAATAACTTTCAATTTGCTAAAAGGTTATATTTTTTGACGATGGAAACTCTTTAAAGAGAGGAAGAAAGGTATCATCGATATGATAATTCTAAGAGAATATACATTCCTTAACTCTTTCATGAAAATGTGTACCTTATTGTATTTCAAGTTAATCTCAAACAAAGTGAGCAATGGATGTGTAGGACAGAACTCATAAAAGAGTTCTCGCTTGGTAATAAAAAAAATTATAAGAAAGTCTTAAAGCATATCTATTGCAAGAAACTTGTGAATGCATAAGATGGATAGGTGAGAATGACATCTTTCTTAAGCCTAACGGAGGACATATGATTGTTAATATCTAGAAGAATAGTAAAAGGTTTTGAGAACATCAACATGATGTTGAAGTCTTAAGCTAGATAAAAACTCCTGCAAGTATGAGCTAGAGATTCCCAACAAACACCATGGGTAAATATCAAGATATAAAAAGCATTTAAAGTAGAAAAAATTGGTATTATCTCAATAGAACTTGGCTAGGGAAACTTTGGGAAATACAAATGTCTTTAATTGAAGGGACGAAACATTTCATGGTTTGATAAATCATGCCAAAGAAAGATTCATGGTTGAGCAAGGAAATCTTTGAGATATAAGATCAATTCACACATTACTTTCAAAATGAACCCTACATGGGCCTTGTAAGGATCCTTAATATTTAGGATCTAAAATACTAGATCCAAGATTTAAAAGGCACAGAAAACCAGTTGGTAGTGAAAATAAAATAATATCTCATATCCTTTTGTATTTTAAAATTCTGACACAAATACATTTGTGGCCTTTGGATGCAGGAAATCAACAATTTAGTTTGAAATTCTTGGGAGACAAGAGAGACAGGGACCCTCAATTTGTGGGAGTGGGGACATACTCATGTATTTGTTTGCACACTCTTTGCAGATATTTAAAGTATTAGATCAATGGAGATCCAAGGGATCCCTTGGTTTGGGACGGATCACAAAGTCGTAGACATTATGAGCCATTAGATATGATTAAAATCTGATGGTTTGCATAAAATGATGGCTTCTACTTTTTGAGGATAAATCTTAGCCACTAGATATTGGTTAGGTCAAAGGGATATAAGAAGGGAAGTTTCCTGTTTTCATTAGAATCACGTTTAGCCATCAGATGGGATCCTAAATCCAAGAGTGGAGAGCCATAGGCACATTTTCTAAAGAGGCCTTCACGTGAGCCATTAGATTCGAAGCACATCTAAGGGCCCATGTTCAAAGCCAGCTTGAGATTTCCCGTTCAACCTCAACCATTTGATATTTGATTCGTAAGAGCTTCAAAACCATCCACACAACCAAATCCACTAATTTTTAGTGTGTTTTCATCTTTGATTAGATGAAAAGAGGGAAGCCTATGGCTAGTCTACGTGATTAAGAAACTACTATGTGGCCACCACCCTCTTCCTATTAGTAGAACACTAATCATGCCTAAAGCTTAAAGGCCCATGCAAGGTTCACTTTTGGGACTAACAATGGTAATTATACACATGAAGTCGTTGTTCTCATGTATAGAGTGTTGAGAAATTCGAATAAGGAATTCATAACCATAGGAAATGATCACTGAGCATTGAAAGGATAAAAAATGTAGAAATATTATGGATGTAGTTCTATAGATTGGAGAAAGAACTTACTAGTTTGGGATGATTTGCTCCTCTTTGAAAAGCATTGATTAGCTTTAAAGATCCCTTATTAGTTTCAAAATTGAGTGTATTCTATATCACTTAGCTTTCAGAAATTCTAGATGATTGATATAAGTCGACCTCGCTTGCCAAGGAACGAGAAGATAGTATCTATCCTCATTTTGTTGAGCATGTTTTGGCATGAACTCATTAAAACAATTTTTCCTACATCCATATCTTTTTCTAGGTCCTACGAAATACAAATACAACATCTTCGTATTTGTAAGGGACTATAGAAGATCAATGCAATCACATAATATGTAAAGATTCCTCTCGTTTCTTATGAAAGTGAGAGATAAATCTAGTCTTTGGTCCTTTCACGATAGAGCTAGGACCTCTAGTGTATACTCCTGAAAGATATACATTTCCAGGAAGGTACAAAGTGCACATAAATGTAGCATTTTATGGAGCTTAAGTTTGTGAAAGTGCCAAAGGTAAAAAAATTAAATTATGATGATTGGTGCTTCGGAAAAGTTGAATTTTCGCTTATTGCTTAGTCAAAATGATCCATATCCAAACGTTGAATGTTTGCTTATTGCTTAATCGGTCGAACGGAAAGCATTTGCAAGAATTTGAATGTTTGCTTATTGCTTAAGTTGAATGTGATAAAAAAATGAACTGCATCGAAATATTCATAAAAAGGATGTTGCGCATCCTATTCTTGGATTACATGGCATCTAGAAAAACGTAGAGAGCAGTTCAGAGGATTAAGCACCGATTCTCCATCGGGAGATTTGGAATAATTTAGAGGTGACAAGAAATTGCAATGCCGCGGTTTCTCTCTCTCTCTCTCTCTCTATATATATATATATATATATATATATATATATATATATATGAGATAAGGAGTACACGCTAGAAAATGACAGAACGTAAATTTAAGCTACTTTCAAAGGTCCTTGTAACAATTATTTTCTCCTGGATCGCAAAATGTACACATGGATCCATATCTTTGATAAGAGATGTATGAATCAAATATAAATCTTGTAAACGAGACTTTTATATTCTGGGCGCGTTTGCACTTCAGTCTCGGCAACTGTGTCCGAAAAAAACATAAACAGTCTTTATTTGATTTTTGAACAAAAGGAAAAGAGATTGTTACAAAAGAACACACCTAGATTCGGATCCTTAGCAAAGCATGGATGAGCTTTAACTGTAGGATATTTAACTATCTATGGTACAAACAAGATTTGGACAAGGATCACTAGTAGAAATGAACTTTCAATATTGAGTGTATTATCTATCAGTTAGTTTCAAGAAATTCTAGATGATTGATATAAGTCCACCTAACTTGCCAAGGAATGAGAAGATAATATCTATCCTCATTTTATTGAGCTTGTTTTAGTAGGGAATCAATCGACCAACTTTTGCTAAGTTCATATCTTTTGCTAGGTCCTACCAAATAAAAAAACAACATACTTATGTTTGTAAAGGACTATAAAAGATCAAATCAAACACAGAATATCACAGAATATCTAAAGATTCCTCTCCTTTGTAATGAAAGTGGTTGTTAAATCTAATTTGTAGTCCTTTCAAGAAAGAGATAGGACCTCTATTGTATAGTCCTAAAAGATAAAGATTTCCATGAAGGTACAAAGCTTACATAAATGTAAAAATTTTATGGACCTTGAGTTTGTGAAAGTGTCAAAGGGAAACGATTAAATTAAGAACATGAAACTAATCCAATCATTGTACTAGTCCGTGAGCCATGCACGGAGAGTCAATTGGAGAGAGACAAAGGAATTCGGGCACAGATTTTCACCCCTTTCATATCAAAGAAGGTGGAAACTCTTGTGTGATCATAGAAAATGAATCTAAAGAGAGAGATGAACATGCCGACTATAGATCATGGGATATTGTTAAAGTGGGAAGCTTATTTGTATACCTACACATATTTTTGAGGGTAAAAATCTAAAAGTGGGGAGCATTGTTGTTTAACTATCAATCCAAGCCATGAACGATGTGGGTTTCAAGGATCGAAAGTCCCAACAACTCAAAACCTTCATAGGTAAAATTGATTCTCCAAAAAAAATCTTCTCTTATGCTTGTGAAATGTCGAGGAGGAACACACTTGATCTGCACACTTTGATGTTTTCACCTTTTCAAGTGGCTCATAGAAGTTTGGACTTACTATGGTTCTTGTGGAGGAGTTGGATCAAGATGGAACCACACATCAAGGTGAATGACGACTGAAAGTGGGTAGCAGATATTAGACAAAACAATTCTATTTTGTTTGCTATTTGAGAATCAAAGAGAGTTGGAACAAGATGGAACCACACATCCAGGTGAATGAGAACTGAAAGTGGGTAGCAAATATTAGACAAAACAATTCTATTTGGTTTGCTGTTTAAGAATCAAACTAATGCAATCGAAGAACATCCAAAAAGAAACGAAGTTATGGAGAAAAGGGTTTTGTATGTCGAAACATCTCTAGCATAGAACCAACCAAGAGAGTTAGATATGAAGATTAAAGCCTATTAAGACACGTAATCCATTCTTTGGAAAACTCAAATACGTAGGTCTTTCTTCAGCATGATCCCTTATATATTGAAGGGTTAAGATGGATCATTGACAAGAAAGTGGGGAACGTGCTGAGTTTCAAGAAGTACCTAGACGTGCATATATCCATGTAAAGGATTTAATGCTGTAACTCGCCATGTATTAGATGGTAGTTTAAGTTCTTGGACCTTTGGTATCCTCTAGTTGAGAACAAAATCTTTGTTCCTATGTTGCAAATACTCCACTAGAGAGTTTTGAACATTACGAAAGCATAGAAATTCTAGGGCTCCCCTTTGTGGCTTTGGTGGTGCCTCTTTGGTAGAGTAGACATTGACCATATCTTCTTTTCGTTCCCTAGGATTCACTAAATCGTGCATGCCCTTGTTAGGACTTTGAGTCTAGAGAACGAAGCTAACTAGAAGCAAGAACTACTTGGAGAAATGATAGGCTACTCTTGTGCCCATTGGAATGCCATTAGGGGAGAAGATCATTGGAATATATCAAAAGAAATATGTTTGCTCAACTTTGACAACAATATAAAACAATGGTCAGTTAATATATCCGGTGGCCAGTGAGGTAGAAGAATATGTATTTTTAAGAATTTAAACCCCCTCCCCCCTCCTTCACACACCATAGGATTTTCCCCTAGGAAAATAATAAGACCATAAGTAAGTGAACCACCGATGAGGAGGGTAGAAATTACATTAACCTTCTTAGCTTCTCTGTCTAAGACATAGGTTTCCTTTTGAATCTTGGTTGTCATCCTTGTTGAGCCTTCGGGCTATCCTGCCCCTACTCTCTACGATACAAGGGATTCCAAGGGGGTATGCCCCTTCCCTCTATAACTGGTCTTTTTTCTTGTACTTCACGCAAAAGAGACTAGGCCCCCGCCAAGCTTCCTCTTAAAAAGAACAGAAAATAAAGAATTTAGGCAACAAAGGATACAACAACCGAGGTTCTAATTGTCATGGACACAAAGAAAACCATGCTAAACCTTATATTCCATGTGAATCTCCTATATCGCATGATTGGTTCAGAACTAGGAGAAACTAATACTTCCATTGCGTTTGGAACATGCCAAAACCCTAAGATCGATTGTCTTCTTGCTCGATTCCAACATCCAGAGACCATGCTTCAAATTGATGACATCATCGATGATATCATCAATTCATAACCGCCCTTGAACAACCCTTGGAAAACCTATAAAAGGAGGGGTTGGCCACATTCATAATGAGTCTTGTGGATGCTTGTCTTGGGAGCTCAATGGATCCTGAACACCAAGTAAGTACTTTCAAGTTCCAGTTCAAGTTCTAGTCTTGTCTCTTGCTCTAGTCTTGTCTAGTCTTGTATTGTGGGCATCTTTTCTTGTCCTTTTTTAATCTCATAGTACAAGATCCTTTCTAGTTATTTCTTGTATCTAGTTCATATCCTTGAAGGGAATTCTTGTAACTGAGATAGCTTGTTTCCTACCTACGATCCTGGGTTGTGGAATCTTATGTATCATCTCTAGTCCATTTTTCCATACCTATGGGTCTTGGGTTATGGGACATGTTGTACCAGTGACATATCCTTGTATTATTCTCCCTACGTGGGTGTTCTTGTAATTGAAAGTATAATTCTGAAATCTTGTCTAGTGTAGTCAGAAAGCACTATCTAGTGCTCCCTTGACATTTTGGGAAGACTAACTTCATCAAGACCAGGTACCATGGATTCCCTATACAAGGATATCCAATCTACCATAAAGGACATGATCGAACATGTCCAAGAGATGAAAAGATTGCAACGACAAGATGATCGATCAGTTTCAAGCTATGCCTTGAATATCAAGATATTGTTTCGTGGAACTACATATCAAGAAGACTACATGATTAATCAGTTTCGAAGTGGCCTCAATCCTCAAGTCAAATATCTCTTGCTATCCATGCCTCAAGAAAATACCTTGGAGGATGTTATCAATCAAGCAGTTCAATGTTGTAATCCAGACATCTTGTCTCATACTTACGATCCTGGGTTGTAGGATCTCCTGTATCATCTTTAGTCCAGTTTTCCATACCTATCGATACCGGGTTGTGGGACGTATTGTATGAATTATGTATTCTTGTATCATTTTCCCTACGTGGGTGTTCTTGTAAATAGCTAAAACGATTAAATGATTAAATGGATTACAAGTTGAAAACGAGAATTTCGTTATCAGGTTGGAGTATGATGATTGGTGCTTGATGCGAAGCCGCATCTGAGCTTTGGAAGAAATCCGCAAGTGTAATGAAAGAATGAACTACATCGAAATATCAATGAAAAGGATGCTGCACACGCTATTCTTGGATTACATGGGAATTCAAGTTCAGAGGATTATGACACCATCTAGAAAAACGTAAGAGAGCAGTCAATCTCTCGCCAATTCTCCATCGGGAAATTTGGAGTAATTAAGAGGTGACAAAAACTTGGAGTGCCGCTGTGTGCTTTTGTCCTGCTTGGAAGGGTTTTCATTGAAGAACTTCTCTGTGAGGGGATTGATTGTTTGGAAACGCTTTGGAATGTGATCAAAGGGGAGGCCTCTTGGAAAATATTAAACAAAAATTACCCAAAAAAGTGTCCATATAAAAACGGTCCATACTTGGACATGCGAACTAGAAATTATAAGAGCACTTATCTTTTCAGAAACTCGAATGCGTTTGTAGTTCAGAACAACAAACCTCGAAGAAAATGAATCCTGCGGGATGGCAATGAAAAGCTGATCTATCTCCTTTGTATCTCTTGTTTTCTCTCCTGTAATTTTCTCATATATCGTAGAACACTAAGCTTTATCTGAAACATTTCCTCCTGATTTCGGCCCGGACAGATGCTCTTATCAAAGTAATAGATCAATCAATGTCTCATTGATTAGTAACATTGCATGTGGAAACTTGTTACCAAAGAAATATACCAACCAATTTCTTATTTAATAACTTATTTATCAGTAACCTTGCATGTGGGTTCCTGTTATCAAAGAAATATATCAATCAATGTCTTATTTATTAATAATTAAATAAGGGAGACTTTTGGCTGCTCCTCACCTTTTTGGAATACGCTTAAACGAGAGACCTTTTAAAAATATTGAAAGGAAAGATGATGTTTTAGTATTGGCAGTTTACCAAGAGGATGATCCATAGAGGCTTCTCTTGATGTCTTAGTTTACCAAGAGGATGATCCATAGAGGCTTCTCTTGACGTCTTAGTTTACCAAGAGGATGATCCATAGAGTCTTCTCTTGATGTCTTGGCTAAAAAGATTAATATTTTCAGAAGCGCAAAAGTTTTTATCCTGCACGAAAACGATTGAAAAATCAACAAACTTATTAGTTGTTACTTAACTTGGCAGGTCTATCATGGAAGACATGTATGACACAATCCAAATCTAAATCTATCTTGGAAGGCCCTTATAATTGATTTTTTACACTAAACCGCAAAATAAATACATGAGTCGGTATCTTGGATACGACACGTGAGAAAGAAGTATAAAACGGATAATGAGAATTTAACATTCTCGTCGCAAGTCCACTTCGGTTTCGTTAAGTGTGTCAAAACAAGCTTTTACACTCTTTATCTTTTCTAAAAAACAAAGGAAAAGAAACATCTGTGATGAGACAACAACAATAGATTAAGGTCCGAACCTAACCGACCCCTTAACAAGGCACAAAGTTGTATAGTTGCACAATGGTGGTAAGACAAAAGAAGATGAAGATGAGTTTAAACGAGTTGTTTTGAAAAGTCATTAGGAATTTGGGTGTTTCAAGTGAAAGTGTAAAGAAAGTATACTTTCTAGTGGATTTTACGAAGGCTATGCAATTGATTATAAGGAGAAATTTAACCATACGTCAATAATGCAAGTCATAACGAATCCAATTGCTATTGCCACATCTAAGCATTGGAAACAATAAGATGTAAATGAAACTTTTAATAAAGACCTTGAGGAGGTAGTATGCACGAATCAACCTAAATGATATGAATATATCAAGTGTCCGAAACATGTATGTGTGATGAAGAGGAGTTTATGTGATTTCAAGGAACCCTTAGGGTTTGAGAGCATAAGTTTAGTGATTATCTGAACAGTTGTGCCGACATTTAAAGAAAGACATATCTTTTTCTCTAGAAGAACAAGAATAGGAAATGAAGCTTTTACATCGATATTTGACGTATACCTTGATGCTTAGATGAAATGACAAAGATGAGCTAAATAACATAAAGAATCAACTTCGATTAGAGTTGAATGAATCTTTTTTAGTTAATTTGAAGTATTTATCGGAGATTAAATGTATTTACGAATAGGAAGGCTAAGTAAAATCGAACCTTACCTCCATTGATAATAGTACAGTAAAAAACGCTCATTTAGAAAGGGTGATTGGAGAGTTTTTTCATCATCAAACAATCAGAAAACTCGAGATAAGTATGCAATAGGAGCGTTGATTAAGTTTCTAAGTAAAATTGAACGTTACCTTCATGGATAATAGTACGATAAATAACAATCATCATGATTGCTATTTACCGTACTAAATAAAGAATACTTTATTACTAATCTAAACCGAATGAAATCCATTAACAAAATTTATAGTTGAAGGTTTCAAAATTCTTAAGTCCTTACATTATAAATGAGTAAGTTGTATAACTTCTATCTTTTGGTTCAGGACAATTTCAAGTGCTTGTTGTATGCTACCCTTTGCCATATCATTCTCCCAAAGATAGATAGATAGATAGTTAGATAGATAGATAGATAGATAGATAGATATATATATATATATATATATATATATATAGATAGATAGATAAATAGATAGAAAGATAGATAGACATATAGACATATAGATACATAGATAGACATACAGACAAACAGATATATAGATACATAGACAAATAGATAGATAGATAGATAAATAGATAGATAGATAGATAGATAGATAGATAGATAGATAGATAGATAGATAGATAGATAGATAGATAGATGGATGGATGGATGAATAGATAGATGGATGGATCGATGGATGCATGGATGGATAGATAGATAGATAGATAGATAGATAGATAGATGGATAGATAGATAGATAGATAGATTGATAGATAGGTAGATAGATACATGGATGGATAGATAGATAGATAGATAGATAGACAGACAGATAGATAGATAGATGGTAGGTAGATTGAAAGACAGATAGATAAATGGTGCCCATGCGATGTTAGAAAACAACAAAAAGCGATACTATGTTAACATCCCATAAGCGGTACAAAATCTATCTTTTTCGAACAGCTACATGGAGAGCTACGTAGTCTGCATTGACCTGATTTGCGTTACGTCAACAGCAAGCCATTGCATTTGCTTTTTATCATTTAAGAAAATTTTTGTTCGTTCGATAGTGAGTGAGATTTCTCTATCTTGCGTATGGTTGGCGTTTAGAACTTCACTTTTTTTTTGCGCTAAATTAATTATGCTACTGTATACAAAACTGTGTTTGAGTTTTGTATAAGGACTGCTTAGTAAGTTTCAAAATAAAGATTGCAATTAGAATGATCTTAAGATTTTTGAAAGGTGCATGCATCTTTTACCTACTTTATTTTATCATAGAAAAGTTTAGCCATAAATACCTTCATATTCATATGCAGATTGATAAGGGATTCTGTTTGATCGGAAGTCAAAATGTAGTGGCCATAGACAGATGAATATAGACATATTACTTAAGCCATATGTGAAATAACATGGATTATGTACCTTTTGAACACGTAGATGAAATTCTACATTCCTGAAAAGATGATCATTTGTATCAATAGTGCTATTAGTATGCTGCTCCTGAACAACCAAGTATATCATGCAAAATAAGAAAAAAACGGTAAAATTAAATATCCTTTTAGTCGTCAGAATGTCAATCAAGGAGAAATGAATATAATACACAACAAAACGAGAACAAATGGCGCACATGGTCATAAAAGCTCTACGCAAAAAAGGAATTCATATACTTTAAAAATTATTGTAGGACTAAAAAAGGTTTGAACAAGTTGATTTTAAGTTCGACTTAAAGATTTTATGCTGCGTCAGGTCGCTTGAATTGTGAACTTTTATTCAAAATGATACATTCTTTTGCAATAGAAAAGTTTTTGCATCAGTTGAAAGAAGAAGACCAACGCTATAGATGCATGCTCGACCAACTAATTTTATTTCTAAAGCAGCGATCTCATGGAAGCTCTAATTGGTTGTTAAATTGACGGGTCACCTTCTTCTTTTTTTTGTTCCAAGAGTCCATGATTGAGTGATCGACTTGTCCTTGGTAGAAGGAAGCTTTTCTCGATTGAGTGATCCACTTGTCCTTGGCTCTCCTCAACGTCACTAGAAGCGAAACACTCCAGAAGATATGCGAATAACGATCAACGAACAACTTGGAAAAACCTCATGGACAGTGGTCGATTAAAAATCTCTTGAATGATAAGGTGGAAGAATTCGTGATTGTAAGCAACATCTTGTACCCATACCTCTTCAAATGGTATACCATAAGGTTTTCATTGTTGAAAACAAGAAGCTAAAAAGTAAGTTCATTCCTCACAAGAGGGATGAAAAGATTTTAAATCTTCCTTGCAACGTTGCCTAATGGTCTTGTATCTATTTTAATTTAAAAGCAAGTTTTCCATAAAATTAGCATTTCATAAACGATTTGGTACCGCATATTAGTCCTAATTTTTCACATAATAAATGATATTTTGTTCTCTATGAGAGGAAGCTACACGTCCATGAACTTAAACTTCCATTTGATACATGGCCAATTTAGACACCATGTCCTATTGAGGGAGTTATGCAAATGTAGGTGCTTCTTAATATCCAGTGTCTTATCCAATTTCTGGGCATTGATCCATCTTAACCCTTCAATTTGCACAGGATCATGCCTGAGAAGGAGGTGGCTCTTTGAGTTCTTGGAAGATTTAAATTTATGTTTTAATAGGCACTAATGCTCATAAAAATCTCTCCTATCAAAATTTATGTCCTCAAATCAAATCCTCTATCTTTTGTCTTAGTTCTAGAGATGTTTCAAAAAACGAAATCCTTTGTTCCATATTTTTTTTCGCCCTTTGCAGGTTCTGCAAGTCAATTTCTTTGATTTTTGACAGGTGCGAACCAAATCAAATTGTTTTGCCTACTCCTCGCTGCCCACTTCCGATCCTAATTCACCGTGATGTATGGTTTCATCTTCTTCTAACTCTTCTTGGAGTCATTACAAAAGTAGGAAACATCAAAGTCTGAAGATCAAAGCCCTCTCAAATAGGAAGTCACGCGAATGTAAAAGAAAAAGTATTTCTATGATTCAATTTTTCTGAGGAAGCTTCTGCCTTGCACTACGCTTTAATCATCCACATTGCAGCCAACGTATCCATCATTCCCCTAGCATCGAGAACGCCCAACCCTCCAGAATCATTTTGGTTTGTACAAATGGACCATTTGATTTTGGGTAGGCCTTTGCTGCCCGTCCAAAAGAAAATTAATGAGGTTCTTTCCAACTTCAATAAATCTTTGTCTTTTGATATCCAACACACCAAAGAATACATAATGGATGAAAGTGCGATTGCGTTGATCAACATGGCACACCACATTAGATTGAGCTGCATAACCTTCTAATAAACAACTCGATTATCTAGTTTGGGAACAACAATCCCACCGCTGACCCATGGAAAAATCAAAACCCGTCAGAATTTCGACCAAGGGGAAGATTTGTGCATTCGAGAGTTACTCACATCCCTTGATAACCAAAAAATGCGGAACTGACCTTGAAATTTCCTTGAAAAATGTTTTTGACTGATTTATTTTACATCGCAAAAGCAATGCTTTATTTTAAAAACATGGAGATTTACGGATCACCAATACTTCTATATTTACAACAAACTATGAATTCTATGATGCTACTATTGTAGAACGAGATACCCATCGTCTCGGTCACGTGCGCCGTTTTCCGACATGTAACGTATATAATGCTCTCGCCAAACACGTAGTGACACAAAGATATCCAAAGGAAAGTCTTATCGATGGGTTGCATTCTTAGAGGGATGTAGTCATCCTCCGAACGTTTCTTACAACATTGGTGTTACATTACCTTGGATTTCCATATGAAACTATGCTATCATCAAATAAATACATTTAAGTGATGTCTTATTCCGGAGTAGTTCACAAGTCAATAGGAGCGCTCCTTTAGAAACAAAGTCTACATTGGCACACTGATCATTAAAAATCTCGTTTGGAAGCCCCTTTTTGTTCATTTGATATTTTCGTATCAGACTTTTAAGTCCTCGGTGCGAGTCCAATTCAGTCTTGTCAACTGTCCTTGGAAGAGACTTGTACGGTTTTAGACCTTTAAAATTTTCAAAGACAAAAGTGAAAGAAAACATATGAAGAGGCACAAGTCAAGGGAAAAATCCCATCAATGAGCAGGACGATGCATTTTGAGAGGCTGGAGAATCTTCAAATGCGCTTTATGGTGAAAGCGGAAAGCAAGATTCCAGTCCGCTTCGCGTTGATGAGATGATGTACGATGAGAAATGAAGCTTACAGTGTAGAGACTGAAGGAACAGAGACGTGATTCGCGATTCGCTCGACAAGCTGAACTCGCTAACGGAAGAAGCTCTGGAAGGATTGTGGCCCTCGTGACTGTTCCAGGGTTTACTCTCAGGAACTCCATTATCGAAGCGCAGGTTGAAGCGGACAAGTTCAGCGCTAGTGTCGCCGTGGCCCGTCACCCGTCAGAAGTTTCAAAGCCCAGGATCGTTCTCAGCAAGCTCCGTCAGCAGGCACGTCCACCGAGGGTCTTCGCAGGGCGTCTCTCGTCTGTCGCGATACCCCCTTCCGGCTGTCGCGACACCCTCCCCGTGTGTCGCGATACTTCCCCCCTTCGGTGGCGCACTGGCGATACTCCCTCCTTGTCGCGAGACTCTCCTCGTGTGTCGCGATACACCTCCCGTGTGTCGCGATACACCCCCGGCATTTGTCCGCATTTGGCCTTGATTTGTGGGCCTGATGGTCTTTTATTAGGTGATTAAATGTGGCTGGCCTCATCGCGAGGGCATGAAGGATTTTATAATAGGGAGAAAAAGTTAAAAAGAGAGAGAAAAGCTTTCTGGTCAAGTGGGCGCTGTTCGTGGGAGTCAAAGGTCCTTTGGTTTGAAGCGTTAAGGAATCTTCTCGGCGCGCGTGAAACTCCTCATTTGAATTAGGATCTCGTTTCTGAAGAATTAAAACTTTAGGCCCGTTGGAAATTTTGGCAGCGCACGGTTGAAGTGGTAGCTTTTTTCTGTAATTTTGAAAATAATTAAAAAGAAAAGAAAATAAAAGAGTTAAGCAGATTATGGAGAAGAAAGAAATGGACTTTGTGGCTCCCCCTCAGTCCGTGTCCCCCCTTGAGTTGGAGTCTGTCCCAGTGGACATCGCGCCCACAGACGTCTCTTTATGCAAGGAGTCTGTGGCGGCAAAGCAGGAAGAACTGAAGAAAACTTGCCTGATCGGTCAAATGTTTGGCCCCAGGCCCCCTCTTGAAAGTGTGAGAACTTGGCTTCGCAAGGAGTTGTTCCCACGAGGCTTAATTGTGTCCAAATGTCAATTCCTGCTGGCGAGTCACCTGCTTCTTGTATTTGAGAACGAAGAGATGGCTTTCCAAGCCCTGCAAGCCGGCTCCTGGCAAGTGGGCCGGTCCACCCTTTGCCTTTTTAAGTGGACCCCTGACTTTGTCCCGAACAGATCAAAGCCTCTTCGTTACCCGCTTTGGGTGGAGCTTCCCAATCTGCCTTTCTTCATGTATGGATTTCTCCGTGAAATCGTCTCACCGATCGGTCGTCCGATGGCCGCAAGACAGGATGTTGGGGGGTTAATCTACGATGGAGCTCAACATTCTTTCAATGCAAGATGGCATCCTCAGATCTGCGTTGAAACAGACCTGAACCAGGTCCTTCCCTCGAAGATCTCCATAAACTGTGGAGATGGTAAGACCTGGACACAAGAGGTTACTTACAAGAATTTGCCAAACGCGTGCTTCCGGTGCGGGCTTCAAGGTCACAGGATCAAAGACTGCCCCCTGAAGAAAAGTACCAATAAAAACAAGCTTAAACCAGATGGGACCCTAGACCCTCACCCCCAAGACGACACTCGGGGTCATCCCCCTCCAATGGAGGAAGAAGAGGGAACTCGCGTTGCTGAGACGGATTCAGAAGGTTTCACTGAAGTGAGACGCAAGAGGAAAGTTAGCCCTCGAAGATCAAAAACAAGGAATTCTTCGACAGCTGCCCCCTCGAATAACATATACTGTAACCTAGAAAAAGAGATTAATGAGCTCGACTTCCCAGGGGACAACCTCTTTGAAGAAGACCCCACTGATAATACCCTTGGGTGCTCTACCAGCAAAGAAGATAACCAAGAAGGTTACACCACGAGTAAAGAGGAAGGCTTCACTACCAGCAATGAAGACAACCCAGACAGCGAAAGCTCCGCTCTTGGTCCTACCCTCCCGGTATGCTTTCCAAGACTACCGCAACAAAAGTCCAAGCTTAAAGGTAAACAACCTTCCGGCATGCCTTGGAAGAGCCCCCTCAAGAGTAGGATCCTAAGTCAAGAAGTAGGGAAGAAAAAAGAAGACCACAAGAAGAAAAAAGATCGGGTCCCTCCCCTCAAAGAGGGCAACCATCATTAATGAAACTCACATCTCTAAACGTTAGGGGTCTGTCTGACCCGTCAAGAGCTTCGGTTCTTGGCCAGTGGTTCAAAGACATGTGCTTCGCCCCTGACTTTATTTGCTTACAAGAGATTAAAATGGACGGAGAGGATCTACAAAAACGGCTTAAATGCATTTCTCCGAACCACCTTTGGTTCTCCACTTCTCACCCTAGAGGGACGGGGGGTGCTTCTATCGGTATCAGTCACGCCTTGTCTAGCAATGTGACCTCGACTTTTGAAGGTCGGAATCATCGTTGGATTGCTGCCTCTTTCGGGTCTCCTTTCCAGTTCACTGTGGTCTCAATTTATGCCCCTAATGGCGAAGCAGATAGAAAGGATACTTGGGCTTCCCTTGACTCCCTTTCACACAATGTTCTGATTTGTGGGGACTTCAACATGGTTGAGTTTCCTGAGGACCGATGGAATAACAAAGGAAAAATTATTGAGGGTCAGGAGAAAGAGATTTGGGATAAAATCAAGCTCCATCTCGACCTGGTCGAAGTGAAAGACAGGCAGGGGTTCTCCTGGTCTAATCTCCAGTCGGGGGACTCTTTGAGGAAAGCAAGGCTTGATAGATGCTACATCGATCAGAACACCATCCTTCAGTGGGGTATTCCTTCGATTTCTCAACACATGGACCTCACTATCTCAGACCACTATCCGATTACTCTGTCCTTCAAACCGATTCCCATGCTCCAGAAAGCTCCTTGGTTTCATGCTTGTCAGACATCATTTTCCCTCCCCTCTGTCCACCAGGAAATTTCTGAGGTGTGGACAGAAGCCTTTGCTTACTGTAATGAACCGGCTAAGTGTTGGAGAAACGCAGTAGAAAGGACTCGTAAAATTCTAATCAGGACTCAAAAGGCTATAAGAGGAATTCGAAAAAAAAGAAGAGAAACGGTGTACCGGAGGCTCTCACGGCTTGAAGAAGAGGTGAACAAAGGTAAGTTACATTGCCAACAGGGTCTTTTGAAAATCAGGGGAAGGCTAAGATTAGAGGAGGAGGTCCAAAGGAAAAATCTTCAAATTTTCTTCAAAGATTGGTGGGCAGGGAAGGCCGACAAACCAACGAAAGAGATGTGTAACATCCTCAAAAGGAAACAAGCTAGGGAATCCATCCCCCTAATGGTCGATAACAATGGAACTGAATGTTGCACGGAAGTGGAGAATAGAACTATCATCGTCGAACATTTTACCAATCTTCTCGGGGTCTCGACTCCTCTTTCCCCCCACAGGCGCGACTCCATGGCAACCATCTCAAGGGTTGCTCAAACCAAAATCCCACAGAACTTGATTGCTCTACTGGATGCTAACATCTCCGAGAATGAAATTATCGAGGTTATTGATGCCCTTCCCAATGGGAAAAGTTCGGGTCCAGATGGCCTTACCAATGAGTTTTTCAAGTCCTTCAAACTTCAGGTGGCCACCCCACTGCGCCTCGTGTGGCAAGAGGCTCTCTCCTTCGGTGCCCTCCCTGAGTGCCTGAATAATGGCGTCATCAAGTTAATCCACAAACGGGGAGATAAGAACAAAATTGAAAACTTGCGTCCGATTACCATGCTCCAAACTGGATACAAGATAATTGCAAAAGTTATCGCCAACAGAATCTCTTGTCATTTAAAGTCATGGCTGTGCGAGGACCAGAAAGGTTTTATCAAAGGTAGATCTATACTTGAAGCAATTATTGATATTTGGGAAGGCCTTGCTTTTGCAGAGGAGTCTGCTCAAGATCTAGTTTTCATTAAGATCGACTTCGACAAAGCGTATGACAGATTGGAATGGGACTTTATTCTTCAATCATTGAAAGACCTTGGATGCAGCCAAAAGTTCACGAAGATGGTTTCCACTCTTCTTGGAAATGCTTCAACTAGAATAAACATCAACGGTAAGCTCTTTGAGCCCATTCGTTTAAAAAGATCAATTAGGCAAGGCTGTCCTCTGGCTCCTTTACTATTCGCTATCGCCTCGAATGGACTCAACTGCCTATTAAAGCATCACATGGACGCTGGCAATCTCAAGGGTCTTTCCTTACCTCTAAATCACGGCCAAATGGTTGTGAGACTTTTTGCTGATGACATGAATGCCTTTGTGCATAACGATATAAACAGCATTGAGGTGTTTTGGTGGTGCCTCCACACCTTTTGTGTCAGGGGAGCACTAGATTGTGCTCTCTGACTACACAAGACAAGATTTCGGAAACACAGTTCTGATTACAAGAATACCCACGAAGGGAAAATGCTACAAGAATATACGATCGATACAAGATGTCCCACAACCCGGGACCAATAGGTATGGAAAACTCGACTAGAGATGATACAGGAGATCCCACAACCCGGGATCGTAGGTAGGAAACAAGATATCTCGATTACAAGAAATCCCCTCAGGGATATGAACTGGATACAAGAAATAACTAGAAAGGATCTCGTACTACGAGATTACAATAGGACAAGAAAGGATGTCCACAATACAAGACTAGACAAGACTAGAGCTAGAAACAAGACTAGAACTTGAACTGGAACTTGAATGTACTTACTTGGAGGTCACGACTCCTTGAGCTCCCAAGACTGGCATTGGCAAGACTGATTATGAATGTGGCCAACCCCTCCTTATATAGGTTTTCAAGGGCGGTTCCCAAGGCGGTTGCGAACTGATGATGTCATCATGATGTCATCGATTTGTAACAAGACCTCCCAATGTCAGAATTCAGCGAATAGACAGTTGATCTTGGGGTTTTGGCACATTCCGGACGCAATGGAAGCATTGGTTTCTCCTAATTCTGAACCAATCATGAGATACAGGGTTCACATGGAATCTTAGGTTCAGGATGGTTTCCTTCGTCCATGACATCACCTCCCCCTCAAGCGACGAGTTCCACGAGGAGCGGTCATGTTATCTGGTCTCGGCTTCGTTGGATTTTTCTTATGGAATTCTCGAACCTTGATTGGTGCTCTCTGAAGGTTTTCTGCAGGTTCCCAAGTACGATCACTGATGTCATACCCTTTCCAATGAATAAGGTATTCCAATCTTCCCCGGGATATTCTGGAATCTAGGACATGCTCGACTTCAAATTCTTCATGATCATCAATCTCAATAGGTGGTGAAGGACTAGGTCTCTCCCCCCTCAATGGTGAAATCTGATATGGTTCCAACATGGATACATGGAAAACTGGATGTATTCTCATGGTACTCGGTAACTGGAGTTTGAAGGTGACTGGATTAATCTTGGCCAAGATGGTAAATGGTCCAAACTTTTGATGATCTAACTTTGCACAAGGCCTTGAAGTTTGTAAATTGTTTCGGAGTAACCATACTTTATCCCCAATTTGATACGATGGATTCTGGACACGATGTTGATCTGCATAGTACTTATATTGTTGTTGAGCTTTATGGATCTCTTCCTTCAGTTCTTTGTGAATGTCCATCAGGTACTGGGCCTTGTCTCTGGCAGCTGGGTTCTTGACATGATTTGAGAGTTGTATATCCATCCTTGGATGTTGTCCATAGTTTGCAAAGAAGGGAGTTTGCTTAGTAGATGCATGAACACTATTGTTATAGGCAAACTCTGCAAAGGGTAACAACTCAAACCAGTCATTTTGGTGATAGTTGCTAGTGCAACGGAGATATTGCTCCAGGACTTGATTCACTCGTTCTGTTTGTCCATCAGTCTGTGGATGATTTGCTGTAGATAGTTTAACTTGAACACCAAGGAGCTTGCAAAGACTGTTCCAAAAGCTGGATATGAACTGTGGACCTCGATCACTGACAATGTCATCAGGCAATCCATGAAGCCTAAATATGTACCTAAGAAAAAGTCTGGCAGTGGCTGCACCTGTGATTGCCTTGGTAGTTGGAATGAAGTGTGCCATCTTTGTAAATCTATCCACAATAACAAGAATGGCATCATACTTATCTGACTTTGGTAGATCTGTGATGAAATCCATCGACAATGAAGCCCATGGCCTTTCTGGAATAGGTAGAGGTTGCAAGAGGCCATGAGGTTTATGTCGGGGTACCTTAGATCTATTGCAAGTATCACAGGTTCGAATGTATTCTTTGACTTCCTTCCACATCTGAGGCCACCAAAAGTCCCTTGATATGAGTTCTATTGTTTTATTTACTCCAAAATGTCCTGCTGCAAGGTTGTCATGGCGTTGTTGAAGTACTTGGATCCTGGGCTTTCCTGGAGGGACATACAATAGGTTCTTATAGAGTAGTAAACCATCCTTTTCCTGAAATTCGTTTACTTCTTGGAATTTTCCTTCTTGAGCTTTCTGCTTAACGTTACAAAACAATTCATCCTGTGGTAGATTCTCACGGATCAACTGATTCAAGGCTGAATCTTCATGATGGCTTGAAGAGATAGCTGCTAACTGGAGATGCTCGGGCTTGAGTAATACACTCTCTTGTTGATCAAAGGCCTCTTCACCCTTCTTTGGTGCAAGGTAAGATCTTCTGGATAGGGCATCTGACTGACATTGATGACGTCCTGGACGGTATGTGATGACAAAGTCGAATCTGGATAAAAAGTTACTCCATCGAGATTGCCTTCTATTGAGGATCCGGGTGGTCATAAAATACTCTAGGTTCTTGTGATCTGAATATACAATGACTTTATGAGCTGCTCCTTCTAGATGGTGACGCCAGGTATCAAACGCGTTTACTATGGCAAGGAGTTCTTTATCATGAATTTCATAATTAATTTCTGGAGGGGAAAACTTCCTTGAATGATATGCAACTGGATGTAGTTGTCCATCATCTCCATATTGGGAAAGAATGGCCCCTAGAGCAAAGTCCGATGCATCTGTCTCAAGGAAGAAGGGCTTACTAGAATCAGGATGAACTAGGATTGGAGCAGTAGTGAATGCTGATTTCAAGGTCTGAAAGGCCTTCTCTGCTTCTTCGGTCCATGAGAATTTGGAGTTCCCTGTAAGCTTGGTAAGAGGTGTCACTATCTTGGAGTAATCTCTGATGAATATCCTATAGAAATTGGCAAACCCCAAAAAACATTGTACATCTCGAACACATGAAGGTGGTTGCCAATCAAGGATTGTCTCAATCTTCTTAGGGTCCATAAAAATTCCTTTATCTGATACTATGTACCCTAAAAATTCCACTTCTGTCTTATGAAAAGAACACTTCTCCAATTTCGCATACAATCCTTTTTCTCTTAGTTTCTCTAGGACTATCTTTACATGATCTTCATGATCCTCTAGATTTTTTGAAAATATCAAGATATCATCAAGGTATATTACAACAAAATCATCTAAATATTCTCGAAAAATATCATTCATCATATGTTGGAAGACAGCTGGAGCATTTGTAAGACCGAAGGGCATAACTACATATTCAAAATGCCCATACCTTGTTCGAAATGCTGTCTTCCATTCGTCTCCTTCTCTGATCCTGACAAGGTTGTAAGCTCCTCGAAGATCAATTTTCGTGAAGAATTTTGCTTTTCCAAGGCGTTCCAAGAACTCTGATATGAGTGGTAGAGGGTATCTGTTTTTTATAGTGACTTTGTTCAATCCACGATAATCTACACACATCCGGAGAGTCCCATCCTTCTTCTTTACAAATAGAATAGGAGCTCCTGCTGGAGACTTCGAGTGTTTGATAAACCCCTTTGCTAGATTCTCATCAATGTTCTTGCGTAGTTCTGTAAGTTCCTCTGGAGATAGTCTGTAGATTGGTCCAAAGGGTGGTTGTGTTCCCTCTTGAAGATCTATGGGACAATCATAAGGTCTATGCTCTGGAAGGATATCTGCATTCTTCTTTTCAAAAACATCTTCAAAGCCGTTGTACTGATTGGGTAGCTGTACTGGATCATCTTTCTTGGATTCTTGAGCTGGTATGGCATAGATCATATATGTAGGTTCCTTCCTTACTGCATGTATGAAGGCTTTAGCTCCAACATATGTTGGGTTCTTCTGGATATCTCGACGGGTGATTTTATTCTTTTCCCAATTAATTTCTGGATTATGTTTCTTTAACCACGGCATTCCGATGATAACCATATTTGCTGGACTCGATATTACATTGAAACATATGTGTGAATCATGGTCACCAAGGTGTACTCTTAGTGGTATGGTTTCCATGGTTATATTCCCCGATGCTAGAGGCCGTCCATCTACTACTTCGGCTACTACTGGTCTGTTCTTTCGAAGTACTGGAATTCCATGTTTCTTAACGAGTCCTTCATCAATGAAACATGAGGACGCTCCTGAATCTACTAGAGCTATGAGGGAAAGGGTCTTCTTAGACAGGATTAACTTGACAGGGGCAAGACATGTTTCTACGGGTGTGGATGGAATTATGAGACCCTTTCGTATATCATGGTCCGGCTGTATGGTCTCTTTTACAACTGGACTTCCTCGTTTCCCTGCTCTACAAGGGTGGCTGCGACTTTGGAGTTTGTTCTCTTGTTGGGACAATTAACTGCAATGTGGCCAGGGTTTCCACAATATAGACATAATTTGTTATCCCTCCTTCTTTGTTTCTCTTGTGGTGTTAGAGGCTGGAACCTAGTTACATCTATCTGCATAGGTTCGGGCATAGTGTCATCTCTAGGAGTAGGCTGGAAAGGTTTCCATTGGCGAGGTCTTCCTTCTACTTGTTTTTCTTGTTTCCTTTCAAAAAGACGGTTATCACATTGAATGGCTTGGTTGATGTATTCATTCAATGTCTTCACCTCTGGCATCGTGAGTAGAAGGTCCTTCACGTCATCCCTTAAGCCCCATCTAAATTGGCTAATGAAATAATCTTCATGCCAAGTGAGGTCACATATCAATTGCCTAAATTCTGATGCATAGGTAGAGGCAGGGCGGTTACCTTGACGTAGCTTTCGAAGTTTTGTTTCTGCCACTCGACTCGTGTCTGCATCTCCAAATGTGGCGACAAGCTCTCCAAGAAATGCCTCATAATTATGAAGTACGGCCATATCCTTCTCCAAGATTGGGGCGAACCATGATAAAGCTTGACCATAGAGCAAGGTTCCAATAAAACCGACCTTGGATGCATCATCAGGGTATCTATCAGGCTGCATGCGAATGTACAATTTGACTTGTTGCAAGAATCCTCGAAACTTTGTACGATCACCATTGAACTTTTCTGGCATGCAAATCTTGGGTTCCTTCACAAATGATGTACTGGGCCGTTGGTTCACTTGAATACTCCCTTGATTCGCTTGAAGACTCCCGATTCGTTCTTGTAATTCTTGAAGGAGTGTACCTACATGCACTGGATGTCCCATCTCGACTTGTGTCTGTCGACGACTTAGGTCTTCGACTTGTTGTTGGAGACTCTGAAGTGATGCTACGATCTGTTCATAAGCGTTCTCCATGATGTCTGGTCTTGGATAGAAGATAGTCTTGCCAAAATGTCAGGGGAGCACTAGATTGTGCTCTCTGACTACACAAGACAAGATTTCGGAAACACAGTTCTGATTACAAGAATACCCACGAAGGGAAAATGCTACAAGAATATACGATCGATACAAGATGTCCCACAACCCGGGACCAATAGGTATGGAAAACTCGACTAGAGATGATACAGGAGATCCCACAACCCGGGATCGTAGGTAGGAAACAAGATATCTCGATTACAAGAAATCCCCTCAGGGATATGAACTGGATACAAGAAATAACTAGAAAGGATCTCGTACTACGAGATTACAATAGGACAAGAAAGGATGTCCACAATACAAGACTAGACAAGACTAGAGCTAGAAACAAGACTAGAACTTGAACTGGAACTTGAATGTACTTACTTGGAGGTCACGACTCCTTGAGCTCCCAAGACTGGCATTGGCAAGACTGATTATGAATGTGGCCAACCCCTCCTTATATAGGTTTTCAAGGGCGGTTCCCAAGGCGGTTGCGAACTGATGATGTCATCATGATGTCATCGATTTGTAACAAGACCTCCCAATGTCAGAATTCAGCGAATAGACAGTTGATCTTGGGGTTTTGGCACATTCCGGACGCAATGGAAGCATTGGTTTCTCCTAATTCTGAACCAATCATGAGATACAGGGTTCACATGGAATCTTAGGTTCAGGATGGTTTCCTTCGTCCATGACATTTTGTGTGGCATCAGGCTCAAAAATCAACCATGCTAAAACTGCTTTTAGAGCAATCAGCGGGCCTACTCCCCAATTGTTGGTGGATCGGGGGTGTCAAGTCATCCCTAGCGGTCAAGTCTTCCGTCTCCTTGGCATTCCGATGGGTTTCGGCATCTCAATGGACCAACGATGGAACTGGGTGCTATCCAAGATGGATAGCAAGCTGAATCAGTGGAAAGGTATGCAAGTCAACCTGGCAGGACGTGCTATGGTTATTAACACTTTTATGTTGTCTACAATTATTTACTTTATCTCGTGTTGGAGACCTAAGGAGAAAGACTTGGCCAAAGTAGAAAGAATCTGCAGGAACTTCCTTTGGACTGGGGACCCCAACAGAAGGGGGGTTCCCAAAATCAAATGGGAATCTTGCATTAGCCCTAAAGACTCAGGGGGCTTGGGTATTCTGGATATTGCTGGGTTGGCTGACAAGCTGGCGGCTAAATGGCTTATCAAGGCCTGGAGCAATAGGGAGTCCTCTTGGGCTAAATTGATCTTCAGAAACACGGAAGACCTTACCTTTGTTGGCCTCCCTGGTTGGAAGGACATAGGGATTCTCACGCTTTTGTTCTCCCCCCACCCGGTCTGCCCTAAAGGCTCTAGCCTCGTGTGTTCCTTATGGAAGAATTGGAACAAGGCCAAACACTTCATCAGAATCAGTGATGATTGGAAGTGGGCGGCTGGCATAAGACAAAATGACTCTATTTGGTTCCCGATCAGTGGCATTCGGGGAGTGGAGTCTTGGAACCTCCAAACTGCAAGGCGCTTATGGAACAAGGGGTTCAAACAGTGGAAACAGCTCTGGAAACAAGAGACCAGCCAGTGGATTAGGTTCGAAGATTTGGATCCGAGACTTAGCGTTACCTTTGAGGAATGGACTCTTCTTCAAAGCAGGTGTTTAGCTTGGGACCGCTCAACTACCCGCCTTCTCTGCGGTCAGGATCTTCCTTGCTCGGAGGGCCTCAAATGGAGCAATGGTAAGAAGCTTTCCAGAATCCCGAACTTCAAAGGGGATTTGGATGTTCACCACACCCTTAACAAGAGATGGTGCCTTGCTTGGACCAATTTGGTGGGAGCTAAAATTCATGTCTCTTTGGCACCCCTTAATTGAGGTCAAAAAGTCCGTTCTCATGTGGTAGGTCATACATAAAGGAATCTGGACCAATGCAAGGGCTAACAAAATCTGCGGTGTGCCGCCATGGTGCAAGCGTTGCCATCGGTGCATAGAAGATTTAGCTCACCTGTTCTTTGAGTGCCCCAAGTCCCGTGTTATCTGGCATCACGTGTCCCGGGTTTTGAGACTCACGAGTCAAATCAACTGGCAACAAGTGATGTTGGGTGAGGCGATCGGATGCTCATCGAGGCTGTGGAATGCCATCAGAGGTGAGGCGCTCTGGAAGATTTGGAGAGAGCGCTGTGCCGTCAATTTTGGCCAAACTCCTAAGGAATGGTCGATCGAGAAATCCTTGTTTCTCCTTGGTAAAAGAATCTCCCGAGTCAAGAGATCGCCACCATTTATACATCACTGTATCTATCTCCTCGAAAACAACAAGTTGAAACCCAAATGGGTCCCACATGAGGGCGATGGTAATGTTATCCGCCTCATTTGTAATGCACTGTAGCTTGCCATACTCCTCCCCTGCGTTGTGGGATTTGGGGGGTCCCATGGGCACTAGTCCCATTCACTTGTAACTTTTTCTCTTTATTATAATTAAAGTCCGGAAGATTAGGCTAAGGCCGAACTTCCTTTATTTAAAAAAAAAAGAAAACATATGAAGAGACTACTAAACATCCGGTTCCTCAGCCCGACCCATCCAAGAACAAGGCACATCATTTGTTTACACATGCAAACGTTAGAATAGATCACTTATTAAGTAACCTTCAGAAAAATATTTATATATCTAAGTTTTTTAAGATAGGAACATTTGGAAACTACCATTGAGGGCTGCAATTGGACAGCTAAAAGCATTCGAGTCGTGAGCGATCAAACCAACCGTTTTGATGACCGTTGAATTTTTGGGTTACTTACTTAAAATTAATTATCTCATCTAGGCATATCGATGCCACTTCTTTGCATCTATCTTATAACATTCTCGATCTTTGGATTCTAGTAGTTGTTAGATGTTTAACCTCTGCTTTGTGGGATTCGAGAGGTCCATGAATGATATACCATTTTCTATTGTACTTTCACTTAATTCATTCTAACCGAAATAAATAAATCTGAATGATCGAAGTTCCTTTAGAAAAAGACTATTTACAAAATTGTAGACTCGTTATTAACGGGTTCCAAGTCACTTCATAAGAAAAACTCGTATCATTACAGTTCCATATCCGAAGAGGAGCAATAATATATTTAGATCGCTTGATGCACAAAAGAAAATAGCTGGATGAAAACCATTATTCGGACACAGTAAGTGGTGATGGAGACCCTCATTAAATGAATATATGTAAATTGAATAGATGTTCCATAAAATATCGCGAGTGATAGAAAAAATAAATAGTAGCAACGTCTCTTGCGATATAGTAAAATGATAGACTCCTACTATTGCAAGCAAATATTGTGCGAAACCAAATTCATATGGCAATGGATGTATCTTAGTAACAGGGAGGGGAAGGGTTCTGCACTAGACAATTGACTTTTGCATATTTACGTAACATTAGAATAAACTGAGTCAAATGTTAACAGAATCTATATAGGATTATGTTGGAGATCGAAATTTGCGGAAACACATGAACAACACTCTGAAGAAGAAAAAGCTTGGACCGCAAGACACTAGAGATTGGCAATATGTATTGCCAAGTTTATGTACAAAAATATATGAACTCTTAGAGTTATTAGAATATACACAAGTCGGGGAAAAAAACTCATCAAGAGGGAAAAAAATTCTCTAAACGGTCTTAACTGTATTCACACACACCACTACCGAAATATATAAACAAATTAGGTGTTTAATGCACATGTCTAATTTTGAAGTGTAAAAGGATGCTCCCATTGATAGTGTAAAAGGATCTTTGGATGCTCCCATTGATAGTGCATGATCAATGTCTATTTCTCTGGATAGATTGTTCTATTCACATTTATAACGCCCAATTAGGAGGAGAATCGAATCATGGATTAGACTATGCGTGGGAAGCTCAACTTACAGGTTAGGTGAAGGCTAGTGGATGGCATAACCTCCAAGTGGGATGCTAGTTGGAGTGGCCTTTACTTTGGTCTCCTCAAATCATGATCATCTTCTTTTGACCTCTTAGGAATCATAGTTTCGTCTTACTATTGTATCCAAAGATCTCTTTTTACACGTAATAAAGGACTACCCCTCTCTACAAGAATCCCTGTTAGGCTGTTACATAGCCCATCGGCCATAGGTGATCTATCTATTTTACGCAGTCCGTCTGGAAAGCATTGGTCTTACCTACAATTACGTTCGTTACGGTCAATTTTTATTAATCGATAAATAAAATGTTTTACCCTTTCAGCTTGTGGTGAGTGTTGGGAACTAAAGTTTGTTATAGTACAAGGTAGATATTGTGTGCGACATGTGAGTACCCTGCAACTCGGAAGGTTATAGTTTACCATTTTTTTTTTCACAAGATATATCATCCTAAGTATATGAGTCTAGATTATTCATATAGGGAGAAAGAATGTTTCTATCCCTTGAATCCGATTTGCATGTATAGGAGAACATGTCAATAGAAATATATCCACTCAAATAATTCCAAGTAATAAAAAAAGGAAAGGAAATAATCTCTCATTAAATTTTAAAACAAACCTAAGATTTTTTATCATGTACCCTAAAAGTGACTAAAGGATAGACAATGGTTGACGTATTCACGTGATTTGAAAGCTTTAGCGAAAAACATGTCAGAATTAGGGGTTGTAATACGACTTCACATCAAACGGGTGAATTATTTTAAAGTTCTATTAGCAGATACCATTAAAACAAAAACTGAATGATCAAACAAAGGATCCTAAAGAATGAAATAATATAAAAAAGAGAGTTCCCCTAAGCCTTTCCCATGGTCCAGTCAATTCATGATAGACATGATCAAGGCACCATAATGGAGGTATGGAAATATTTTAAAACTGGCTATTTCATGTTCGAAAACAAAGCCGCCTAAACTTCCCTGTATGTTCAAAACCTTTCATAGTATTTCATATACTATAAGGAATTCAGTAGAATCTCAATGTATAAGATTTTGAAGGATGCAGTTAGATCTATAGATAATGATGGATGAACTTCCTAAAACCCAAAATAGAGCAAGATATGATACCAATTGGACGAGTTCAAAACTTCCTTATATGTGAGGGGTACTATACTAAATGTTCAGAACTCATTTTAACAAACCATGACCATCGAAGTGAACATACCTGATTCCACAATCAAGATGCAATTACACAATACTTGTTTTACAAATATGAGACAAATGGAACCGATTTTTTACACAAGGAAGTAAATAGAAAGACGTGGAAAAGGTAAGATACTGTAACATATGACAAATATCAAGGAAATGAAGCAGATTAATATCATTGGACTTGTTGTAAATCATAAAGAAGAAACCTATGTTAAGATTAGTAGCTGTTGTATGAGTACAAAGTGACAAAAGCTTAAAAGCGCGCTTAATGTATAATAGAATTTACTGCGGATAGAGAATGGCTAGCAAGGATTAATTGAATACTTTAATGCAATTGAATGTGGACATTTGCTTGCATGCTGGAGGTTGAACAACAATGGAGTGGCAAAGCTGGCGAAAAACCTGGCAGCAACATGAAGATCATGGTCGAATCTGATCTTAAACAGTCAGATATTTTCGCTCTCTCGAGCCCTCAGGTGGTAAGACCTGGATCGTGGTACTCTTGTTCCATGAGTCGTTCTTGTAATTGCCATAAGATCTAGATTAGTCTCCTCTCTGTCAAAAGCTTGCAAAAATGTTATTGGGCAAGAAAAGACATCGATCACCTATTTGTATCATGTCCAGAGATGTCCCCTTTTTTTGTGGAGTATTAAGATATCCTCAGGCTGGATTAAGCAATCAGCTCTAAACGAGCTGTGCTTTCAAAGAACGTTTAAAGTTGTTCAATTCCTTCAATATGATGAGTGCACTCTTCCCTTTTGGAAAACAAGAATTCACTACTTACTTTGCTGGTTCGCGCAAAGAGTGGCTTACACATTTCTGAATATGCTTCCTTGGTAGAAGAGCTAGAAGCTATAACGGTGCTTTTTGTTGAGAACAAGCTCAAAGTCAAGTCGATCGTTCATGAAGAAGGTGAAGAAAAAACATTAGACTTCTCTACTTCACCTATTAATTCTTTTGGGAACCTTTTGTAGGGGACACTAGGCTCCTGATTGTGCTTTGTGCCCCCTTTTCTTCTTTCTTCTCTTTTATTCATATAACTTAAACTTGTTTGATCGCGTCAAAATAAATCAAGGTAATTGTGCATATACGTCCTCACGTTCATGACAAAATAGTGAGGACGTATATTTCTCGTAATATTTTCTGATGCGAAGGGAGACAACCATAATATATTTCTCGTAACTAGTGCACACAAAAGAAATATGTGCGTAAAATAAGGATCTGATTGTCAATATCCATACTCAATTGGTTATTGATATCTCGAATTATCGTATACAGAACCATGCATGATTTTTCATCTTAAAAGCTACATCAAAAAAAGTGTTTAGTGGATATGAACTTGTTACAAATGTTACCAAACGCCTCCTATATTTCATAGGAATGGTGGATCTTTGTTAAAGAGTATAGGTCTCTTTTTCAATTCTAAAATTTGAAAAAAGGAATTTTAAAACATAACTCTTTTTCATCATAGAAATAGAACAAAGTTAGTAATATGATGTATATTGAGCCTATTGAAAGAGTTAAACAAATAAAAATTGTTCAATATTTTCATTTGAAGAGAAAAGCATGAATCTTGTTTTTATTTTTTGTAAACTTGGCAGACAACATGACCATTCAGCGGTGAACGTTCCTTTAGTTTACAAATACTGGGGCATATTTTTGAAACACTTCAAACATAGCATATGGATACGTACAAAAAAAAATGATGTTTTATTTACAGTTTCAAAGTACAAACATTTCATTATATATATATATATATATATATATATATATATATATATATATATATATATATATATATATGTGTGTGTGTGTAGTGTATGTGTATGTGTTCAAAGTATGATGCCAACATTGGATATCTATGAGAAAAAGCAAATCTTGTCGTCAATGTCCCCTGTCCGAGAGAGCATATGCCCGGGCAACTAGTTATAAGTATCGGGAATAACAGAACAACATGTTGAGGAAGAGAGATCTCCGTAAGAAGCTGTTGTTTTTTTATCATGAAGAAAGTGGAAAAACAGAGGTAAAGAATTTTAAAAAATGAGATTTTTTCTGAAAAGAGTCAAGTATGCATGTAAGACGTTTCTTTGTATATAAATTCTTACTTTCTTACCTCCTTAAATATATTACACACTTTGTTTTCTCTTTAAAAACCTATCTTTGTTGGTTCGATCATTCCATTATAGGTATTTGTAGAGGAAGTACTGCGGTATCCACTTTTATCAAAAGTAGAGAATAAAGGTTAAACACATCCAGTACGTCGCCTACTCAAAGGGGTTCTGTTTAGGGAAATATACCCTTTAACATTTCTGTGAGCTGACAGAGGAATTGTACATACTCTAGAAATATTAATCAACAAATGACTACAGAAGACCATATACTTCTTGATTCGAATCAGATGATTACAGGGTAGGGCAGAGTGATGCTCAAATGTGCAAGCTTAGGGCTAACATGCCACCCTAAAAGTAAATAAACTCAATGCAACAGAGTCTTCCCATCAGCTTAAGGGGCCAATTATATGCAGATTAACCCAGAACAATACAAATGGCAAAGAATTTCTCAAGAGAATAGAGGTTAACAGCAACACTGACTCACAGAAAAGAAAAATCCAAGCCACTCTCTTACACTATAGTGCTCATAGCCCTCCACTGAGAAGCCTACCCTCTGTATCCACACTACAGAGTAGCTCTTACAATAGGCTTGAAACCACAAAGTGCAAGAGAGGTCTTCTGCACATACGCGTAGCTAACCCAAGGTATCTCTAAAATTGTGCCCCCAAATGAGCATAAATCCATTGTTTCATAGGCCCCAATAGGCCAAGAGGGCCTTGCCGATTCCTCACGTCCACTGATCACGCGTCGCTTGATTGCCAAGATTGGAGTGGTAGATCAAATATTCCACTTGATTTGAATTGGATCCACAAAAATAGGTAGTGGTCGTGAATGGTTGGCGGCAACTCCACTTTGAACAATTTCCTTTCACCTTTTTACCCTGCCCACTTTTCCCATACCCTATGACGACCTTGCCGTGTGCAGTTACTTCATTCTTTGACTCTTTTGATTGGTAATTTGAATCATCTCGCGACTTTTCCATGAGGCTTTACCTTCATACCTATTAACCTTGCAGTAATCCAGGATAATAGCTATAACTTCATGAAAACCACTTCTATATAGGATGCCTGATTTAACCATAAGCATTTGCCCATCAATAATGGGTCTTTTCAGTTTCTTGCCGAGAGCAGTACTTTGCTTTTCGCCCTCGCTTCTAGCCCTTGTGGGAGGAGATGGTGGGGTGAGGGGGCGCTTGTGGGAGGAGATGGTGGGGCAAGGGGTGAGGGGGGCGCTTGTGGGAGGAGATGGTGGGGTGAGGGGGGCGCTTGTGGGAGGAGATGATGGGGTGAGGGGGGGGGGGGCGCTTGTGGGAGGAGATGGTGGGGTGAGGGGGGCGCTTGTGGGAGGAGATGGTGGGGTGAGGGGGGCGCTTGTGGGAGGAGATGGTGGGGTGAGGGGGGCGCTTGTGGGAGGAGATGGTGGGGTGAGGAGGCGCTTGTGGGAGGAGATGGCGGGGTGAGGGGGGGGGGTGCTTGTGGGAGGAGATGGTCGGGTGAGGGGGGGGGCGCTTGTGGGAGGAGATGGTGGGGGGAGGGGTGAGGGGGGCGCTTGTGGGAGGAGATGGTGGGGTGAGGGGTGAGGGGGGCGCTTGTGGGAGGAGATGGCGGGGTGAGGGGGGGGGGGGGGCGCTTGTGGGAGGAGATGGTGGGGTGAGGGGGGCGCTTGTGGGAGGAGATGGCGGGCTGGGGGGGGGGGGGGGGGGCGCTTGAGGGAGGAGATGGTGGGGTGAGGGGGGGGCGCTTGTGGGAGGAGATGGTGGGGTGAGGGGGGCGCTTGTGGGAGGAGATGGCGGGTTGAGGTGGGGGGCGCTTGTGGGAGGAGATGGTGGGGCGAGGGGTGAGGGGGCGCTTGTGGGAGGAGATGGTGGGGTGAGGGGGGCGCTTGTGGGAGGAGATGGTGGGGCGAGGGGTGAGGGGGGCGCTTGTGGGAGGAAACGGTGGGGCGAGGGGTGAGGGGGCGCTTGTGGGAGGAGATGGCGGGTTGAGGGGTGAGGGGGGCGCTTGTGGGAGGAGATGGCGGGATGGGGGGGGGGGGGGGGCGCTTGTGGGAGGAGATGGTGGGGTGAGGGGGGGGGAACTTGTGGGAGGAGATGGTGGGGTGAGGGGTGAGGGGGGCGCTTGTGGGAGGAGATGGCGGGGTGAGGGGGGGCGCTTATGGGAGGAGATGGTGGGGCGAGGGGTGAGGGGGGCGCTTGTGGGAGGAGATGGTGGGGTGGGGGGGGCGCTTGTGGGAGGAGATGGCGGGGTGAGGGGGGGGCGCTTGTGGGAGGAGATGGTGGGGCGAGGGGGGCGCTTGTGGGAGGAGATGGTGGAGCGAGGGGTGAGGGGGGCGCTTGTGGGAGGAGATGGTGGGGTGAGGGGTGAGGGGAGCGCTTGTGGGAGGGCTGAAGGGGGGCTGAGGGGTAGGAAGAGAGAGAGAGAGAGAAATAAAACAAATCCACTAAGGTGGCAATGAAAGTGAAAGCAACAACTGCCCGGAACACAATTATGTCTATGAAATGGAATGGAACATTCCCTGAAGCTACAGCCCAAGGCATCTGAGAGCTCTCCTCTCAATCTCTTTCTCTTCTATCTTCTTCGGACTTCATGCTCAGAGTGCCAATGGGTTCTGACCTCTTTTCTTGGGGCCCCTGATCACATGCCACAAAGAGAGAAAGGGAAAAGAGAAAGGGTACTACAATATGCATGGGTTTGATATCATTTTAGATTCATGCAAAAGAGATACGCGTTTATATTACATCTAATTGTATATATTATATCTTTTTAAGAATAGCATGGATACATAGGCATGTTCTGATTAGGATATACATGATAATTACAATGAGCACGATATTGCATGCTCATTATGTTTCAAAGTACGAGATTTTGTTTTGTGATAAAAACATTTAAAATTATTTTTAAATAAATAAGAAAATATACAAGAAAGCAAGAGGGAGTCGCAAAGAAGGGGAAAAAAATCATTAGACTTCTTTACTCCACCTATTACTTCTTTTGGGCACCTTTTGTAGCGGACACAAGGCTCCTGATTGTGCTTTGTGCCCCCTTGTCTTCTTTCTTCTCTTTTATTAACATAACTTCGACGTGTTTGATCGCGTAAAGAAAATCAATGTAATTGTGCAAATACGTCCTCAATCTCATAGCATGTTAGCCTAGCGCAACCAATTCCTATCTTTTTTTTTATCTTGAAGCGAAGGCAGAGAACCAGAATGTATTTCTCATCAATAGTGCACAGAAAAGAAATATGTGCTAAAATTAGGATTTTATCGGAAATATCCATACTCAAATGGTTATTGAAATCTCGAATAATCTTATTTTTTATATTAGAGGCTACATAAAAAGAAAACTGTTTAGAGGATACGCACTTGTTACAAATATAACCAGATGCCTCCTATATTTCATAGGAATGGTGGATATTTGTTAAAAACGTATAGGACTGTTTTCAATTCTAAAATTTGAAAAAAACGGAACACTTAATCAGAACTTTATTTCATCATAGAAATGGACCAAAGTTAGTAATATGATGTATATTGAACCTACTGAAAGAGTTTTTGTTAAAAAATTGTTCAATATTTCATTTGAAGAGAGGAATATGAATCTAAAATACAAGTATTTTTTAAAAACTTGAAATATAGCATATGGATACGTGCAAATCAAAGAATGATGGCTTATTTACAGTTTCAAATTATGAACATTTTACCTAATATATATATATATATATATATATATATATATATATATATATATATATATATATATGTGTGTGTGTGTGTGTGTATCTGTGTGTGTATGCTCAAAGTCGTATGCCAACATTGGATATCTATGAGGACAAGCAAGTCTTGGCGTCAATGTCCTCTGTCCGAGAGAGCATATGCCCGGGCAAGGATTCGTAAGTATCGGGAATAACAGAACATGTTGTGGAAGAGAGGTCTCTGTGAGAAGCTGTTCTTTTTTTTTCCATGAAGAAAGTGGAACTGGAGAGGTGAGGAATTTACAAAAGTAAGATTTTTCATGATGAGATTCAAGCACGCATGTAGGGCGTTTCCTTATATATAAATAACTCATTTCTTACCACCTTAAATGTACTATACACTTTCTTTTCTCTTTATAGCCTATCCTTATTGGTTCGATTATTCCACCATAGGGGTGCATGGGTTTTATTTTATTTTAGATTCATGCAAAAGACATACGCGTATATAGTACAACAAATTGTATAGAATATATCCTTTGATGGGAAGCATGTTCTGATTAGGGTATACATGATACTTACAATGAGTATGAGATTGCATGCTCATTATGTTTGAATGTACGCAATTTTTTTGTGACAAAATCATTTAAAATTATTTTAAATGAAGAAGGAAATATATAAGAAAGCAAGAGGCAATCGTAAAGAAGCCTTATAACCTTTGCGCCTTCCTCTTGAGGAGACTACTTGCAGAAGATACTTTATGCTGTCTAAATGTAGTTTTCTGTATTCATTCTTTTGTAGGTGAAACAAATCATGGGAAGGCCTATATACATAATATGATGAAGGTGTGTAAAGAAGGAAGATTCACATAGATGATGCTGGAGATGTATTCCAAGGAAATTAATATTTACAGACGGCTTAGAATGCTCTTGTATATTAGAAATGCTATCCTATATTAGGAATGTTCTATGAGTCTATAATATTGGATTATGATCTCAAATTTTTTTTAACATATTAGAAACATAATCAATAACGATTATTTCGTATTTGGACAGCAACGGAAAGCAAATATTCACGTTTGTGGTAGCTACCGTTGTTACCAACTGTGAAAAGTAAGAGGATGGAAGAATCTTAGTATGCCACTTGAGTATTTATGTTTATTACATTTTCGCATTATGTGAATTTTTTATGTTCCAATGACGTGTAAATTGGACACGGGGTAGAACCCATATCAAGCCTGACACATTTAAGCTTTAATGGCATTAAAAGATCATTTGAAAGACAATCATTTTGGTTCCATACGATTTTACATAAGAGTGGGATCAATGTTCTTATTTATGCAATACATTTGACAAAACAAAAGATTCAACATACTGCCTACAGCTTTATGGACCTTTCCGATCGTGAATGGCTTAAAAATGAGCGTTAAACATTAGACTTACTACCTGGGTGTACTTTAAAATTTCACTAATCCGTTGTCTTTTAACTCTACATTCGCATACGTTGAATTTGGATACTTTTTTAGCTTCCACCACATCACAATCTAATAGATCGAAAACAGACGAGTGAATAAGAAGAATTCTGTTTAAGGTTTGTTGAAAGTACTGCAAAAGTTTTTCGAGTGCGAAAGCTCATGCTCACGTTGAGAGATACCCGAACTCCTCTAGGATCTAAGGAGCATTGAAATTCTCACAATCATATAGTAGGCTTATCCTTGGTTCTAGAAGATAGTGTAAACTTGAGACTACTATAAAGCGTGTCCAGAATGCATTGGATCATGTATAAGAATCCATCATCTTCATTTACTTCTCTTGTCAAAAGATTTAACGTTCTCTGTAGACTAAAGGGAAAATTCGGATCTTTTTCTTTACTTCTTTTTTGCGATCTATTAGACAAGGGTGCCCTCTGGCCCCCCTTCTTTTTGCCATCGCCACTGAGGGGCTGAGCAGACTTGTGGCACACCACGTGGAGGCTGGCAATATCAAAGGCCTCCGGCTGCCTCACGACCACAGTCAAATCATCATGAGGCTTTTTGCAGACGATATGAACGCGTTCGTTCACAATGATAACACCAGTCTGGAGACATTCTGGAGGTGTCTCGATACCTTTTGTGAGGCCTCTGGATCCAAAATCAACCACAATAAGACCGCCTTTAGGGCTATCGTGGGACATCAACCTGGCCTCCTCATTGATCATGGTTGCCAAATCATTCCGCAGGGCCAAATCTTTCGGCTGCTTGGAATCCCCTTGGGGTTTGGCGTCTCTATGGAGCAGCGATGGAACTGGGTGCTAGCCAAACTTGAAAACAAGCTTAACTACTGGAGAGGCATGCAAATCAATCTCGCTGGACGCGCTATGGTCATTAACACGTTCCTCCTCTCGTCTACCATCTATTTCCTTTCTTGTTGGAGACCGAATGAGCAAGGCCTGTCTAAACTAAATAGCATCTGCAGAAACTTTCTTTGGACGGGTGATCATAACAGAAGGGGGGTGCCTAAAATCAAATGGGCCACCTGCACCAGCCCTAGAGATAGCGGTGGGCTTGGTATCCTGGACATTGGGTGTATGGCTAACAAACTGGCGGCCAAATGGATGATTAAGGCTTGGTGCAATGGAGAGGCCTCGTGGGCCAAGCTGATCTTCAGAAACAAGAATGAGTTGGCCCTCACGGGGTTCCCGAACTGGAAGAATCTGGACATCATGACCCTGCTATTCTCCCCGATTCCCGTCTTCCCGAAAGGCTCCAATCTCGTGTGCTCTCTTTGGAAGGGCTGGAATAAAGTCAAAAGCTTCACAAGAATTAGTGAGGAGTGGAAGTGGGCAGCCGGAATCAGACAAAACGACTCTATCTGGTTCCCGATACATGGCATCCGGAGTGTGGAGTCGTGGAACATTCAAAATGCCAAGAAGTTATGGAACAAAGGATTCAAAAAATGGAAACACCTCTGGAAACAGGACACCAACAGCTGGATCAACTTCGAGGATATCGACCCTCGCATAAACATCTCCTACGAAGAATGGAACACCTTGCAAAGCAGATGCCTCGCTTGGGATCGTCACAAGACTCGCCTACTCATGGGACAGGACGCGCCGAACTCGCTTGGTCTCAAATGGCACAATGGAAATAGCCTACTCAAAATCCCAAACATCAAAGAAACGACTGACCACCAGATCAGTCTCAACAAGAAGTGGTGCCTGTCTTGGACGCGGCTTTGATGGGACATGAAATTCATGGGTATCTGGCACCCTCTGATCGAGATTAAGAAGTCGGTTCTCCTTTGGCAAATTCTGCATCGTGGAATTTGGACTAACCACAAGGCTAGCAAAATTTGCGAGATCCCTCCTTGGTGCAAACGCTGTCACCGGGCTATTGAAGATGTCCCACACATCTTCCTTTCCTGCCCCAGCTCCTTCAGAATCTGGCAGACGGTTGGAAAGAAAATCAGACTTCAAAAACAGCTTAGTTGGAAACAGGTCCTTTTGGGAGAAGCGATCGGCTGCTCCGCGACACTCTGGAACGCCATCAGAGGGGAAGTCTTGTGGAAAATCTGGCGAGAGAGGTGTGCTCTCAACTTCGGCGATACCCCCAAGGAATGGTCGATTGAGAAATCACTATTCCTCCTTGGCAAAAGGATTGTTAACTGTAAGAAATCCCCCCCCTTCAGGCACCATAAAGTCCCCATTTTGATCAACAACAAGCTAAAACCCAAGTGGGCCCCGCATGAGGGCGATGAGAGGGTGATCAACCTTCTATGTAATGCAACCTAGAACTCATACAAGCTTCCCCTGCTTTGTGGGATTTGGGGGGTCCCGTGGGCGCTAGTCCCCTTCTATTGTACCTTTGTTTCTTAATTTAATTCAAGCCCGGGAGAGTAGGCTATTGCCGAACTTCCTTAAAAAAAAAAAAAAAAAGTTCTCTGTAGAAATACGAGATGATTACTCCTCTAGCTTGATACATCAACATACATACAAATTCTTCAGTGAGGGCTTATGTTACAGCTACCTCCTCACTAGAAATAGCTATAAAGAAAAAATCTATTGGCAATGATGATGTTTGAAGGTCAGCAATAAGAAAAATCATCTCTATCTACCGATGATTCATTGGATAGATACTCTTGGATTGCAAAACTCAATGTAGAAATTATCTTCTTTCTGAAATGAATATCATTAAGAAAGTAACCTTTGTCATTCACTCTTCGATGAGAATTATCCGTCTCATTTTCAAAGAATCTAAGATTCATAAACATACTATATACTATTTGAAGTGAGAAGAGTTGTATTTGAAGATGTTCGACCTCCTTCTACGATGAAGAAGTCTTAGATCTATAAGCTCGTGCATGATAATGTTGCGAAACAACCAGCTATTGATCTTTCTCACTAAAATTGAGACTATCTTAAACTCACGCACATCAAATTGATGAGTTTCTTCTACTTTTGGGTTAACTTATGTAACGATATTTTGTTAAATCTTCTTGTTAGAAAATCCATCTGGAGAGGGATAATCCTCCAAAGTGGGATTATTTAAAGAAGATTGAATTTGGCTTTATCCACACATATGGTAGAGAAAGATTAAGCATTGATTTTTTCTTGAAAGGTGATATTTGCATCAATCATTGCCTGTTTGAAGCGTAAATGATTGATTTTTGCAAAACACTTAAAAACATAGAGAAGACGTATATTATAGTGATCTCATCTATGTTCCTATAAAGATCACTTCATTTGTAATGGTTTTTGGTTAGCTTCCAAAAGAGGACTTACGGCTGGCCTAAATGGATTTGAATATTATTTTCCAACATGTTGACCTTATAGATGACATTTATGTCAAGAAGCAAGATGATTCTCCAATTCATGAAACATAATGCCCATAGGACCCCCATATCCCAAAATGAAAGGGTTAAGACAGACGGGGAAAACTATGAAAGGATTGGCCGAATACAACTGGGATTAGCAAACCAAAATGGTTATACCTGATCCTAGCAAGTAGCAGTATACTAGTCGAGATCATGTGAGGAGTCATACTATCATTATGGATATGAGCCTATGCTGAACTAGTCGAAATCATGTCAGGACTCATATTATCAATATGGATATGAATATATGCTCTGGTAAACGTGATGCATGCATTGTTCCATACATAAAATGTCTCTGTGGTAATTGTATACACAATACGAATTCTAACTCATGGTAGACACCACTTCCACGTTGACATTATTGGTTTGAGGTTTGGTGTTTCAGAAAGTACAAATCATTCCATTGAAATAATGTATCTCCTTTACTTGATGACAAAAGAAAGCGTTTTTTCATTAGCTAACAATCTTGTATAAAAACACATTGAAAGGGAGCACCACTTTAGTCATCATTTGTTAGCCATTAAATGGACTTTACTTGACGATCTTCATACACTAGAAAATAAACCAAATCGTTTTGTCAACGCTTCACGATTTTAACTTAACAACTAAAACCTTAAATAAGCAAAGAAAACCTACGTAACCTTCACATGATGGCTAACCCTTTGGAGTATTGGTGGATGAAAATTTTGTTTAATAATATTCTTAAAGGAAATGAAAAAACTATATAGGTGGCATGGTAAATATTAATGGTCAAATACACATTGTAATCGTCTTGAAATCTGCTGAGGAGTCGACAAATTGATTTGGAACTTTTATTATCTCACAAAAATGGCATCCAATGCCTCCAGGACAAAGACAAAGAGAACATTCCGCCTTGCTCAAAAGTTTTTGGAACGTGGAGAAGAACACAGAACCTCTGGATTTAGAGAGAAGATGGGAGGGACCCTCTCTCTCTTCCGCATGGAAGATATACTATTACGTAGGATATTTTCTCTTATATTTCCTTAAATATGGGATTAATTTTTTTTCTCGATGCAAATCCATTCTATGAAACAGCCCACATCTGTAAGTACACACGAGTGCAACAATTCCTATTCTAGAACACCTTTGGGCATGCGTTTGAACGCTTTAGAAGGAGAGGTACTCGTGGTATTTATACAAGCCAACTATCCATGTTTTCAAGTCTTGCACTAACAAGGGGCCTTTTGGTAGCAATGATAGAGCTGCTATATTACCAGCCTCTATTCCTCTTCTCTACACTCCTCTGTAAATTCTTTATCTACTCTATTTACTAAATGCCTCTACAAGGAGTTGAACACAGATGATAATTGGAGAAATGAGAAAGACGAAGAAGGAAATAGGAAGTAACGATAAAAAATGAATGCTTGCATCATGGAAACTACATACTAATATGGTTACTAATGTTGCGATAACTTTATCCTCTTCATGAATGAGCCATTAAGGAAATTGTGGGTATCAAAGTCATCTGTCATGACTCTAACGAAATTGGAGTAACTCATGTGGTCCGAATTTCTTCTGGACCTACACTAAATTCGAAACACAACATATTTGTGTATCATCTTAATGAAATTCTTCTTTCTTTTTCAAATTGTTGTTGTCTTCTATGTTCAAGGTCTTTTAAATAAAGGGATTGAGATGTTTAAAAAGTTTGGTACGAACTTTCTACAATATCCTATTAATCCTCAGAAACTTTGATGTTTTGTAATAGTTTTAGGGTGAGGAAAATTAAGATTTAATTCGACCTTATCAAGATCTACTCTAAAATATAAGGATATCTAATTTCTGCTGAAAAGAATGCAGAGTTAGCTTCTTTTGCCTACACCTTGTTTTCTCTTAAGTCTTCGATGTTTTTTTTTTTCAAATGCTCCTAATGGGTAAGTATATCTTGACTATAGAAAATAATAACATGTGGAGGAGATTAACGATGAATTTCTCTAAGGACTTAGGATTGTTTTCATGCGAATCATGAACATCGCAGTGGCATTCGTTAGTCGAAAATGCATAAAACCGAATTCAAAATACCCATACTTGGTTCTAACAACTATTTTGGGGACATATTCATGTTTTATCCTATTATAGTGATATCCTTAACAAACATCAAGCTTTGAGAATATCTTCAATCCCTTTCATACATCAAATAGATTATTTATTTGGCGCGTTGAATATTTATTCTTTATCACAACTTTCTTCAAAGCTTGATAATTGATACCCAATCTCATTAGCCCATTCCTTTCTTTAACCAATTGGATCGGTGCTGTCGAAGGTGAATAGCTAGGTTGAATAAATCCTTTATTCAAGTATTCTTTCAATTGCTTTTCAACTTCCTCTCTACTAGGAATATGGGAGTTGGTATGGGGGAATACATATAGGTTGAGTACCTCAAAACAATTCAATGACATGTTGGAGGTGCCTACAAGGAGGAGATAAGCCATAGGGAAGTTGTTTTGTAAGAGTTTCCCAATGTTTATACGACAAAAAACTTAATTTTAAACTTTTAATGATCACAAAAAGATTTGGGGACAAATGGAACTAGATCTAATTCATATACATAATTTAAAGTATTTGTATGCTTCCACTTTATGAGTATTTACAAGCACATTTAGTTCCATGCTTGAGATTAGGGGGTATTGTGGAGGTCATGCTACCATTAATCAGGTAATGGATAAGATTACTTTTGAATTCTAATGTATTTAGAAGGTAACTTCTCTTTGCTGAGCTTCCTACCCCCTACAACCATTCCCTACCCAACACCACATTAGTTCTTTTCATATGCAGGATCTAAAAATAAAGTTTCTTTTTGTACCCTTGAAGCTTGATTTGAGACCAGAAATCATAGTGTCCTAGACCTTATAATCTTGTCTTTGCATCATGGACACTACATATTATGTGGAGAGTTCTATTCGAGAAAATTTAATCTCTTGAAAAATAGAAAATTAAGGAGTTTTAGGGTGGCATCAGCTATCATGAATCTAGCCTTTTCCCCTCCAAAATGGGCTTTTAGCTCTCTGTCTATTCCAAAATTGTGTAGAAATTGGATAGAAAGAGAGAAACACACACACACAAACACACACACAAATATAGAGAAACAATAGAAAAAGTCACAGGCTTTAATTGGAGATATTGTTTCTCCCATAAAGCATCAAAAATGGCTTTAAGAGGGCTTTGTAATCAAAGCTCTTTTGATGGTTTCTTCAGCTCTCAAGGTCATGTTTTAGAATTTTTATCCCCATACAATATGGAAAATGGCTTGAAAGGGTGCAATATAACTAGAACTATGGAAAATGTATTGAAGGGTGCAATATAACTAAAACTCCTTTGATGGTATATTCAACTCTAGAGAGAGAGAGATGTATGTGCGAGTTCCATTCTATGTTGTTCCCACTGTGAGGGGACGGGGACATGGGCGCCCGGGGGGACATGGGCGCTCGGATAGGGACCGTTTCTCGTTCTTGGCTCCTTAAAAGGGGTCCTGTAGACCCTCCTATCTCGTCAAGTTGGCCTTTGGGAAGATCTTTAGGCTACTATTTTGCAAAGCAAGAGTAGGATTCATGTGGAAGATTTCCAAGATCCTCGATCCTCATCTAATGCATTTCTTCACATAGGTGAAGGGCTCAAGACATCTTGTTTGCACAAAAGTAAAGCAAACCATATATTATACTTTGATTAAATAGAATCATAGCTCTGTATAACCAAACATCCAATATAATTGTCATCTTCTGAGCACGAGAATATGTATCCTTGTGTCCTACTCCACTCAAGTAGAGACCTCTAGCGCAGGGATCTAGGCTTTCGATGTGTTTGAGTTACATGATTTCCCAAGAAGGGTTCTTCACACGGGCCTCTAAGTCAAGCATTCAAATTGGATCACTCGGAAATCCAATTTTTTCTTATGTCAGGCCCCAAGGGTTTAGCACGGGTTTCTGTAGGAAACACAAGGGTTTTGAACCTTGAAACCCATTGCAAATAAGCCTCAATTATACAACAACCCCCTTCCGGTGCTTCATCTCATCTAGCGTATGCTTTAGGAGATACATGGGGTTCCATTGTTATTATGCATGCTTTACATTGTGAAGCAACTGGTTGTTCTTCTTCTATGTGGAATGCTATTAAAAGTGAAGAACTCTGTAAAATTTCTCAGAAGAAATGGAAGTTCAGCTTTGACAAGCCTCTTAGAGGGTGGACCGTACAGAAATCCCTTCCTTGTCCAAACAAAAGGGCTTGTCTTAGTGAGAACCCCCCCCCCCCCCCCGGCGGCTTAAGCACCACATGATGTTCATCCTAATAATATTAAACAAAACAGAAATTCGGTGCCTCACAAAGGAGATAAAAAGTTATAAGCTTCTGTTTTTTTTAACTCTTTCTAAATCTCTCGTTTTAATACGTTGTATATAATTTAAATCACTTCAAAAAAAAGAAGCTTTCGAATTTTATGTTGTTATTGTTGTACAACATCTTCTGTTGCACTACGTTTTATGCTAACGTAGCTGGACCATCTGTCGACATGGAATATCTGGAGTACTCGTCGGGAAACACTTCCGCGGATAAAGATCGGTGGAGACAAGTCTTGTCGATGCACATGAATTGAGATTTTCTAGAATACTGACGGTTATCAGTCACCATTTCTATGGTCCTCCGATTGACGGGATGTTATCGTCAAAGAAAAAACGTTCGGAATGGTCTCTCTCATCAGTCGTTGAAAGGTCCTTCTGATGGCTGCATATATAAAGATTTTCGACATTACAAGATTGACAACATGACATTATAAGATTGACAAAATGACATTATATGATTGACATTTTCGACATTATAAGATTGCTTTCGTTTTCTTTAGGGATCAGCACTGTTAAGGAAGACATCACTTTCTAGGCAGCGAGTCCATTTCCATTTCATCTTTTTGTATTGTAAGAAAAAAAAAGAGGGTCTGCTTAAGCAAATTTTACTCTATGGATGATGAAGACTGTAATAAATGTACATCTAAAAGTGCGGAGCTTCTGTGCAACTGTGAACGAGTTTGACCCGTGTGGTGGGAATTTGTGAGATCCTCCAATGAACAGAAAGCTGAATAACTCATTTAACTAAATAATTACAAATGTGAAAGAACATGAGGCCTACTGGTCTACTCAATGAAAACCAATGTGAGAGTCCATATCCATAATATCTGCTCCTTAAATGCAATTGACAAGTAATCAGTAGTTTGAGCTTATCTTAGACTTTAAATTACTAGAAATTTCACTTGGAAATGGACCAAATGACAACAGAGGATCAAATACGACCCTCCTTCAACATGTAACTTAAAAATGCTAGCAATCACACAGAGCATTATTGCGTTATTCTTGGAATGGTACGAAGTAAAATATAAATTAGTTTACACAAATAAAATCAGGTAAATAGAGAACATTTTTTGAATATTTACTTTATGATGAATCAATTAGATCTACTCTATGTAAATGTGAAAAATGATGTTGATAATGCTGGTTCTTTCTACCTGCATTTGTTAGCCTCTAAACACAAAATTCCTTTAAGGAAAAATTCTCCAAACTCCATATTTTTCTCCATTCACTGATTTATTGAATTGTTTTATGACTCCATGTCTTCTATATTATTCTCCTTTGTTAGTGTTCTTTTTAAACATTCTTAGGGGAGGCCACCGACTTCGACTTGCTTTATGCGTGTATCTTCCCGAGGAGAGTCTCAAGCAAAAATATTATTCCATGCCAACATCAACACCAACAGGCCACCAAAAATCCCACGTGATGTGTTCGTTTTCTTGAAATGTTGGTAGTAGCACACAAGGTGCCAAGGTTTCTCAAAGGAAATAGAAACTAAGTTCGTGAGCTTCGTCTTCTCCCTTTACTTACTTTCACATCAATTCTCACTTTGTCTCTTTCACTAACACACTTGCTTTTTGTCACATAAGAACACACTAAGCTTTTACACACCTTTCTCTTTCTCTTTCACTCACACACTTTCTAACTTTCGTTCTTACATATACCATTCTTTAACCATATACATGTTCACTTCACTTTTATGTCACATATGAACTCAAAAGCTCACTCATACTCCTATCTTTCAGTCGCCTTCTCTTTTCCTTTACCCTCTCACTTCCCTCATATGCCTTCAATTTCTTACTCTTTTTTTCTTTCCTTTTCAGTCATACACAAAGTTATACTCGCCCTTAAACATTCGCTTTTCTTGCATTCACTCATAGTGCACTAAAACATGTAACCATTCACCTCTTTCAATAATTCAAAGTTGTCCTTCTTTGACTTTCCCTATCCGCCTGCCTTTCTGGGTACTTTACTCACTCATAGCTCTTTTAATCATCTCTTGCACCAAATACTCTAGCTCACACACGTTCGCTTTCCCTTTACCTCCATCATTTAAAATCTATCCCTATGCATATTCACTCTTCTTCTTTTTCATCACTTACTCTTCGTCTAGTTCAGCCTTTTCTTTTTTTCTGCACATGATCCTCTCCCTCTCTTTGTCTTGTACTTCTCCCTTTTCTCTTCCTCTATCTACCCAATCTTTTCTCATTCTAGTCTCTTTTCTTTAGCCTTCCTTCATCTAGATCCAAACTAGTCATCCTTATTTATCTTCTCCTTCTCCATTTTGTCTCTTCAGATTTTCCCCTCCTTCGTATTATCCTCTCTTTCTCTCAATTCTCCTCTTTCTCTACCTCCTCTACTTTCTTTGTCTCCATTCCTCTCCTCTTCTTTTCACTTTTATCCTCTTTGATTTCCTCTTCAGGTCGGCCTCTTCTTCTTTTCTCCACTCTTCACCTAAACATCTTCCTCTCTTGTGCACTCTTCAACTCAGCCTTTTGATATCTTATCCACTCTTCACCTTAGTATTTTCTTGTTTTCTCAACTATTAACCCCAGATTTTTCCGCATTTCTTTTTTCTTCACGTTATCCTCTTCACCTTTTCTCTGCCCTTGACCTTATTCTAATTCTGTCCACTTCTCACGTCACCCTTTACCTCTTTTCTCCACTCCTCACCTTACCATTTTATTCTTTTCTATGCTCCTCACCTCCCCCTACTTGATCCAATTTTTTTCCATCTTCAATTAGATGATAGATGTCAACATCTTCCCTCTAGAAAATCTCAAATGCTATAGAATTCCTTCAACTAAGCTCCTCTAAAGTGAATAGTGGCCTCTTTGGGAATGTCTAGTGGATATTATTGAGGATATGGTTTTCAAAGTAGAGGCACGTATTTTGAGTGAGATAATTTTGATCAGAAAGGTTTAAGAGTCTTGTTTGAGTGTTCAAAAGATCTTAAGGTCATCGTGTTGGAACTTAGAGAGTGTTTGTTATGAATGAATAGAGGTATCTTTGAGCATGCTTGTGAGGTCATTCATGCTTCAATACAATGGTAAAGTGTACATTCTCTCATCAATGGTATCAAAGCATTTCAACATACAAAGACACTTAAAGAGGGAAACAGGGAGGTATTTGAAAGGTTTTTGTAGCTTAGTAGCATACAAGAGATACAAGATGTGTATTATAAGTGATACTAGACCACTTTCATGGGAAACTAGAGAGATCTAGTTGATACTCCCTCTTTCTCACCTTTGATGGAAAATGGGCCAACAGTTTCCTAGAAGTGGTGGTGACCTAGCATGGGGACGATGAATTTTAGAAAAGATCTCTCTTAATGGTTTGATCATTGCACATAGCTTCTTCCATCACTTGATCTTTGTTGGGGAATGACTTCAAATTAATATCAATAAGGGGATAATAGGGCATCTCTCTGCTTTATGCACTTATATTGAAGTCTCTTTGCACATCTCTTGCCTTGGGTGACTTATATTGGAGCCAATTGGGGGATCTCTTGCCTTGACATACGTTGGATCTAGCCATAGGTCAACCCCTTGCCCTTAGGGAAATTGAGGCACGCATTGGGGTCAGCCTCACCCTTGGCACTTGAACCATGTAATAGCTACATACATGGACAAGAATCACTTAAAAAGGGCATTCAAAAAGTGAAAAATTAGTGCTCTATGATGAATTTAAGGAATCAAAAAGTGAGGAAACTCATGGAGCATAATAATCAAGCTCTAAGGATAGAATGTCCACTTGAAGGGACAACCAAAGCTAAATTATCAGAGTCCTTGGGCTAGTTCCTTCCCAAATAAGAGTGTGGACTTCAATAGTCCTCTCCATGCTTGGAATTCAATGCAAGCACAACTTCGGAACATACTCGGCTTAATGGATGATTTGGCCAGAAGACACATCTCTACAAGCCCACTTGAGGGAATCCTCCGAATTGGGTACTTTTTGGCTGACTACTTTCCATGGTGTGTTGTGCTTTAATATGGTCATCTTATGGGCTTGGGGCAACCTTGGACAACCTATCCCCCTATGGATAGAGGGTATCCTAGAGGGGGGGCCCTCACCCTAGGTGGAGGATGGTAGCCTAGTGGTAAAACCTCACCTTATGGGTGGAGGGTTGCCCTCAGGGTTCCCCTCACCTAGGCATCAATGTGTAACGTAGGGATATTATAATAGAAATATATCATCAATAGGAGATATCATACAAAACTAGTGATCTTGCAAGAATCATTGATTTATGATCCAAAGCTATGGAAAAGACAAGCGAATCTTAGTCCAACAAGACAGTATGCCAAAAAACTCCTCATCACATCGCTCTTAGGATGAGTAGGGACCTTCATATGTCTTGATTTATTGGGTGACCACAAGGGTATATATTAACTTGAACTCTCGATAAGCAACTATACTCTATAGGCAAGCTGAAGCCCATTTTCTTCATGTGGGTGCCACTCCATTTGCTTGGTGAGGGCGACTTAAGAAGGATACAACAAGGGTGACCTCAGCTCTAGGAGTTCTCAAGTCGAACCTTCCCTTGTTGCATGCAAGGGAAATCTACTTTGAAGGTGTATTCTCATAATGGACCATCCTTCCTACTCCAACAATTTGGATGCCTACTGCACCTAGTACCACCACCACTTAGGCGTATTCACATCCCTACTAAGGTGAATCCACAATGTGAATTCATCAATGGAGAATCATAGTGACGAGCATTACAAGGTGACCCATCTCAAGAAATATCTTGCCTTGGCACCATCATGATAATCAAGAGACCTTTTGGTTTAGCATCAAGGGATGGTAAGATATTTTGTAGCATCATGGGTCATATCCTCATAGGCATGTACTCGATTTAAGGTAATGATTGAATTCTTATATTAAGGGCATTGCTAAATTTGGACGCCATACTATGGGGAATTATCAAGCCACGCACGTTTTATGGAAGCTCTTACTCTCTCAAAGAAGTTACATTCATTGCAAGGTGAACATGTGTAATGGTAAAGACTAAAGGCTTCGGGTGGCCCCAAAATTACCACATTTCCAAAATAGGCCATCCTCACCACCTCTTTTTGGCACTAGAAAAATAAGGCACCACCTACACCCATTTCTAAAAAAAATCAATACTCGGTGACTTCTCTACTTGTTTTGCATGAATACCTTGTGTGCCAATGTGACCACTCACCTTGACATAGCAGAGGATCATGTTTCCCGATTTTAGCACTAAATGGCAAAAGTGTAAGTTAATGGATGGAAAGCCACTCCAAGGCTTTAGGATGTTAGAAGATCCAATTAGAGGACCTAAAAGTGGTTAGAAAAGTAGGGCACCACCTACACCCATTTTTGAAACATCCAATATTGAGTGACTTCTCTACTTGCTTTTTGCATGAAGACCTTGCATGCCAATGTGACCACTCATTTTGACATAGCACAAATAATGTTTCTCGAAGTTATCACTAAATGGTAAACATGTAAGTTAATGGATGGAAAGCCACCCCAAGGCTTTGGGATGTTAGAGGATCTATTTAGAGGACCTAAAACCAGTTAGCAATTAGTGTCAAAATTATCTCAATTCTACCACCAATCTCATGCTTATGGAGCATATGATAGTAGAAGCTGCAAATCGGCAAGGCCACTCTAGTGAACATCGAATCTCACTCATTTTTGGCATCTCTTGATCTATCCATATTGGGTCTATTCTATCTCTAAGCTTTGCATTCTATTCTCTTTGGATTGCTATTTCTCTACTAGTTGTACTGTCTACCTGAGTTATCCCTTGGCTACCCTCTCTACTGTATTAGGACTCTACATGCTATGTGTTTACACAAGGGATTATCCTTGCAACTACCCCGCTCTAATTCATATGATTGTGGTTTCCATAAGAGAAGAAGGTATGCCTCCAAATTCCTTTTTTTCATCATATCTATAGTAACTATGATGACTAGAGAAAGGTACGCGATAACAACCTATTTAGAAGAGCAACATGTAGTCAAGGAGGAAAAAAGGGTAAGAATGCTAATTTTAAGGACTATTTTTCCATTGAAAAAGCCTATGATAGGGTGAGTACTTCCCTAAGAGACCAACCTACTAGCCCTAAGGAGAAACCATAGGAGGAAAACATTAAAGGAATTTTGAAGGGGATTTGTCACAACTTTAGTTTATAGCAAGTGATAAAAATTGATGTAAATATAAGAAATGAATTAAAAGTCATACAATTTCCCTACATAAATGCACCACCAAGTATAGATGTCTTCATGGTAGATTTTTGTCCTACACAACAGACATACTACTAGAGTTCAAGGTTTCTTATTTCCATAAAAAATGAGATTTTGAGAGGTTTCATTGTAGATGGTGACTTTGCCATCGATTTGATGTGTGATTTTACCATGAAGAAATTAAATTTGGACCTGAAAAAGGCAAGACCTTTTAGTCTCATACTAGTAGATCAACATCAAGTCACACTATGCAGCATCATTGAAAATGTACTCTTGATACTTCAAGGTTGCCAAATTTTCTTGGATTTTGTTGTTATTACCCTACCCCATGAGACCTCTTGCCATCTACTCATGGAAAAGCCTTGGTTGTGGCAAGCAAAAGCATTAAAAGATTGCAAGAGAAACTAGTTGTGGATCTCCACAAAGGCAAATAATAATTTATAGATATGCTTGGAGGAAGGATGTGAGACTAGAAAGGTAATTGGCTATACTATGGACACTCATGTAAAGCCCTCTCTATTTGATGAAGATGATAATTTGTTGAAATTGATGATGGGCAATGCATAATGTTGCCTAGTCAAAAAATAAATGAGGATTCTATACAAGATGCACAAGAAGGCCAAAATAGGGTAAAATTTGATAATTTTGACTTGAAGAATAAGGGAAGAGTGACATCAAGTCATTATAAGGGGCTAAATGTAGAAGTCAAAACAGTGCTTCATGTGTCGAGAATTGGGAACCTCTCCCAAGGTGGCCCAAGTGGGAGAGACTTCTCAAGTAGCCAAGGTGACCAATTTTGGAGCCTAGTTTTTGGTGGTCAAGATGAAAATGTTGGGTGAGAAATATTTGTGTAGGACAAACCTGCACAACTAAATTGTGGCTACCATAGGAGATGACAAACCCAAGTTGTGGTGATTCTCATGAAGTTGGGTAGCTACATCTTGAAGGGCCATCACAAATTAGGAATCAACAAAGCATTAGGTAGGTAGGAAAGGATCTTCCCTTGGACAAAATGGGCCAAAATCCTCTATAGAACTAACTCTTCTTGTGGAGCAAGGTGGACAAGCTCATTTTTTGCATGCGCCTCCTAGAAGGTAGACACCTCCAGATGAGATACTTAACCAAATTGATCTGATTCTACCAAAAGCCACTACTACACTATTATTCAAGGAGGAAATAGGTAATCATGAGGTTTTTGACAATTTTATGGCTCTAGTGTTGAAAGGTGACGAACTGTGTAGGCACCTAAGGAGGATAATTTTGAGAATGGGACTAGAAAATACCTCTTGTTTCTAGATATTCCAGATGGATGAAACATTGAACAAAGCATGAGCATAATCTTAGTTCTTCTTTAGCCCGTAATGCTGATAATTGTTTTAAGTTAAGCTACCCATAAAGTTTTTGTTCGAGAAGTGAACCTTGTAGATGTAGAAACATCTAGCCACATGGTTGTGGGACTGCCCATTCTTATTATAGAAGATAACCTATCTTCTTTATAACTACAAAAATTCTTTTGCATATTCCTACACGGATCTATCACATTTTCTACAGTAGCTTTGCTTACATTGAATACTCTTCGTAGAGGGAGTTGCACCTATAAGTGTTGGAGGAGATGGTGGATAGTCACAAGAGATGAAGTGGTGTAGCTAGATCCTGCTTCACACCTACTAAGAATGATGGCTGGAGGGTGTAGTGGCCCTCTTTAGATTTCTAATGAGCACAAATAATCATATTTGTTTCTTGGAAGATGATCCACTAATTGGTGGATAAAAACAAATAGGTAAGAGTTTGATCCAAGACTAAGAACTTCCTATTTTTGTTCTTACATGAAGCAACCAACTATGGCCTTATCTTGCACAGATGAAGAATATAGACGTTCGGAAAATGCAACTCAAGAATCTTTGAGGCTTAAGCAACTATATGCAGATTTGGAGATAATTCCTACACTCCAATAATCTTTGGAGATAGCACTAGCTCACTTCATTTGGCTACTAAACCTGGATATCATGCAAGGACTAAACACATTGAAGTGCACTAAAATTATGTAAAGGAGAAATTGCTTAGGTGGGATATTTGACTATCCTATGTATCAACTCATTTACAATGTGGAGATATACTCACCAAGTCATTGGATGGAAAAAAGATGAAGAGGTTCAAAAAGATGATTGCTTTGTAGGAAATCAAGGAGCAATGAAGGCCAAGCATATTAGGCTTGAGGGGGAGCTATTGGTGCAATTAAATCCAAGCCTACATACTTGGTTAATTAGCTTATGATTGATTTATTGGCATGACTTATGCAAGGCCTCATATGATCAATCTTTTGTAAAATTATTCACATTTATCATTGTAAAAGTGGATTACACCCACATGGAGTTAAGAAGCTCTAAAATCATGAATCAATTGGTTTTTTAGTGATTAGGGAATCTATCCTACACTTTAGGAGTCAACTTTTACGTAGAAGTTTGAATTTGAATTCAAACTTTGGCTCCAAAGTTGACTATAAGAAGAGGATCTAAAAGACCCGCATGTATCTCGAACTTGAGAGATCATTTTGGAATACAGTAATTGTGAAGTGAGAGCTCATCTCATAAATCACTCACCTCACACACATGGAGCAATGTATGATTTCCAATGACATTGTATTTGTACATGTTTTAATACATATTTGATCATTAAATTCTCATTCCACTTCTCTTTTATAACTCCATCTGAATAGTGATCTTCTCAGAGCTTCTTCTCAGTGGGTAGTTGGTCATTTGCCATGATTTGAAGCATGTTCCATTCATGATGCTATCTATTATAATTAAAAAGTTTCACTAGTATTAGTTCTTACGATTGTGAGATATTAATGTATCTTTTCTCACTAGTCTGATGATTGTTGTAGCTCGTGAATGTCGAGATCCAGCTATGACTTGCTAAACTTCTTTCTTTGCATGTAGTCCATCATTTTTTATGAAATCACTCATAATTGATAGCTTAGTCAGTTAATTAGAGTTCCCCAAAAGGAATCAAGTCGATTGTTGTTGAGGGATAGAACTACCCTTCATTCATTGTACCCTAGAGATACTTAAGCACCCTCTTTGCAGCTTCCATATGAGGTTTCCTTGGTGCATGCATAAACTGACTCAATGTACTCACTCCATAGGCAATGTCTACTCTTGTTGGAGTACCATAATTGAGACTTCCCACAAGTTTTTGATAACCTACATCATCATCAAGTAGTTCACCTTCATGAGAACTCAATTTATGGTTGAGTTCCATAGGAGTGCCTACAATTTTAGTGTTCTCCATCTTAAACCTTGCCAGCATATCATGTATGTACTTTCTTTGAGTGATAAGTATACCAGAATCTATATACACAAACTCTAAGCCAAGAAAGTAGGTGAATAAACCAAGATCACTGACTTTAAATTCCTTCATTAATTGAGCCTTGACGTGCTTGATGGCATTGGCATCATTCCTTGTAATAATGATGTGATCTACATAGACACACAACTAGATAACTTCTGATTTGTTCTTCTTAACAAATAAAGAAGAGGCTGCCTTGCTTTCCACAAACCCTTGGTCTTGCAAATAAGTAACAAGTCTATGGCTCCAAGCTCTAGGAGCTTGCTTGAGACCATGATGATTTTACAAGGGTGAGTTGCACATGTTACATGAAGCATAAATCATACATCTTTTACTAATATTTCTTCCATGAATTCTCTAACTTTTTGGAGTCAAATGGGATCAAGAGAGAAAACACATGCAAGTACACACCACAAGAAAATGTTGTAGAAAACATAAAGAAAGGGTACATTGTAGAATATTGTATGTCTATGATGAAGAAGATGGAAATGTCCAAATGTTATTGGGTTGATGGAGCAAGCACTCATTTATACATCATAAAAAAAGCATCCACATTAGGTATACATGCTACAACACCTTATGAAGCTTGGCATCATAGAAAACTATATGTATCAAGGTCTAGAGTGATGGGTTGTACTTGCTATGTGTTTATACCAAATTAATTAAGAAGCTAGCTCAATGCTAGATCAAAAAGATGTGTACTCATAGGGTTTGAAGGAGAAAAAAAGGGGTATGGATGCTAAAATAACACAACCAAGGAGTTAAAGGTATCAAGCGGTTTCGGATTTGATGACTTTTTACCTTGGTATTCTTCAAATATATACATATACAAGAAAATGAGGATGAAGAAGGAAGAATGTTAAGACAAAATGAAGAACTAGAAAGCATGGTTCTTACATATTCCTACATCAAGTCAAGTAAATGATGCAAGGAGAATAGGAAAAGAATAAATCACAAAGATAGAGAAATATAAATATTTGTGGATTGAGGTCAATGTATACTATAATGCAAAGAAGGGGGAGAGATTTAAGTTAAAAAAAACCTAAATCACTGGAATGGTGAAATAAGAAGGTTTGATAGAGTAAGGTATGGAGTTGAGAGGCTTAACTATGATTGATTTATGGCTACACATGATGCATGTATGGGTAAAGTTTTTGAAGGACCCATATCATTTTAAGAAGAAAAGTGCACGGCAAAAGGCTATGCAAGGGGAGATAAAAGCTTTGAGGAAAACCACAATTGGACATTTGTCCCAAAGAAGAAATACATGAATGCCTTTTGAAACAAGTAGGTATATAAAGTAAAGCAGTAAAATGGTAGCATTTCTAGGTATAGATCAAGGCTTTTGGCTAAAGGTGTTGCTCAAATATATGGAGTGGACTATAAAGATATTCTTATTCTTGTGGCCAAGATGACTACCATCAAAAGAATCATTTTGATTCCGCCTATCAAGCATTTGACAATGTATGAACTTGAGTTGAATAATTCTTTTCTAAATGGAGAGATATAGGAGGTAGTATACATGGAGCAACCATTAGGGTTTTACCATAAATCAAAGTAGATTATGTTTGAAAGTTGAAGTTGGAACTCTATGGTCTCCAAAAAGGCACAAGGGCATGGAATTAAAGGCTTTTATATTGCTTGATCAATTTTGGACACAGACAAAGAAACTCCCATCATTCCTCTATAAAGGAGATGATGAAGAATCTATCTACTTATGTGTGTATGGAGATGGATTGATTGTTACAACTTATAATGAGGAAGGCATCAACAACATCACGGAAGGGCTTGGGAAGGCATTTGGGGTTTGCAACCATGGAGATCCTAAGATATTGTTTAGGTGTTGAAGTTACATATAAAGCTAATGATATCTAGCTCATGTAGAGGAAATACATCTTGGACGTGTTGAGAAAATACGGATTTACAAGACGCAAACTATTGAATAGTTCAATGGAAAACAATTTGAAATGCGATTTCAATTTAAGGTATTGAAGTTCTAGATGTCCTCTTATAAAGTTCAATAATGGGATGTTTAAATTATGCTAGTATAACTAGGTTTGAACTCACATTAGCGGTTGTGTAATCAATGAGTCCATGAAGACACTTGGGTTCTTCATTTACTTGCAGCTAAAGGAGTACTCACATATATCAAAAGGGTCTCTTAATGAAGCTTTTTTTTTCTTTTTTTAAAGATAATTCGCAAGTGAAATCATGTAAAAATGCTGATTGGGCTCCACACAAAGACGATAGAAGGATAACAAGTGGATATGTAGTGATGCTTGGCTAGAAGTTCATTTCATGTATGTCAAAGACACGGCTGAGAGTTTCCCTATCTCTATAAGAGCTTATTACCGAGTATTGGTAGAAGTTACATGTTACTTCATGTTGCTCAAGAACCTTATGATTGAGTTAAATTTGTAGGTCAATCAAAATTTACAATCATTTGTGAGAAAATGCGTAGTACGTACCTATTTGGGAATTCTATGTTCCATGTTACGGGCAAACATATGGAGGTTCATTGGCTATACATGATAGAGAAGACGTTTCCTAAGAGGGTAGAAGTCAACCACATAATTACCAAGGATCACTACAGATCTAGGATGAATACTTGAAGGTTAATGTTTGAGGAGTGTTGAAAATCAAGCTCCAACCTTCGTAGCATATGAACCTTCTAAATTGATCAAACTTCGCGTATTGTGAAGCAATTAGCGAGTCACAAGTATTTGTGCTCAAATTTGAATTTTAGTCCACCTCACAACTCTAAAATCAATAACCTATGAGAGTAAGGTGTGATAAACCGTATATCCTAGGACAAGAGCTCGTTATATAAACACATTCAAAGCTATATAAACACATATTGAGCTTCCAAATTTATATGATTCCATGTATGTTATCACTTAGATAATTTAAATAATCTAATAGACTCCTTGCTAAGGTTTTGTTTTTAGAATTTATGAAGCCATCACGCACCCTCTCATTTCTCTATGTAGGAGTTAGCTAGTTTTAAGTGTTGAGTAGAGCCTCCTATTCATATGATATAGTACAGTCCTAATCTTTGGTTCTGCAAGCTAGTACAGTCCTCTAAAGCCAAATCAAAGTTCAATTCTCAACTTTACATATTCTGAGAGGAATTAAGACTATAGTGTACAATGGTCTCTATGTGCATGTCTACTGAAGGCATGATAGTCTCTATTGGAGGCATTGATTCTCAAAGTAAAAGAAACTATTTTGATTGCGATAACTTGAATTAGAAGGTCTTGTAGTCTAGTCCGAATGTCCAAAAGTTCCAAGGTCCATATCATTGAAAATTAGAGAATCATTGTTCTCTATGAACAGAGATATGTGCGAAAATACCTATGTGACAATTCATGCTTCAAGGTCCATAGTAAAAGTGTACGTTCTCCACTCAAATTGTTTGAACAAACACACATTGCATAGACAAATAGCATTCATAGATTCCTATTCTTGTTGTGCACACATACATACATCCACTTCCCATACATAAAGTGACACATGTACACATATAACACAATATGTACATATTGATATAGATAATCATGCACACACACATGAACATTGAAGTGTGATGAACATCTAAGTTCTCTTTGAAATTGGGGATTCTGGATAGTTTCTTTCCATTGCTCCATTTGAGGCCCTCCAGGCAAGGAAGATCCTGACCGCAGAGAAGGCGGGTAGTTGAGCGGTTCCATGCTAAACACCTTCCTTGAAGAAGAGTCCATTCCTCTAGGGGAACTCTATGTCTCGGGTCCAAGTCTTCGAACCTAATCCACTGGCTGGTCTCTTGTTTCCAAAGTTGTTTCCGCTATTTGAACCCCTTGTTGCATAGCCGCTTTGCAGTTTGGAGGTTCCAAGACTCTACCCCCCTAATGCCATCGATCGGGAACCAGATAGAGTCATTTTGTCTTATCCCAGCCGCCCACTTCCACTCATCACTGATTCTGATGAATTTTTTGGCCTTGCTCCAACTCTTCCATAAAGAAAACACGAGGCTAGAGCCTTTCGGGGACAGCGGATGGGAGGAGAACAAAAGCGTGAGAATCCCTATGTCCTTCCAACCAAGATGGCCAACTAGGGTAAGGTCTTCCATGTTTCTGAAGATCAATTTAGCCCAAGAGGACTCACTATTGCTCCAAGCCTTGATAAGCCACTTTGCCGCCAGCTTGTCAGCCAATCCAACGATATCCAAAATTCCCAAGCCCCCTGAGTTTTTCGGGCTAATGCAAGTTTCCCATTGGATTTTGGGAATCCCCCTCCTGTTGGGGTCCCCAGTCCAAAGGAAGTTTTTGCAGATTCTTTCCACTTTGGCCAAGTCTTTCTCCTTAGGTCTCCAACACGAGATAACAGAAAGTTCATGAATGTGCTCGTTAATAGTTTTACATTCGTCAGTAGAACTTGTTTTAAAATAACAGAACGTTCACGGAACGAACTCTACAGTATAGTTGGCGCCAAGTTATGAGAAAATTTGTATCTTAAAGCTTTAGAACTTCATCCGTTAATACAAATATGTAAGAATGCGTACTAACACAGAGCTCAGTATTTCGGTTTAAGACATAGTATTTGGATACGAACCCATGGACATGCTCATGGATTCGGTTCAGAATCTCGAGCGATCTGAATCTATGTGTTTTAAAACAAGGCAAATAATGAATTACATCATGTTCAACCAGAAAATTATCGACTTGTCCTCCACAAGCCATCGACATGAGTATTATTTGCTATGTGCTCAGGAAAGGTTGCAATACAGTTAGACGAAGACGGTCATATACATTCTATCAATTATGTCGAACATTCGTATTGCACTTCTGAAGGTAACAGATGTTCCGATAGCTTTAAATTTCAAACGTAAGATGATCATTCTTGTAGGGGGAAGTTTTTAGCTGTCTTTCACTTTTAAAGAGAGAATCACAATAAAATGTTCATAGAACTAACATTTCTATAATAGAAGCTAACAACAGTTTCTGAACTTGGCTTTGTGATCGGAAACTTTCAGTCTTTGTTGTCGGATTTTTTCATATTGTATTTCTCTTTCTTGCCCTAAATTCAGCGAGTGTAGTGGTGCATGAACAAGCTTGCTTTGTTGCAGTCTCAAGTTAGTTGGAACTAGACATTGCTAGATGATGCGATGGGCTGTTCACCCACTCTGTGGAATGCAATGCAGAGCAAAGCTCTCTGAAAGATCTGGAAGGGAAGACTTGTGGCTAACTTTGTAGCCTATCCTCAATCACAATCTTTCCATCACTCAAGGATAGCAGAGTAGAGAAAAAATGCAGAGATTGCACAAGATAAGAGAAAATCTGATGTGGACGAGTAGAAAAGATATGGCTCAGAGAAAGAGGAATTCTTATATTATAGATGAGAATCAATGGTTACAATAGCATTGGAAAATAGCTTCCTGATGAAGCCTCTACCTCTTGACCACCACCGAGCTATCACAATCTCATTCACACTCCCACTCTCAATGACACTCTCAGTTTGACTCTCACTCAAAATCACAAGGTAATTCTCTGATTTTTGTGCCTCCTCTTTGTTGATGGGCAGGTCTCTGTATAGTAGAGTTTGATCGCCGCCCAAAGAAGTATGTGATCCATAAAATTTAGGAAAAAATGAGTTTCTCGTAAACTTTTGCAAAAAGCCCTGTGATCGTAGTGTGGTTCCTTTTGCATACCTGTCACAAATAGGAGAAAAACACCGAAAGAAATATCCAAAAATATCCATAATTAGGCATGCTGACACATAATCATTAGAAAAAAACACTTTTCAAAGCGTTGTAAGTAAAGAATGGTGAGGAGCTAGCTTAAGCTTATGAGAGACACTTTTATTCATTTCTTGATTTGCATAATAGTGTTAGAGATGACCTAGCTTCAAATCCGCCTCCAAATGCCACTTTTGAGCCCCCCAAGTTTCAAAATTCTAGATAGAGAGAGTAAAATCAAGGCATTTTCTTAAAATGAACTAAATGTAGAGCCTTGAACGAGGCACTTAGAACATGATTCACCAAAATTTCACACATACACTTTTATTTGCTTATATTTGCTCTGCCTTTCTCTCATATAGAGTTTTTCTTAATTCTTTCACTTTCACCTTCAAATTTCAATTAGAAAATATGATGCGAATAAGGTGTAGACTTGTCATCCCATATTTTTTTCTACATGCATAAAATGACCTAATTATTCATTCTAAGCATCATCCCCACACTGAAATTTAGAAAGTTCAAAATGAATTATTTCACTAAAAAAAAGACCTATTACAAACTTCGACAAAACTTCTCATGAATGGTTTATAAAAAAATCCATTATTTACTATGAAACGAAAAAGCATCTGTGACTGTATCAGGTCCCCTATTTAGGCACTATGAAATTTTATTCTAAAAGCAATCAGTGAAGAAACAAGTGGGTCCACATGAAGAAGAAGAAAAAGTTATAAACCTGTTTTGTAATTCTCTGTAGCTTCCTTTTGTTCGTTTCCTTGTCCTTTTTCTTTTTTTCTTTTAAAGCATGAGTTGTGAAAAAAAAAGTTTCCACTTGAAAAGAATCCTGAGATCAAGGTACCATAAGGACGGCTCAGAATTGCTTCGTAGATTCAATAATCTGCTGTATTTGAAGTACGACAAGCTGTTTTATTTCACTTTCGAATCCTTGGTCTTGTCTGATGTCATATGTTTACATGCGAATTCTTATGTTATTAAAGCACAATAATGAAAACAGCCTCTGCACTAGACGTATTTCGGTTAGTGTCACTTTTCCATGTGCGGTATGTACTATTCCATTCGATGATTATTAAACCGTCTCATGGATGTACTAAACGAGTTTCCTATTTCTTAAGAAATTAGCCTGCAGATGCGTACAGATTCCCATCACATATGAAAGAAAACATAAAAATCGGGAATTGTGTTGCCTTTAAGTCCTGTCAAGGTATAGATTTTATGTGCTTGAGAAAAAATAAACTTTCTTTACTCCAAGGATTAACAACAATATTTTAATTAACGAAGTTAATATAATTTCAAATGTTTGTAACTTGACAAAAGAATGCGAAGATTACGTAATGCATCTAGAATAGAATGAATAAGATACAACAATGCACTAGACATAGTAACTGAATGAAATATAATCCGGATGATATAAGATTGTTTAGTATTGATGATTTTCCAATGCCTGATCTAAAGTTGTTTTCGTTTTTCCTATAGACTTGCACTAGTCACAACGCATTGAATAATAACCACTTTCAGATATTCTTTTTTCCCTTCAATAGAGCCACTAATAATGAAGTATTCTCCAATAAGACTAAATATCCTTTACTAAAGCATTACGCAAATATTTAGTTTCCAAAATATCCTTCAAGTGTGGGGCAGCACGTAATTTTTTTTCTTCTTCATCATTCTTTTCAGGTCAAGGATAATTAATCATACATATATGTGATTAAAGCTATTTTGGTAAGTAAGATCCTTTCAGAAACATTTCCTCCACGTTTACACGTATGAACATTTTACAGCTTACTGACTATAATCACTCCTGTTGGAGTATAGCATTCAAAGGGAAACAGAAATACAACTTTCTTTTACCAACGTAAAATTGATACCTCTGTATTCTTGTTTAACGGATATTTATATCAATCGCAGAAGTTTCCTTGATAGTACGAATCTTAATAATGACTACTGAAACCATCGCTATAATGATTAGAACGAGTACTATAATGTTTTTCTAAATAAGTAGTTTAGAACGAGCACTATAATGATTTCGTAACTAACTTCATAGAAAAGTTCGATATACGGGTATGTTGAATTGAGTTATTGGAAGAACCAGCTTCCTAGGATAAGTCTTTACAGTGAGCTGATTGCTTCTAAGGTTTGGAGCACTCCCTGAGTGATTCATAGAACAAAGGTATAAACAGGAGAAATAATAATGGTTAAAATAAAATATTTACTTCTTCGCTAGAAAACATCAAAACCATGAGTCTCCAGGTTACGGCCCATGGATAAAGTCTAAGATCTAAACAACTAAAAGACTACCACATTTGGAAGAATTTACATTTCAATTGATGTTTGTTATTTGACATCACAAAGCCTCATATATGATAGTGGTTTGCCACACTCTTGTACATGCTTCATTTACGAAACATAAAATTTTTTCTGTACATGGTTCATGGTTCATTCTGATTATCTCTTTTGTGTCCAATAATATTTTGCTTTATGAAATCATATTTCGGCTGCCATTAGAGTACACATCACATATAATTGTTTTTTTGAGCAGAATGTATTGTCTTTTGCTAAACACCATCAGGGTAATGTTGGTCTAGCAAAAGACAACACACTCCCCCCAAAAAACAAATTCATATATGGTCACCGGTATAAGCAACGGTTCTCCTAGGAGGGTCATTGAAATAAGCATCGGTACACCCGGTGCCCCTCACGTATCATATGTTGAATCCATTCTTAGCTCACAATAGGATGCCCAGGTGCAGGCTAGTACTTTTCATGTATCGACTGTGTGATATATTTTTGGAATCCTTATCCTGTTCGCTCCATTTCCACATGACAGAATGTCCAAACTCTAGGGAGCAAATCTATCGAATGCGTTGAGGCATGGAATTTCTGGCTGCATCCAAGACTTGAGCTCCATCACGTATGTGATATATCTTAGAGTCGTCATGGTCATGTGCTCCCCAAGGTGTATGTGGAGATTCCATCAACTCCAATGTGGACATATATATATATATATATATATATATATATATATATATATATATATATATATATATATATATATATATATATATATATATATATATATATTTGTAAATCTTTTCCTGTTCATATTCCGCAGGAATCGAAAGGCCGTTGCGTAGAGTTGTATCCATTTATAAATCAATGAAAGGATGCTTCGGTAACAACCAAAAGAATCGCCAGATTGTCTGTGTGGGCGATTACATTATGTGGAGTTCCGTTGTGTTATGTTGGAGAATTTTGAGTAGTACTATGTTATTTCGCTTTTGTTTGATTATCTTCAATTGTGTTTAATGCTCTTCCAGTAAGTAAGACTTGTGAGTCTGTATTACGGTAATAAATAGCTTCTACATTGTGTGATGAGAACGTATCAACCAGAGCATAATCGGTAAGGTTGTGAAAGAACTAGCAATAGTCTGAGTACAGATAGTAATACGGTGAGAGAACGAACCAGAGTCGAGAGATTAATTCGTATTAACAGAGATTTAAACATTAAGGTACTGTGGTGTTAGTGGTTAATTGGGAAAATCAAGTATAGGGCCTCTGATTATTCAGACCCCTTCCACTCCCAAGAATTTGAAAAGAGCTTAAACGCATCTGTGACGGCAACGCGCATTTAACACTTGCGATGTCTGTGGGAAGGTGGCAACAGAGTGTTGCAAAGTGATTGTGGGAAAGTGGCAACAAAGTGTTGCAAATTGATTGTCGGAAGGTAACCATAGATTGTGAATTAAAAATAAGGTAGAGTAGTACGCAAGTGTGGCAAAGGTGATATATGCCGGTTACTCGGTCCGGCGAGTCATATCCACAGTACAGGCGAGACCGATAGCCTTGGGTGGTATCAAATTTGTTAAGGACTCCCTCAGGAGGCAGAAGCATAGAACGGTTAAGACCAGTCGTCGAAGAAACGAAGCACGTTAGTAGTGATTCCGGTAGCATTCCGGTGGAATATACTGCAATTCCGGTAGATTCTGGTATAATTTCGGTACAGTCTGCAGAAGGTGCAGTAACTTCGGAGTCTACAGGAACACATTGTGTAGTTGACCCAACACGTCTGGTCAGGATTCCAACCTCTCTGAGGATAGAGGTGTGATATCCACAGAGACCATTGCTGGTGAAAGAATACCCCGGATTGGGGAAAGTTCCACTAATTCCGGTGGCAGTTCGGTCCCAGTTGCAGAGAATTTCCAAGTTTTTGGTGACAGTGTGATATTTCCTGGTGAATCTTCATTCCGGACACCACTGTTCGGGTTAAGCTTGCCTACGTTTGATACCACAGAAGAGGATAGGCTATTCGAATTAGAAATTCGTAAAAGGTTGAGAGCTATTTTTGAACCGGAAGGTGAGCAGTCTAATCATACAGACTCTGAAGAACAAGAACCACCACCTCAGAACTCAGGGGATAGTAACACTACCACTATTAGCGCCATGAGTGGACAACAACAACAACAACAACAACAACAACAACAACAGGAGCAGCAACAACAACAACAACAACAACAACAACAACAATAGCCACTTCCACTCCGGCCGATTCCAACAGGAGTAACTTACACCAAATTCGTTGGATTTCTAGGTGATGATCCTGATGCCCATGTACGCACCTTTGAAATAAGTTATGTAGTGTTAAACCATCCACCTGATCCGACATACAAGGCCATAGTATTCCAGTCAACATTAGTTAATGAAGCAGCGAGGTGGCTTATAGAGTATGATATCAACCATTTCGGCACCTATGAAGTGGTAAGGGATGCTTTTTTGCAGAGGTTCCGGCTAAAGAAGAACCTTATCGAAATTTTCGATTACTTGCAGAATAATAGACAGAAGCTGCACCAGACTGTGCAAGAATATGCCACCCTGTTTAGAACTCATTTGAGATAACTACCGCCGGCCCATGCCAACCTACCGGATGATGTCATCACTCAGTGGTTTATTAATGGTTTGACTCCCCAGCTCAAAAAGATTATGATCATCCGTTGTGTGGGAGCTATGACACTAGATGCAGTTATTGCAATGGCCTTGCAGCTCGAGCATAAGGTTGGAGGCTTTACTGAAGACTTGGAGTGGTTGAAAGCCAGTAAAAATGTTGCAGAGGATCTGGCTAGACAGATGTACTGCACCAAGTGTAAAAATCCAGGGCATACTAGTGCTACCTGTGCGCTTAATCAGATGTATTGTGCTATCTGCAATACCATCGGACATTCCACCGAAAATTGTGCGTATAATGCCAAAGTGCAAGGACTAGCAACTGTAAATGCCATTATACAAGAACCAAGGCAGCTGGCAACCCATTATGTACCACCTCAGATGAGAAATAATCAGCAGCAAGGATACAAAAATTATCGAGGCCAGCGGAATACAAATTACAATACAAATCATTGGCAGACAGGAACATCACAGGAAGGTACTTCCTTGCCACCACCTCGATGCCATTTTTGTGGTGAGCTTGGTCACATACGAAGATTCTGCAAGGATGCAGCTGAATATGATCAAAGAAAGAAAGAGCATCAAAATCCAATGACCAATATGGTCTATCTCTCACCAGTGGAAACTCAAGCAGTAGTGATTCAAACAAGATCTGGTAAGCAGTTACAACCAGTAGCAGAAGTGTTTGAACTTGGCATTCATTAACAGTAGAGAATGTATAACAATGCTAGCCAATGGACCACCAAATAGCCTACAGTGTTCCCAGATCCAATTCCGGTGACCCAAGTTCCGTTGCCAAAGGAAGGATCGCAGGAACAAGATTCTACCCGAGTAATAGGCGCACCATCTTCAGAATCGGTGACAAGTACAATTCAAGCAGATCACGCATGGGAAATTTTATCTAAGGTGTCCATTACTCTCCCTTTTGGACAGTTACTTGCACTAGTGCAGGGAGTTCGGTAGCAATTCCAGCAATAGCTCAGTCCTGGGTCTTCCTGCATTCTAGCAACAGCAACGGTACAACCGGAAGCTGATTCTATGGTGGATCATTTGGTCCCCTTAATTACGGTATGGTACAAAAATCACAAGATTACTCAAGTACTAATTGATGGTGGTTCTGGTGTAAACATCACCACTACAGCGCTTTGTAAGAAATTGGGATGGACGCAAATTGAACCTGTTCAATTTTTTGTTACAATGGCAGCTCAATCTCGAGTCCATCCAGTGGGACTCGTACAGAATGTCCCGATAAATGTGGAGGGTAGAACGTTTAAGATGAATTTTGTAGTCTTAGAACTACCGGAGTCTAGTCTTGACTATAATCTTCTTTTCGGATGACCTTGGTTAAAATAGGCTAAAGTCATACAAGATTGGTCCACACAGGAATTGACTTTTAAGGATAATCACCGTAAATATATTGTCAAACTGGATGCCATTCAGCCTTTCGAACTTCATGCCAGATTATATGTAGCGGAGCCGGTCCACATGTTGGATGGCTTATGTGATGATGAAGAAGAAGCGTTTCTAAAGAACAATGAAGATCTGATTTCCTTAGGTATTGTAGATCTGCAATCTGTTGTAGACAACTGGAGTCCGGCAGCCTGTACGGTGGTGCCTGTGACCGAAAAAGTGGAGACAGAAGATACTGTTGCTATGGATGAAGCTGCTCTACAACAACTTTTACAATCAGCTGAGGATCTAGGGAAACCTCGTCAATTCTATGTTCCCGAAGATCAGTTAATCACCTATAATTTGGGAGATGAAGTAAATCCGCGACCTGTCAAGATAAAGGAAGGATTGTCTGAGGCGTTCCAAGCATATTTGATCCAGCTTCTTCGTGAGTTCTCTGATGTTTTTGCATGGGATTACCGTGATATGAAAGGTCTGGACCCGGGCATCTATCAACATCGGGTTGTGCTCAAACCAGAAGCAAAGCCGATTAAACAACCCAGGTACCATATGAATCCCAACTACGCAGCACAGATCAAAGCAAAACTTGATCGCCTATTAAAGGTAGGATTCATTGTACCCATTGAGCATGCTGAATGGATCTCCCTGATCGTGATCGTACCAAAGAAGAACAAGCAGCTCCGAATCTGTGTGGATTACGAGAAATTGAATGCAGCCACCGTACCTGATCCATTCCCTCTTCCATTTCTTGATACAATGCTGGACAGAGTGGCTGGACATGAGATGTATTCATTTCTCGATGGTTATAGTGGTTATAACTAGGTCCGATGGCTGAGAAAGATATACCGAAAACAGCGTTTAGTACGAATTGGGGTGTTTTTGCTTGTATAGTCATGTGGTTTGGATTAAGAAATGCTCCTAGCACTTTTCAACGCTGTATGCAGGAAATCTTCTCACCCTATCGCACTTCTTTTATGCAAGTATATCTAGATGACTTCTCTTTATTCCGTAAGATGGTAGCACACATGTATCATTTACGGTGTTGCTTTGAGAAATGTCATGAATACCGACTCTACGTGAACCCCACCAAATTTGTCTTTGCGGTTTCTTGTGGTAAGCTCCTTGGTTATATTGTATCTACACAGGGCATACAAGTTGACCCAGACAAAGTTGCAGCTGTGTTAGAAGCACCTATGCCTATTACGCTGAAAGAAGTGATGCACTTCATGGGTCAAGTCAGGTGGCATGGTCGACATTTACAGTGGCTTGCCCATTTGGCAATACCCCTAAATCAATTAATAACTAGTACTCCTCGACAGTTTGATTGGACTCTGGAATGTCAAACTGCATTTGATCGTCTAAAAGGATTATTAACGTAGGTTCCAATTTTACAACCTCCTGATTGGGAACGCCCGTTCCACGTCTTCGTTGATGCCTCAAATATCGCAGTTGGAAGTGTTTTAATGCAACAATCTGGTAAGTGGTTCAAGCCTGTATATTATGCAAGTCGACGGCTTGCTCTGGGTGAAAAGAATTATTCAGTGACTGAAAGAGAATGTCTTGGTTTGGTGTATTCTTTAAAGAAATTCCTGCATTATTTGCTAGGCAGAAAATTCATCTTTCATGTAGACCATGTTGTGCTGGTGTATCTGGTCTGGCAGCAGCATTTAGGTGGCCGCTTGGCACGTTGGGTTCTATTGTTACAAGAATTTGATTATGAAGTAATTCATTGACCCGGCACTGCACATGCATTAGCAGATCTTCTCTCTCGATTAGATTTCGGTGAAGCTCCGGTGGGTGTTGATGAAACCACACCAGCAATTTATGTTACTAAAACAACTAGTGATGAATCTGCAGAACCTTCTGTGACATCGACCTACTATGATCAGTTATTAACCTTTCTTACTGATGGATGTCTTCCCCCTTAAACTTCTCCTGCTATGCATCGAAAAATTGCAGTTTACAGTCGCAGATTCCGGTTGATTGCCGAACAGTTGTACTACATGGATCATACTGGTGCATTGCTTCCTTGTATTCCACCACATGAAGTAAACTCGGTTATTGTATTGGCACATTCAATACCCTCCGGTGGACATTTTGCAGTAGATTGAACGCACCCAAAAATTCTGCAAAGTGGGCTCTAGTGGCCTTCTATGTAGAAAGATGTGACTCAGTTTGTGCAGCAGTGTGACACTTGTCAGCGATCTGGACAGCCTTTACAATGCCATTTCTTTCCTCTATAGCCTATATTACCTTTGGAACCTTTTCAAAATTGGGGTCTTGACTTTATTGGACCAATCACACCTCCAGCAATCCTTAGCAACAATCGCTACATTCTGACATGTACAGATTATGCTACCAGATGGGCAGAAGCTTCGGCTATACGGTCCGCTATAGCTATTTTGGTAGCAAAGTGTCTGATGAAGGATGTATTCCCACGATATGGATTACCTTTGGAACTTGTAACAGATCAAGGGACGTACTTTGCTAACACTTTAATTCGAGTGTTAACGCATACTTTTCAAATTTTGCATAAATTCAGTTCACCGTATTATCCTCGTGCTAATGGCTTAGCTGAAAGTACCAACAAGACCTTGCTGAGTATGCTTCGAAAATTGATTGTGGAATCACCAGAAAGATGGGATCAATTATTACCTGCAGTATTATGGGCATACCGAACTACATACAAAGTAGTAACCGGACTGACTCCTTTCAAGCTGGCTTATGGGCTAGAAGCAATAGCACCAATGGAAATTGTAGTACCCAGCTTGCGCGTGACTATCACTGAAAAACTGTTGCCAGAGGACTCTTTATCATTTTGGTTCGAAGCACTCAGAAACTTGGATGAACATCGCTGGGAAAGTTTTTTGACCCTTCAAGAAGTTCAGTTGCGGCAAGCTCGTACTCATGATAGATATCTAAAAACTCCTCTTTTTATGGTAGGACAACTTGTGCTGTTTTATAATGCTAAATCAAATCGTGCGGTTGGAAAATTCAAATTACGATGGTTTGGTCCTTACCGGATTAGTGAACAAGTAGGCCCAGCTACTTTTTGGTTGACTACCTTGACCGGAATTCCTCTTCCTAAAGTGATAAATGGTTCAAAGTTGCAGCCCGTGTATTTTTTTTATTTTCTTTTCTTTTCCTTTTTTTTAGTTTCGCGTGTTAGTTGAATAAAGACCATAAACTCCTCGTTTTTCTACATAACCATGAATAATCACCGCCTTTTGTTATTGATTCTGCTCATGGATGCACTTAATCTTCTTAATCTTCTTCTTTCCGCTGTTAATCGCTATTGTGTCTGCGTGTTCTGTGTGCTTTGCGTTTTCTATAATCACTGTGTATTCATGCTACTTCGCGTGCGCATCATGGAAGCTTTAGCAAACTTTGCCACCTTCCGTGACGGACTCCCTCAGGACGTAAGTGAATTCTTGCCGGTCCGAGGTTTGTCCAACTTCGCTGAATTGCCCTGGTATTCAGTGGAGTGCCATCCATATTATGATCAGATTATCGCTGCTATTGCGGCCACACCTGCTACGGAGCAGAGTTGGCCTATTATGTGTTTCCCTTCTCGTGTCGTAATCACCCTGGAGTCATTTGCTACCGCTTTCCGACTCTCTCTGGAAGGACAAGAGAATGGTCCTAACCTTCCAATCCCTACGATGATTCAATTGTTTCCTAGGCACTCTTTGAATGAGTATGCCATACTCTGTCGCCCTGAGCCTGAACGAACAGCTTTGCAATTTTTAGTAGCCATACTGAACTTACAGAAACGCACTTATGGGATTTCTTGCCCATTCTACTCGGTGATTGATATGGCTGCTAGAGAGCCTATCAATTTTGCTTCTTACTTTTTTGGGCGCATTCTCCGTGAATGCGTTACGGTAATTAAACATATTAACAAAGGTGATCTCCCACGATCACATCTTCCCCACATACTAACATTTCTCTTTCCTGCCCTCCAAGCAGCGCAACCCCCACCAAGAGCTCCAATTCTGTATGATGAGGAATCTGCTCAGATACTTGAAGACGACGAAGAAGATGATGAAGAGATCTTGCAGCTCCTTCGCCGAAAACGCATATGGATAAGTTCTTCTGACAGTCAAGTTCAAGGGTCTGCCGTTGGAAATAACGCAGATAAAAATGAAGAAGAGATTTTCCACGACACTGCCACCTCGATTCACCATGATTCGTTCGCCCTGAGCCTGAACGAACAGCTTTGCAATTTTTAGTAGCCATACTGAACTTACAGAAACGTACTTATGGGATTTCTCGCCCATTCTACTCGGTGATTGATATGGCTGCTAGAGAGCCTATCAATTTTTCTTCTTACTTTTTTCGGCGCATTCACCGTGAATGCGTTACGGTAATTAAACATGTTAACAAAGGTGATCTCCCACGATCACGTCTTCCCCACATAGTGACATTTCTCTTTCCTGCCCTCCAAGCAGCGCAACCCCCACCAAGAGCTCCAATTGTGTATGATGAGGAATCTGCTGAAATACTTGAAGACGACGAAGAAGATGATGAAGAGATCTTCCAGCTCCTTCACCGAAAACGCATACGGATAAGTTCTTCTGACAGTCAAGTGCAAGGGTCTGCCACTGGAAATAACGTAGATAAAAATGAAGAAGAGATTTTCCACGACACTACCACCTCGATTCACCATGATTCGTCTACTCAGTCTTCTCCAAACCAGCAACGAGATCAAAGTGTTACTGCCGATTCTGAAGACAGATCTTCTAAGGAAGAATCTCAGCAGCAGTCCCAACAAGATGTGCAAGAAGATACGCAGGTTATTGTTGCAAAAGTTTTCGCACAATTGATTGCGGCAGTACATTCTGTAGTTGCCCAACTTGAAGTGACTAAGCAGCAACCTACCGAAACATTGTTGGTGGCCAACACTCCGCAACCCACTCCTCCACCAGTACCTCCAATTAAACCCATTGACACCATTCCAGTTATTGTACCTGAAACACCGGATTCCTCATCCTCGTCACCTACCTATTCTCCACCAAATTCCCATCAACTCTTGATAGCTTCTTCATCTCAA
>CM035433.1:29369134-29391634 GCA_020310875.1 Ceratopteris richardii
TATATATATATATATATATATATATATATATATATATATATATATATATATATATATATATATATATATATATATATATATATAAACCCTACAAATTTAAATATCTGTTTTTAGATATTTAATTATTTATATTCTATATATTTGGATTTTATTACAATATTTTGTAAAAATGTATGTATGTATATGCATTTCTTTCATGTATGTGTGTGTGTAGAAACTAAAAAATCCTTTTTTTGATATATTAATTCTATTGTTGTGTAAAATCTCAAAAATCCTAATTCTATTGTTGTGCATGTGTGTATGCATATGCATGTGTATGTGTATATCCACATATGTGTGTATGTATATGCATATGCATGTGTGTATGCATATGCCTGTATGTATATGCATATGGATGTGTGTATGCATATTCATTTGTGTATGTGTGTATGCATATGCATGTGTATGTGTCTATGCACATATGTGTGTATGTATATGCATGTGTGTATGTATATGCATGTATGTATATGCATATGCATGTGTGTATGCATATGCATTTGTGTATGTGTGTATGCATATGCATATGTATGTTTGTATGCACATCTATGTGTATGTATATGCATGTGTGTATGCATATGCATGTGTGTATGCATATGCATGTGTGTATGCATATGCATGTATGTATGCATAAGCATGTATGTATATGCATATGCATATGCATTTGTGTATGTGTGTATGCACATATGTGCATATGTATTTTATATTTGTGTCTGTATATGCATATGCATGTGTGTATGCATATGCATTTGTGTATGTGTGTATGTATATGCATGTAACACTGAGTCACAACAAAGGAGAACAAAGACATGTTCTCTTTTCCTTTTTACCTAAAGACCATTATATCAAGCAATAAAGTGAGCATTTTACAATATCTAGAAACCATCACTTGTTCTTGCTTGTAAATATTGTCACTAGAACCTTGATCTCATATCCCAAGTAGTCAAGATAGATATAATAAAATTCTTGTTGCCATGAAAACTAGTTGTTCAGCCGATCAAGAATCCCACATCATGATCTTTGACAATAGATTAGTGTTGAAGGTACAAGTAAGAGTTCGGGAAGTTCCTTCCTTACATCCATAACCTCAACAAGCACAGATTATAGCTGATTAGAAGTTACTCAAAAATTAGAGTACATGTGTTGCAAAAATCGGAACATTTTAACAAGGCAATTAAGATCATCCCCTTTGTATGGTTAAGATCCTCATTGAATGCATGGTCATATTCACAGAATATGAAATACATTTCACAAAAGCATTCCCAAGAGAAGATAATAATCAACAAAATTATACTAAGAAACATTCACACATGATCAGAGAAATGCTCAAGATAAATCAAGCTGAACACAAAGTGGAAGCAGAACTCGACATTATATTTCTATTAAAATGATTTTTTACATTTCCTGTGTAAGTACAAGAGTAATATGAATCTACAATAGAAGCTGATCATAGCTTTCCTCAGGCTCAAGGATATTGGGATCCTCTAGAACATTAGAACACATATCCTGCCTCTCTTGCTCCAAGATTGGCTCTTCAAGGTCAGCCATGTCCCCCGGTTCATCTGCAAGTGGGGGAACAGACTCCCTTGAAGCCGGTTGGAATCTCTCCGTGTCTGCAATGTGCTTCCTTCCAACCTCTTGGTCTTCATCTGGGCATTCATTCAGCCCATTGATTCTCATTCTAATGAAGCTCACTTGAGCATCATCCTTCTCCATAGCTATGCAGTGCCTGAACATCTTTAAGGAGCAAACCAGAGTCGTTCCTGAAACAGCAGAAAACCACTTAGAGGCGTCAATCAACCATGACTAATGAAAATTGTGAAAATTGAAACTATTTGTGCCCGAAAAAAGGTCTAGGACCCCGTCATCATCATTAGAGAATAGCAGAAGCAATCTCATTATGAGTTTTTGTGGCTTCTGATAGGGGTTAACCAATGTCATGTCCCCAGCTACATGACGAAGTTTCTTGGTAATGGCTGGGAACATGAGCACATTTGAGATCCCATTCTCATTGCAATGCTCCTTGAATCTCCTTTTGCTTACTTCATCATAATAGCCAACTGTAATGCATTCAGTGGAGCTCACAAACCTATGCAAAGGAGTGTGATTTACGTTTGTCTTCACCCTGCAAACAAGAACTATGAGTCATAGAGAGCATCATTAAAGCCACGGAGATAGAAAGAAGATTACTTACCACGTGAGGCACTCCACAACATGACATCTTGCCTTCAGAGCAGTTGAAACAGAGAAGGAATGGTCTCTGCTATGGAAAATTACTATCCTCCAAAGAGGAGACATAGTCAACTCTGCAAAATCAGTGACCATCTTCCGAATCTGAGGGTGTTTGAAGGGTTCATCATCATTAACTGATCCCAACATCCTAAATCCATAGGGTATGTCCACTATGAGAAGGGAGAAATGTTTTCTAGGCACAATAGAACAAATATTATTTACATCACTACAGAATACATTGTAATATACAGGCCTAAGGGGGTCTAGGGGATTGGAGAAACATTTCAGATCAGGTTCATCATCAAAATCCATCTCCTTGGCTTTCAGCCTAAATTTCTCATGCCTTGCTCTTTGAATGTGAGCCACGAATGCAGGGGGGCAATCATCTAGTAGCTCCGTAGACTTACTTTTCTTTGGTTTCTGCAGAAAAAAGTGGAAAGACAACTAAATGAGCTCTTCAATACAGCAAACAGAACATAAGGAAGCGATGCATGGCATCGATTTCATGTGGGGGTAGATGCCAGGCATCGACTTTCTACTGAAAGTCGATGCCTGGCATCGACTTTCTACTGAAAGTCGATGCCTGGCATCGACTTTGGGACATAAGTCGATGCCTGGCATCGACCTATGCCACGAGGTCGATGCCAGGCATCGACTTATGCTGCAGGTTGATGCGAGGCATCGACTTATGCCCCCAAGTCGATGCCAGGCATCGACTTTTGGCTGCAGGTCGATGCGAGGCATCGACTTTAGCTGTAAGTCGATGCCAGGCATCGAATTCGTACTAAAAGCCTGGCATCAAATTGGTTTGGTGAATCAAGGCATCTAACCTAATGGCAAACCAGGCACAACCTCAGAAAGAGAACCTACCCAATCACGAAAAAGGATGATATATTCTGATAAAGCTTTGTAGGATGATGTGGTTGGATAGTCTGCTTGGACCTCTGTCCAAGAAAAGCAACCCAGCCTCTTCATCATGACCTCCTGAATCTTCATGTAAACTTTATGACTACAGTCACAGAAATAAAAAGGAGACTAGGTTAGACCAGAAACATGGGAGGAGGGAAAAAGGATCTAAGAATAACATACATACTTATTGAGCTCAGTCACCATCTCCTCCAGGCTTAAGTCCTTGGAGATTACCCTTGACAAAGTTGATATAATCAATGTATCATCCTTGATTCCTTGAAGGGCCCTCCATGGTGTCAGCTTCATGTCCTCAGGAGCCTCTTCAATTGAGAGGTCAGCTTTCCTTCCCTTTCCTTTCAGATCAACCTGTGGATCTGGCCTCAACTTTCGTTGCTTCTGGCCCTTGACCTCCTTGTTCTCCCACATTGTGAAAATTTTATCCTGTAGATCCCAGATCTCACTTGATCTGAATGCCAGTTGAAACCATGGATCATATTTCCTCAAGGCATCAGACTTTCTATTCTCATCCAGTGCAATTCCAACCTCAATAAGGCATTGCTTTCGTAGATTGGGATGTATTCTTCCAGCTTCCTTCACAAGACAATCTTCATATTCATGGTGGAAGAACCGAATTCTCTCTATGGAGAACATTTTTTGCCTGTAGTCATTGTCATTGTTGTGATCCCAAGCAAGAAGCTTGGCTTCCTCAGTTGTAAGACCAGCATATATCTTACACTCTGCATACCTAAAGAAAAATGTGGTAGGGTGCTCCTTCACTAGCTGTCTACGGGCCTCTACAGAGTGTGAACCTCCAATCACATAATAAGTATATTCCTCAAACAAACCCTCATTGAACTCGTCCACAGAGTTGCACTCATTCGGATCCACCATGACAAGGAATGGCACAACAGTAGCATGAGGATTTATTTTCATTTTCTTCTTAAGATTCTGCACATGCAAATTGTGTGGCTCCCTGATCTCAAGGGGCCTCCTCCCTGTGACTGGATCTATTGGTGGCCTGTGGATGATATCGATTGGCAGGTGGAACAACTGCCCCTTCTTCACAACTTTTCTTTTAGCTATGTCCTCCCTCATCTTGTTATGCTCAGTACCAAGAACACCCGAGGCAAGCTCTCCACCAGGTGCAACAATTATATCCTGAGAGCTAGAGCTTGAGTCAGAAGACTCCTCTTCTGAAATTCTCTTCTTTTTCTTTTGAAGCTTTTTCTGCATGCTCTGCTTACCCCTTGCCTTTACAGGGGTTGTCATCTTCTGTTGTGCTGGCATGATGTTGCCCTGGATCCATGGCATCAAGTCCTTGATAAGATTGACTGAGTCCCTGCATATCTCAGCTAGACCATCTGGAACACAACACTCTAGGCACAAGAAATCCATCTTGCATATAACATTTCTCAAACCTTTCGATGTCTCTACCAAGAAAAGGAGGTTGTCAGAATCCTTATCTTCATAATCCAGTTTGTACACAAGGCCATACTGAAAACCTTGTGTTGTCGTGATCTTTCCTCTCCCATATGCCCCTGTGAACACAAGAAGGACTGCATTCTTCTCTTCAACATACTGAAGGCACCACTCCAGATTTGTCATGTCCCGTAGTGGACGATCTGTCCTTAAGACCTCAGCGTCCCTCAACCTATCCTTCATAGTTGTATCATCCTTAGGAATTTTGATGCTACTCTGTCCACCTGAGGATATTCCTAGCGGGTTGCTGGCCTTCTCAGAGGATAAGGATACAATAATTTTCTTTGGTTTTTCTTGGTGACCAATGCCTTTGTCACGTTGCTGATCACCAGAGCCCATGGTGACTCTCAGCTTCTTGAAGGCCCTCTCACTCTTGGACTCCGCATCCCTGAAGGCGCTTGGAATAATCAGCTCATACGTAAATGTGGTTTTTGTCATGGACGAAGGAAACCATCCTGAACCTAAGATTCCATGTGAACCCTGTATCTCATGATTGGTTCAGAATTAGGAGAAACCAATGCTTCCATTGCGTCCGGAATGTGCCAAAACCCCAAGATCAACTGTCTATTCGCTGAATTCTGACATTGGGAGGTCTTGTTACAAATCGATGACATCATGATGACATCATCAGTTCGCAACCGCCTTGGGAACCGCCCTTGAAAACCTATATAAGGAGGGGTTGGCCACATTCATAATCAGTCTTGCCAATGCCAGTCTTGGGAGCTCAAGGAGTCGTGACCTCCAAGTAAGTACATTCAAGTTCCAGTTCAAGTTCTAGTCTTGTTTCTAGCTCTAGTCTTGTCTAGTCTTGTATTGTGGACATCCTTTCTTGTCCTATTGTAATCTCGTAGTACGAGATCCTTTCTAGTTATTTCTTGTATCCAGTTCATATCCCTGAGGGGATTTCTTGTAATCGAGATATCTTGTTTCCTACCTACGATCCCGGGTTGTGGGATCTCCTGTATCATCTCTAGTCGAGTTTTCCATACCTATTGGTCCCGGGTTGTGGGACATCTTGTATCGATCGTATATTCTTGTAGCATTTTCCCTTCGTGGGTATTCTTGTAATCAGAACTGTGTTTCCGAAATCTTGTCTTGTGTAGTCAGAGAGCACAATCTAGTGCTCCCCTGACATTTTGGCAAGACTATCTTCTATCCAAGACCAGACATCATGGAGAACGCTTATGAACAGATCGTAGCATCACTTCAGAGTCTCCAACAACAAGTCGAAGACCTAAGTCGTCGACAGACACAAGTCGAGATGGGACATCCAGTGCATGTAGGTACACTCCTTCAAGAATTACAAGAACGAATCGGGAGTCTTCAAGCGAATCAAGGGAGTATTCAAGTGAACCAACGGCCCAGTACATCATTTGTGAAGGAACCCAAGATTTGCATGCCAGAAAAGTTCAATGGTGATCGTACAAAGTTTCGAGGATTCTTGCAACAAGTCAAATTGTACATTCGCATGCAGCCTGATAGATACCCTGATGATGCATCCAAGGTCGGTTTTATTGGAACCTTGCTCTATGGTCAAGCTTTATCATGGTTCGCCCCAATCTTGGAGAAGGATATGGCCGTACTTCATAATTATGAGGCATTTCTTGGAGAGCTTGTCGCCACATTTGGAGATGCAGACACGAGTCGAGTGGCAGAAACAAAACTTCGAAAGCTACGTCAAGGTAACCGCCCTGCCTCTACCTATGCATCAGAATTTAGGCAATTGATATGTGACCTCACTTGGCATGAAGATTATTTCATTAGCCAATTTAGATGGGGCTTAAGGGATGACGTGAAGGACCTTCTACTCACGATGCCAGAGGTGAAGACATTGAATGAATACATCAACCAAGCCATTCAATGTGATAACCGTCTTTTTGAAAGGAAACAAGAAAAACAAGTAGAAGGAAGACCTCGCCAATGGAAACCTTTCCAGCCTACTCCTAGAGATGACACTATGCCCGAACCTATGCAGATAGATGTAACTAGGTTCCAGCCTCTAACACCACAAGAGAAACAAAGAAGGAGGGATAACAAATTATGTCTATATTGTGGAAACCCTGGCCACATTGCAGTTAATTGTCCCAACAAGAGAACAAACTCCAAAGTCGCAGCCACCCTTGTAGAGCAGGGAAACGAGGAAGTCCAGTTGTAAAAGAGACCATACAGCCGGACCATGATATACGAAAGGGTCTCATAATTCCATCCACACCCGTAGAAACATGTCTTGCCCCTGTCAAGTTAATCCTGTCTAAGAAGACCCTTTCCCTCATAGCTCTAGTAGATTCAGGAGCGTCCTCATGTTTCATTGATGAAGGACTCGTTAAGAAACATGGAATTCCAGTACTTCGAAAGAACAGACCAGTAGTAGCCGAAGTAGTAGATGGACGGCCTCTAGCATCGGGGAATATAACCATGGAAACCATACCACTAAGAGTACACCTTGGTGACCATGATTCACACATATGTTTCAATGTAATATCGAGTCCAGCAAATATGGTTATCATCGGAATGCCGTGGTTAAAGAAACATAATCCAGAAATTAATTGGGAAAAGAATAAAATCACCCGTCGAGATATCCAGAAGAACCCAACATATGTTGGAGCTAAAGCCTTCATACATGCAGTAAGGAAGGAACCTACATATATGATCTATGCCATACCAGCTCAAGAATCCAAGAAAGATGATCCAGTACAGCTACCCAATCAGTACAACGGCTTTGAAGATGTTTTTGAAAAGAAGAATGCAGATATCCTTCCAGAGCATAGACCTTATGATTGTCCCATAGATCTTCAAGAGGGAACACAACCACCCTTTGGACCAATCTACAGACTATCTCCAGAGGAACTTACAGAACTACGCAAGAACATTGATGAGAATCTAGCAAAGGGGTTTATCAAACACTCGAAGTCTCCAGCAGGAGCTCCTATTCTATTTGTAAAGAAGAAGGATGGGACTCTCCGGATGTGTGTAGATTATCGTGGATTGAACAAAGTCACTATAAAAAACAGATACCCTCTACCACTCATATCAGAGCTCTTGGAACGCCTTGGAAAAGCAAAATTCTTCACGAAAATTGATCTTCGAGGAGCTTACAACCTTGTCAGGATCAGAGAAGGAGACGAATGGAAGACAGCATTTCGAACAAGGTATGGGCATTTTGAATATGTAGTTATGCCCTTCGGTCTTACAAATGCTCCAGCTGTCTTCCAACATATGATGAATGATATTTTTCGAGAATATTTAGATGATTTTGTTGTAATATACCTTGATGATATCTTGATATTTTCAAAAAATCTAGAGGATCATGAAGATCATGTAAAGATAGTCCTAGAGAAACTAAGAGAAAAAGGATTGTATGCGAAATTGGAGAAGTGTTCTTTTCATAAGACAGAAGTGGAATTTTTAGGGTACATAGTATCAGATAAAGGAATTTTTATGGACCCTAAGAAGATTGAGACAATCCTTGATTGGCAACCACCTTCATGTGTTCGAGATGTACAATGTTTTTTGGGGTTTGCCAATTTCTATAGGATATTCATCAGAGATTACTCCAAGATAGTGACACCTCTTACCAAGCTTACAGGGAACTCCAAATTCTCATGGACCGAAGAAGCAGAGAAGGCCTTTCAGACCTTGAAATCAGCATTCACTACTGCTCCAATCCTAGTTCATCCTGATTCTAGTAAGCCCTTCTTCCTTGAGACAGATGCATCGGACTTTGCTCTAGGGGCCATTCTTTCCCAATATGGAGATGATGGACAACTACATCCAGTTGCATATCATTCAAGGAAGTTTTCCCCTCCAGAAATTAATTATGAAATTCATGATAAAGAACTCCTTGCCATAGTAGACGCGTTTGATACCTGGCGTCACCATCTAGAAGGAGCAGCTCATAAAGTCATTGTATATTCAGATCACAAGAACCTAGAGTATTTTATGACCACCCGGATCCTCAATAGAAGGCAATCTCGATGGAGTAACTTTTTATCCAGATTCGACTTTGTCATCACATACCGTCCAGGACGTCATCAATGTCAGTCAGATGCCCTATCCAGAAGATCTTACCTTGCACCAAAGAAGGGTGAAGAGGCCTTTGATCAACAAGAGAGTGTATTACTCAAGCCCGAGCATCTCCAGTTAGCAGCTATCTCTTCAAGCCATCATGAAGATTCAGCCTTGAATCAGTTGATCCGTGAGAATCTACCACAGGATGAATTGTTTTGTAACGTTAAGCAGAAAGCTCAAGAAGGAAAATTCCAAGAAGTAAACGAATTTCAGGAAAAGGATGGTTTACTACTCTATAAGAACCTATTGTATGTCCCTCCAGGAAAGCCCAGGATCCAAGTACTTCAACAACGCCATGACAACCTTGCAGCAGGACATTTTGGAGTAAATAAAACAATAGAACTCATATCAAGGGACTTTTGGTGGCCTCAGATGTGGAAGGAAGTCAAAGAATACATTCGAACCTGTGATACTTGCAATAGATCTAAGGTACCCCGACATAAACCTCATGGCCTCTTGCAACCTCTACCTATTCCAGAAAGGCCATGGGCTTCATTGTCGATGGATTTCATCACAGATCTACCAAAGTCAGATAAGTATGATGCCATTCTTGTTATTGTGGATAGATTTACAAAGATGGCACACTTCATTCCAACTACCAAGGCAATCACAGGTGCAGCCACTGCCAGACTTTTTCTTAGGTACATATTTAGGCTTCATGGATTGCCTGATGACATTGTCAGTGATCGAGGTCCACAGTTCATATCCAGCTTTTGGAACAGTCTTTGCAAGCTCCTTGGTGTTCAAGTTAAACTATCTACAGCAAATCATCCACAGACTGATGGACAAACAGAACGAGTGAATCAAGTCCTGGAGCAATATCTCCGTTGCACTAGCAACTATCACCAAAATGACTGGTTTGAGTTGTTACCCTTTGCAGAGTTTGCCTATAACAATAGTGTTCATGCATCTACTAAGCAAACTCCCTTCTTTGCAAACTATGGACAACATCCAAGGATGGATATACAACTCTCAAATCATGTCAAGAACCCAGCTGCCAGAGACAAGGCCCAGTACCTGATGGACATTCACAAAGAACTGAAGGAAGAGATCCATAAAGCTCAACAACAATATAAGTACTATGCAGATCAACATCGTGTCCAGAATCCATCGTATCAAATTGGGGATAAAGTATGGTTACTCCGAAACAATTTACAAACTTCAAGGCCTTGTGCAAAGTTAGATCATCAAAAGTTTGGACCATTTACCATCTTGGCCAAGATTAATCCAGTCACCTTCAAACTCCAGTTACCGAGTACCATGAGAATACATCCAGTTTTCCATGTATCCATGTTGGAACCATATCAGATTTCACCATTGAGGGGGGAGAGACCTAGTCCTTCACCACCTATTGAGATTGATGATCATGAAGAATTTGAAGTCGAGCATGTCCTAGATTCCAGAATATCCCGGGGAAGATTGGAATACCTTATTCATTGGAAAGGGTATGACATCAGTGATCGTACTTGGGAACCTGCAGAAAACCTTCAGAGAGCACCAATCAAGGTTCGAGAATTCCATAAGAAAAATCCAACGAAGCCGAGACCAGATAACATGACCGCTCCTCGTGGAACTCGTCGCTTGAGGGGGAGGTGATGTCATGGACGAAGGAAACCATCCTGAACCTAAGATTCCATGTGAACCCTGTATCTCATGATTGGTTCAGAATTAGGAGAAACCAATGCTTCCATTGCGTCCGGAATGTGCCAAAACCCCAAGATCAACTGTCTATTCGCTGAATTCTGACATTGGGAGGTCTTGTTACAAATCGATGACATCATGATGACATCATCAGTTCGCAACCGCCTTGGGAACCGCCCTTGAAAACCTATATAAGGAGGGGTTGGCCACATTCATAATCAGTCTTGCCAATGCCAGTCTTGGGAGCTCAAGGAGTCGTGACCTCCAAGTAAGTACATTCAAGTTCCAGTTCAAGTTCTAGTCTTGTTTCTAGCTCTAGTCTTGTCTAGTCTTGTATTGTGGACATCCTTTCTTGTCCTATTGTAATCTCGTAGTACGAGATCCTTTCTAGTTATTTCTTGTATCCAGTTCATATCCCTGAGGGGATTTCTTGTAATCGAGATATCTTGTTTCCTACCTACGATCCCGGGTTGTGGGATCTCCTGTATCATCTCTAGTCGAGTTTTCCATACCTATTGGTCCCGGGTTGTGGGACATCTTGTATCGATCGTATATTCTTGTAGCATTTTCCCTTCGTGGGTATTCTTGTAATCAGAACTGTGTTTCCGAAATCTTGTCTTGTGTAGTCAGAGAGCACAATCTAGTGCTCCCCTGACAGTTTTCAAAGGCCCAAGTCGATGCTAGGTATCGACTTTTAGGTTCAAGTTGATGCCGGGCATTAACTTTTAAGCGCAAGTCGATGCCAGGCATCGACTTGGGGGTGCAAGTCGATGCTCGGCATCGACTTGAGGGTGCAAGTCGATGCCAGGCATTGACTTGCACCCCCAAGTCGATGTCGGGCATCGACTTGCACCCCCAAGTCGATGCCTGGCATCGACTTGCACCCTCAAGTCGATGCCCGGCATCGACTTGCACACAAAGTCGATGCCTGGCATCGACTTGCACTTAAAAGTCGATGCTTGGCATCGACTTGAACCTAAAAGTCGATGCCTAGCATCGACTTCCACCCAAAAGTCGATGCTTGGCATCGACTTTGCACCCTAGAGTCGATGCCTAGCATCGACTTTAAGGCCAACTTTGATGCCAGGCAAGTCGATGCCTTGCATCAACTTGAGGCTGCAAGTCGATGCCAGGCACCAACTTGCAGGTGCAAGTCGATGCCAGGCATCGACTTGCAGGTGCAAGTCGATGCCAGGCATCGACTTGAAGCCTCAAGTCGATGCCTGACATCGACTTGCACACAAAGTCGATGCCTGGCATTGACTTTCAGGTGCAAGTCGATGCCAGGCATCGACTTGAGGCCTCAAGTCGATGCCTGGCATCGACTTGCACGTGCAAGTCGATGCCTAGCATCGACTTGCAGCTTCAAGTCGATGCCTGGCATCGACTTACACCTAAAAGTCGATGCCACGCATCGATCTGTACCCTCATTGGATCTATATTTTTAGAGCTAAGGAAAATAAAAAGCTAGAAAGCAGACTCTTTACACAAACATACAAAGGGAATCTTTTAGGAATCTTTTTTTATGGTATGATTTTGTCTACCTCTTGGTACTCTTGCCAACATTGTTCTTCTCCATCAGAGTTGCCTTGCTTGTATGCTGAGCTCTGTGCTCCATAGCTGTCTGTGCTCTGTTGCTCTCTGTTGCTCGTGGATTTTGAAAATGAGAATGATCTCGTGCTCTGCTATTTATAGGCAATTGGGTAACTTGAACCAGAGACTAACTGGATCTAACTGAATGAGTCCAGTTGCTAACTATATATGTCAACCAATCTAACCAGGGAATACCACTCACACAAATAGGCTGTTTCAGAGCCACTTTAATGAAATATTCATAGAACCTTGCAACTATTTATATACATTTGCATGGAAGTTACACTTCAATGGCAAGAGTATGGTATGTACATGAGGATGTCTAATCTCATGTAGAAATTTTTTCTTAGAATCTCTTGCTTGGGAGAAAATCAAGTCTAAGTTGTGTTGAATATGGGAGATTAATGACATCTTTATAGTGTTATCCTCTTCATTTTAGTTCATATTCACATTTATCTTGTAACACATTGTTGAAATGGAAAATCAATGTATGAATAAACATTCAAGTAAAGAACCTTGCAACTATTTATGTACATTTGCATGGAAATTACATTTCAAGTCTAAGTTGTGTTGAATATGGGAGATTAATGACATCTTTATAGTGTTATCCTCCTCACTTTAGTTCATATTCACATTTATCTTGTAACACATTGCTGAAATGGAAAATCAATGTATGAATAAACATTCCATGTACCTCTTTTACACATAATTCTTTTTTAATATACTTTCCTCTACCTCTTTGAGATCTAGCCAAGACTACAATGAAACCTAATCCTTGAAATCTTATTTAGTACTACTACAAACAATTTTAATATATAACCCAGTTGGAACTCAACTTGGATATATTTTGATTCACTCACAATGCTAAGACTCAATGACTCATATCTAGTTAGAAATCAATTGTGTTTCTCATTTCAAAAGTGAATAAAATCTTTGGTTCCCTTATTAGTGTATATTTGAGTAATTAAGTTATTTGATGTAATTTGATGTTTAAGGTTATTTAATGTACTTTAATAAACTTTTGATTTCATATCTTCTTGATGTGACATTTGATGTGACATCTTCACTTGATCTCGGATTTCTACTTATTTAAAAAGGTCATTCATCTTCAGTCTTCTGTGAACTCAGTGAAGATGAGCTCAATCTTTTCAGTGGATGCTTGGGCATCAGCTTCTTCTGCTCATATTGATACAGTTTCGGATTCATTGTTCTCAGTTGATCCTTTCCATAGAAGTGATGATCCCTATGATTTAGGATGTGCTGATGGTTCCATGTTTTCTGTTGAGTCATTTAAGTTATCCAATTCACAGTGCAATGTTGCTCAACAAAATGCACCTCTTGATCTCCCATTTGATCCAACCATTGATCTCCCTTCTGACTCAAGTGCATGTGGAGCGACGAAAAAGCAAAGCAAGCTCAATCTACAATTTAAAAGAAGGCCTCGTGAAGTAAGTCAAAAAAGATTTAAATTTCTTACTTCAGATAGACAGATTGCATTGGATATTGTGAAGCATTGTTGTGGTTTGAAATGTTTGTACAATTTAGAAATGAAGAAACTAAAGCACCTAAGAGAAAAATTCCTCCATTTAGATAGTGAAAGGCAGGATATATACCTTGTTTCTCGCATGCAAATGATTGAGGATAACATGTCAGTAACAGGTGTTGGTTTTGAATATGTCTTTAGTCAAGGGATGCGATGTTGTAGGGCTGCATTTAAAATTGCAATGGGTGTGGGAAATTTTAGAATACATAGGGTTCAACAAGGGCTTTTGAATGGGGATCTGATTTTGGATACGTTCCATGTTGGGACCAAAGGATCTGTTGGACGTCATGCAATGAATTGGATGATGAACTATTTTAGCTTGCATTGTGAGGTTATGCCTACAACTGAAAGGTTGCACTTGTCAGATAACTTTACTCTTCGAGAGGTATTTCAAATATATAGAGAAGACATGGAAAATAGAAATGAGAAGTATGTGTTGTATCGTCACTTTACTCGATTATGGAAGGAAGAGTTTAACAATGTTTCTATTCCTCGTAAAGTTAGAATGGGTGAATGTTCAGTTTGCGCCACTTTCAAAAACATGGCAAAAGGAGCTACAACACCACAAGAAAAGAATAATTTTAAAAACCTTCTTAACAACCATCGTGAGAGTCAATGTTGAGAGAGAAAGAAAGCAATTCATCATCGAAGTAAAGCACTCAGAAATCCGGAGCATTATATGTGTTTGTTGATCGATGGTATGGATAAAAAAAAGACTTGTTTACCACATTTTTATGGCATCCCTAAGGACATTGGAGATGAAGTCCTTATGCAAATGCATTTGGTTGGTGCTTTGGTATACAATGGAACTGTAATGTCCAAGTTTTTTTTCACATATCCGAATGTGCATAATGATCCAAACCTTACAGTTACTGTCATTCATTGTGTTTTGCAATCATGGAAGGGTCTTTTGCCACCAACTCTATATTTGCAACTAGATAATATTGCAAGAGAGAATAAAAATTCTACAGTCTTTGGATATTTAAGCATGCTTATTGAAGAACAGGTATTTCAGAAGGTTAAGGTAAATTTCCTTCTGGTTGGCCACACTCATGATCACATTGATCACATGTTCAGTACTTTCTCTAAGAAGTTGGCACGTAACAATGCTTTTACTCTTCCGATTTTATCTGAGCTGATTTCAGAAGCATATACTCCAAAACTAGAAGTTCAACACCTCACACAGATTTATGACTTTAAGCACTTTTGCTCAATGGGCCTTGATAACAGTGCTAAGGTTTTGGCTCCATTGCACAATATTAGTTTCAACCATGTATTCTTGATGAGGAGGGTTGATGAAATAACCCTTTTATTTGCAAAGCAATATTCATCTTCTCTTGGGTGGGAGCCTAAAGAGGGATGCAGATTCTTATTGCAGGTGCCTAATTTGTCTACTGTAACAGTGTATGGTGCAGAACAATCACCATATGAAGATAAAAACAATACAGAAAGATGTGTAAATGTGGTTGATCAAAGTAAAAGTTGGATGCATGCACTCATTGAAAAGAAGAGACATATTGAGCGTGCAAAAAAATATGCTGGAGATCAAGATGTATCTTGTTGGGAGGACTTTTTCAATCATCAAGAAGAGATTATACAGTATACAATTGCAGGTCACTGGCCAATTGATGTTCCATTCACATGGGATTTTTGTACACAAAGATCCGTGAATGTGGCCCAAGCATGTAATGCAAATGCACTTCAAAGTTTTATACATCCACCAGAAAGAAATATTTATGTAGGCCCAAGGATGACAAAACAGGTAGAAGCAAGATGGCAAGGAAATTTAATAGAGATAAATGTTGGAACACTTATTGCAGTTCTTGCTGATGGTGATGAGGCTACCAGACCATTTTGGATTGCAAAGGTTTTAGAGATAACTAAAGATATTGATCAGAGAAGAATAGAGGCTTTGATGGTGCATTGGTATTACACTAAAAGTAGTAATGCATTCACAGGTAAATATAACTTAGAAATGGTGTGTGATACTAAACGAACAAGTTCAAAAAAGAAAAAGAATATTCGAAGCACATCCACTCTTAAAATGGATGATGTAGATATTCTTGTTTATGATTTTTCCTTGACAAAAACAGGTCACTTGAGGAAAGCAACCATTAACATGATAAAACAAAAGCTTCCAGATGTATGTGGTACAGGAAATCATAGGCAAACAAGAAGAGTTGTGCATGATCCTGCAGAATTTGGTATGTACGTGGATGAAGACAGAGCTCTTGTGGATATAGAAGAAGAAGAAGAGAGCTCTCAACAGTATGAGACTGAATCAAGTGCATCAGATGATGAGGGTGTAGACATAGATCGACAAAGTTGTGAGATGCATTGAAGCTCTCAGACATTTTTAGTGCTTTTGTAAATGCCTCGAAGTAGTTTGGTTAATGAAACCATGTTTTGTAGCAATTTTGACTAACAATCAGATATCCACCCATTAAAAATATGTCTAAAATGTTATTTTTGTATAAGAACTATTCAGTTCTACATTCTTTATATAGATTTTAGACATGTCAATGTCCTATCATATAGATTTTGGACATGTCAATGTCTTATCATATACATTTTGGGACATGTCAATGCCTTATATAGTGAAATTTTGACTACATTTTGAGCTCTTTTTTTATGAGAAAATGACAAAAAATGTCAAAAATCACATGTTTTCACCTCATTTTTGTAATATATGTATACTGGTATAAAGGAATCTCAAACATAAGCTGCCATTTGCTTGATTTTTGACGAGAGTGTTCTCTTTTTACGACATAGTTCTCGTTTGTTACGACTCGCTGTTATGTGTGTATCTATATGCATGTGTATACATATGCATGAAAATAGGCATATGGAGGTGTGTATGCATATGCATTTGTGTATGTGTGTATGCATATGCATGTGTATTTGTGTATACGTATATGTGTGTGTATGTATGTATGCATATGCATGTGTGTATGCACATATGTGTGTGTATACATATGTGAGTGTGTATGTATATTTACATGTATCTATCTTTCTCTCTCTCTCTCTTTATGTTTCTCTAGATTTCTCTCTTTCTTTCATCTCTCTCTATGTCAATAGAAAACAAAACAATCACTTACATCGATGTAACTGTTTAGATTGTTGTCGTCAAAATCCACTTAAAGTTGTCCTTCATCCAATTCCAAAGACTTGATGCCAAAATCTCTTGCAAATTAACTAAAGAGAAGAGAAATTAGAAAAGGGAGAACATAAAGAAAGAAAAAAGAGTGCTACAGTATGTGTGATACTTACGAAAACTTCAGATCCAGAAAAATAGAGAGGTGTGTAGAGAGAGAGAGTGAGAATCAGGGAGATATAGCTCGCATGCACAAACTCGACAGTAGCAGGTTTTGTTTCAAAACGCGATGAATGTCAAATTTTTTCTCTCGGGTGCGATTAAAACAGTGCGTCCGTATGAGCGTCGGTATGCCCGTCGGTATGAGCGTCGGTAGTTTCCAGTAGTTTACTGACGCTTATACCGACACTTGTACCAGCGTATGTGTACCGATGCATATATTTCTTTTGTGGTCTTTCAAGGGTTTTTAGATGCTGACGCATGAGTGTCGGTATGCGCAATGTCGATATGCCCCTAATACATTGTAGTGGATGTGAATCAAAGCATACAGGCCTCCACTATCAAGGGTTGTTATTACTTGATTGCTAAAATTTGGGCAACAATAAAGCTTAGTGCTTGCTGTGAGAATTATGCATTGCCAATGTGACCTTTGCGGCTACTAGGTTGCCTTCATGTCATGCTCTGCCATGTTCTGCAATTTCTATCTCTCAAGTACTATGGGCAGAGATCATATTAGGCATCGAAATGGGTCAAAAAAGTAAAGGGGGGCACTTTGAAAAGACATGGGAAGGAATTTTTCTGGAAAAGAGGACACGCGCATCGAAGAGGAGGAAAAAAGGGGGGAATCAAGAAGGAGAATGCTCTCACTTGGCAATTTTTCTTATGGGGAGGACATAATCATTGTCTGGGGACAGACAGCAAGGGGGATATACGAATTTGTTTGGTGCTCAAGTACGGGGTATCGGAGAGAGGAGCACTGTAGAGTAAGGGTAGATCGGTGCCAAAGGGGAGGGTGTCACTTAGTATGGACAGGCAGATTTAGGTGGACATCTCAAAGGAACAAGTACTTTTTGATCTAGAATAGCAAAGAGACATGTGGCGTATGGCAGTGGCCTGGAGGAGAATCAGGACATGAAAAGAGGAGATTCTGGTTCGTTTTTCTTTTCTATTGAAGGTTGCAGGAAGGAGATATAACGGTTGACAGAGGAGCTTCGTTGGGGAGAGAGGCACTTCATCAAGGATCGATCTTACTCTTTCATCGGAAAAGGCAAGAATTTTGGCGATGGGAAAAGAGATCAAGATAGAGGAGGAGGAAGAGGAGGCTGAAGGGCTGAACTTTTTTGAAAACTAGGACTAATGGGATGGTGCTCGAAGTGTGACACCCTTCCTCACCTACATCATTCGTGATTACAATGAGGTCGTGAAGATCTTTGTCAATATGGATGCAGGATGCAGCTCATTGGACTGGTATCAATCAACAGGCATGGTAAGGAAGTGTGAAGATGAAAACATTGAGAAAATTTGCTAAAGAAGCATACAAAAAGGAATTCACTGGAAGCAAATTTGTAGAAGGAATTTAATGAAGGACGACGAAAATTTACTGAATAACAGTCTTGGAACCTGTAACGTAAAGGTTTGATGATCTACTTTGATTTTCAAGAACCCAATTTCTATCTGCTGAAGAGTCGCAATATTCTAAAAGTTTCTTTGATAAACTTCCTTCTATTTATTGAGTTTCTCTTAGTATGAATCTATGGCTATAATAGAATTGTCCTTGTTTACCATTCAGTAATAATGATGTTTGTGGTCCATACATGAGGGACAGTAATCAAGTAGTGTCACCTGCAGATGGCACGTTTTGATTTTAACTTCAACTTAGTGATCAAAACGATGCTATAATATATGCCGACATGACCAAGATGATCATCTCAAACTAAGAGTCCACTTCTTGATTCCTAGCACATCATGTGTGACGCATTAGTGATGAGCTTGAAACCGCATTGTTATAAATCTAAAGGTCGTTGTATGATGCATTAATATTGATATCTTTTCCTTTATTTATTTCGAATAAAACATCACGATCTTGAAATCTTCAAGCATATGCATAAGATGATGCACCTAGTTAATTCATAAATTGCAGGTTCACTACAGCAAAGGGAATGAAATTTATGATTAAACCCGCCTTCCAAAACAGTGCCTCTTCCTTAACCTTGCCTTGATGTTCTATTGTTGTTTGCTTTCATACGTCTAAAAGAGTAGAGGAATCTTGATTTTATCAATGTGTTCATTTGATTCTCGTTAAAGCGTAGAGCTTCACGTGAATTATTAGGTGCACATTATAGCTTTGATCACGCTTTAATTTCCCCTGCTTAAGACATCAGAAGAATATTTGGAAGATTGTGTTCCGATGCTCTACATCATTGTCTATGAAAAATAAGATTGTTGTTGTTTTTTGTTTTTTCTTTTTTTCGACGGCATGTTGTTTCTTTTCCTACATGAGTCATAGCATCTGGGAATTACTTGGTATGCATGAACTTTGCTAGGAATTCGTAAAAATTCTTATGTTCAACAAACGGGATGAATGTCAAGTGCTGTAACGTTCAAGGATAGGTTCGCTAATGATGTAGTTAATGCCAAATGGGATCTTTATACATTGTGAAGTTCATGTGAATCAAATAATTTTTTAGAAATGAGCTAGCCATCACTTCAAGTCTCTAACGAAATCTCCAGCTTGACTTTCAATAAGCGTGTTAACTAGGGAAATGGGAAGAACTAAGATGTCCTTTTGCTAGGATATAATTATGCTTTCTCCCCATTTTTCAAGAATAGTGCGACAATGCCCAACTTGACAAATACTTTGGTGCCCCTCTGCCAAAACCATACCTTCTATGATGCTACTGGCTAGTATACACTCTAGAACTAGACGTCAACAAAGACACTCAAGGGACCTTTTTGCTTCTCTCGCTGTATCTAGAGGAACCATAAAAAAAAATATTTAATCTATCCCACAAATTGATCTAAGAAGCCCTAAAGATGGAAGAAACACATATAAAAGCTAATGAGGAACTTCTCCCCAAGGAGATGAAGAAGAGTGATGTATTGAAACTTTAACCAGTTTCAACAATCACTCTAGACTTGTCTACTCCAATCCACATGTGTACACAAGACTTTGCATTTTGGGGGAAAGAAGGATTAATCTAGCCCCACAAAAAGATATGCTTGAGTCTCCATTTAGCACAAGAAGCATAGTTGACAATTGAACTACCTCATTGGATTATAGATCAACTCTATGTGGCCAATCCGAGGTGGAAAAGAAATCATGTGCTCAATGTGCATCACACTATCACCACAATTGTTTACATGTATTTGGCATATGGTATTCCAATAGTGCGATCTCTCACTAGATTGTATTTACAAGTATTAAACGGGTGCAAATCATTTTCAGGGCAACCTAAAAAGCAAATTCATGAAAACATACCTTTTTTTCAGCCCACTAACAGAATGGTTATGTCCGACCGAAGTCCCCAAGGCCTTGAACCCTCTATTCCTTCCTTCATAATTAGACTTCCCGAAGCAATTCTAATCCCTATGGATACTCTACAAACTCCACATCCTAGAACCAAGAGCACACAACAACAACAAAAAATTTATTAGTGGAAGAGCAAGTACCACCCATCAAACTTTGTTTTCCTAGTGAGTGATACCACAACACAAGTAGAGGAAAATTTGATTTTTGACTTTGAACCATGAATAATATACTTGAGAGAGTTTGTTTTGTACAACTTATACAAAATATGAAAGACCTAATTACCTTGGATCTCACATCCATCATGAGGAAGGACACGCTCAAAGTGATCAAGAGTATGAAGAGAGATCCTTGATAGAACATGAAAAAGAAAGAACCATTAAGCAATGACATGAACCAGACCAAAGAACAAGCATAAAATAGATAGATCAGCTTATAGAACAATCCTCCAGAGACTACATGCAAATATGGTAGGAATGGGAGCAAGAAGGGACCTTAATTAGGATCAAAGCCATGCATTGTTATAGTAGGAATTAGAGAATAGTGGATGAGAACTCTAAACAAAAAGCTCAACTTTGTCGAGAGCTAATGCATTTTGATCCGCTTCCTCCATTTACCTAAATGTTTCTTCATATTAATGTAGCAATTTTGTTGCTGCAAGTCCCTTTTTAGGAGAAGCTACCCAATCTTTAAATGTTCCATGTGTGGGTGTAGTTAATTCCTCTATAAGATATTCCTCCTTCAAGAGCTTCTTAACTTTATCCAAGGTTTTGCTTACTCTTGAAGTGTAACAATTCTAGGTCCAACTCTTGGTGTAATGGCTCTCTCAAAGTCAGATAATTTCAAAGTCACTGGTACCCCACATAAATCAATTTTGAGGTCATAAGCATCTAATAAACCTGATACATTTTGACCATCCAGAATCTATGTTCATTAGCATTTGCTCCTAATTCTTGTACCAAACAATCTTTACTTAATGTAGTGTTTTGGGTCATAGAAATAAGTTCTAACAAGGCGTTAATAGTTCGTGTGTCAATGTGACCTTGCACTCCTCTTCATAAGGTCTCATCACCCATCTTATTCTAATCTTAAGTTAAATGCAAAATTCAACTTATAAATCCCCTAAAAGTTTCATATTGGGTTGATGGTTGTCATCGGTATACTACATGCTTAGGGGTGCACATTCGGTGCCAAGAAAATTCAACTTGAACCTGTCATGATAGGCGCACTTGGTTTTCAAGGTGTCAAGGCATCATATTGTTTCCTAGTGACTAGCTTCCAAGTTATATTACATGCATCATCTCTAGTCATGCTCGTTGAGAAGGAGATGTCTCCATCATCATCAAGTTGTCTACTCTTCTCTCTTTCTCTTTCTTTCTCCTTCTTTTACACACACTCTTTCTATCTCTCACTTTCTCTCTCTCTCTCGATCACTCTTTTTTCTCTCTCTCTCTCTCACACACACACACTCTCTTTTTTCCTCTCTCTCTCTCTCTCTCTCTCAAACACAAAGTTTCTATCTCACTTTCTCACACACACTTTCTCTCTCTCTCTCACTCACAAACTCGTTCTCTCTATCTCACTTTCTCACTCACACTCTCACTCTATTTGTCATTTTTGCAGACTCTTGTTTTCTCTCTCACACACTTTCTCTCACGCTCTGACTCTCTCACGCTCGTATGCCCTACTTAAGGGTGCTTGTCTCTAGTGTCTCAGTCATAAGGCTTCATAGTGAGACTTTTGTTTTTGGAAACCACTTTTTCTATAGAATAATAATGTAGAGATCATGTTAACAAGCTCCGATGCTTTATGAGGAGCTATGATCATAATCATTTCATTTGGAAGACACAAAGCAATTAGTTTTGTGGATGAAAAGATGGCCTCTTTGTAAGAAGCATGAAGGAAGAAGCAAGCAACTTTGTTGATGTCCTTGTGATAGTAAGACACAAAGAAACAATAAAATGACTCAAAGTTTAGAGTCCAACAATTTCTAGGATGACAAAAACTAGCATTTTTTCACCCCACAAAATTATATCCATAGATGTCTGTGGAGCCTCTAAGCCCCTCTCTCTACATATCTTCTCCTCTAAATATTGAGTCAAATAGATGCATAGTATTTCAATGAACTACTAGATATAATCCTAATTAGACATCCAAAAATCCCACTTGAAATCAGTAATGCCAAAAAGTGAAACACTATGTAGAGGAGGAGCATCTACTTTAGACCACGAAGAGTGTTCCAATCCATCTACTTGAAACACTAGAAATGGAGCAGGGAAACCCATATCAAACAAGTTTGAGGCAAAAGTAATCATCATTATTGAAGAGACAAACTAGAGCCTGTTGTTCAAAAATTAAAGTGGAAGTCCCATTGAGGTG
>CM035433.1:29396634-29416634 GCA_020310875.1 Ceratopteris richardii
CAAATTTGATCTACCCCTCCAATTTTGGGGCAATCAATTAGCGCATATTCACTGGACATGAGGAATTAGCAAGGCGCTCTTGGCCTATTGCAATCTATAAAAGCAATGGACTAGAACTCATTGGGGACACTACAACAGATCGATGGTATACCGAGGTTTTTACCAAGGAAAATGAACGCGGCTTTATTTGCCGCGACGCCGGTGTAAAGGTCGGTTTGCGCGTCGGTACCAAAGAGTCGGTATAGGAGTCGGTATATGTGTCAGTATATACGTCGGTATAATCATCGATATATGCGTCGGTATAAACGTCGATATATGCGTCAGTATAATCATCGATATATGCGTCGGTATAAACGTCGATATATGCGTCGGTAATCGGCTTCTGCTGCATCGCCTGCTGGGTGTATCGACGGTTATTCCGATGACACTACTGGGAGTACTATCGCGTATACCGATGACCATACCTGCAAAATTTCTTTTGGGCAGAGTGTTTTCTGTTTTGCTACAGCAACATTACCATGATGTTGCTGAACAAAAGACAATACACTCTGCCCAAAAAAAAACCGAGTACATGTGATGTGTACTCTAATGACAACCGAAATATGATTTCATGAAATAGAGTAGTATTGTATAGAAAAGAGATAATCAGAATGAACAATGAACCATGTACAAAAGAAGTTATATATTTCAATAATGAAGCATGTACAAGAGTGTGGCAAACCACTATCATATATGACGCTTTTACAAAATGTGGCAAAGCAATGTATTGCCATATGGAAATCAAATACAAAATATTGGTCTTCCACTGCCATACACATGCAAAGAACGTTCCATATCAACAGTCGTGCAACAAAGAACATAAATGGAATGAGATAAATTCACATGAAAATTACAAACAAGTAAAAACCAAGTTTATAAATTAATAACCTCATCGCAAATGCTCCCATGAAACTACCGCACCGCGTCCCTCCAAATATTGCAATAGTGGAGTCAACCCATGACTATATCCATAAGACTCCTCCGTTCGTGTTGGAGGATGACCCATTGCCAGCTCCTGAAACAAATATAAAAAGATTAGAGAAATATATATGAGAAATTTAACACAAATAAATTCAATAAATGAAATGGTACTTACAAACTCATGATGCATCGTGTCATATCCACCGCTGCCCAAATGTGACGGTCCAATCGTGTCTAGACGTGTGGCTGCAAGATTTTGCTGCTTGCGATATTGATCAGGAGTCTGCTGCTGCTCATCACGAATCATGTCCCACTCCTCAGCATCTAACCACACAGGCTTTGGTAAGCCTTCTCTGAATGCATCACGAGCCTCGGATCGTCGATGCGACATGACCTCACGTGCGGTGTGCAGAATCCACTCTGAACTGACAATCGACTGTCCATCGGCTGGTTGGAACTCCTGGTAAATCGTCTCTGTGATATAATTCCTCCGATCTTTATCGTGTTCACTCCATTTCAGCATGATGGAGTGTCCAAACAGGATGGAGGAAAGCTGTCGTATGCGTGCATGCATTGCTTTGCCAGCCGCATCCATCACTAGAGCTCCATCTCGGATACTATACACCTTGGTCACCCCAGGAGTCACAAAGCTAGGAGACATACCTCGTACGGGAGTAGCACCACCCTCAGGAGTGACACCGGCAGGAGTGACACCGGCGGGAGTGACACCAGCGAGAGTGAGGCCAGCGGGAGTGAGGCCGGCAGGAGTAAGGCCACCAAGAGTGAGGCCGGGAGGAGTGCTACCACGAGCGATCCAATACTGTGATGCAGCGGCCATATACGCAGGAGGAACCTGAGAGATGAACTCCAAAAACTGCTCCTCTGTCATGGAATGTGGAGTGACTGGAGGACTATCTCCCATCGTGCTCTATAATAAAAGAACTCAAATAATTAGCATGCGATAAGAAAAATAATATAGGGAATAAACAAAAAAAAAACCAAAAACTAGTACGTACAAGTGTTTTATTCAAAAGTCCTCTATTCTAGCATCCTCTTGAAGATCCGATGCACCGAGAATATCTATCTCTAAATTGATGGCTTCTAAATCGCTTCCTATGCTGGTTTCCTTCTGATCATCGTCTATTGCTTCATCTTCTCGAACAATGACCTCTTCTTCTCGAACAATGATCTCTTCCTCCTCAACTATCGAATGAATCTCTGAGTCCACTAGAGATGGACTTTCTTATACATCTATGTTTTCAAAAATTTTTCTACTACGTGGAGGGACTTGTAAAACAAATAGCCAATCTGGGTCTTTTGAATCTGGTATAAAAACAACTTGCTCATAGTGTTCGGGAAGTACAAATGTATCTCTTTCATCTGTTCATAATCTTGTGGAGTCGACTTGAAGCAAACCACTCTTATCTCGTCTCACTGTTGCGTTTCTTCCAAAGGTGACTACTTTGAACCATTTCACGTCAAAACAAAGTAATCAAACTTTCTGAAAGATAGTTTCAAGATGTCTTGAATCACACCACAATAATCTAACTCGCCTTCTAGAGCATTATCATCTCTTGCACTCGCTCTAGTTTTTTGCAAAAACTTCACCATCACTCCACTATCAAAAGTAGACCGGTTTTGATCGATTTGTGCGATTCGAAAGTGTCCTCCATGAGACCATAGTGCACCGTATTTAATATACTCCCAATCACATCCTTTTGCGAGTTCTTCTTCTTCTTCAGAGATATCTTCACTCGCTGCCTTTGCTTGTGAAACCACTGCATCTAGCCATCTGCTCGTTGGAAAAGGTGGGAGAGGTCGAAGATTTTTTGGAAGAGGCAAAAATCGAGTGGAACGATTTCTTCGAAACTGCGCTCTTTCCTTTGCGTTAGTTTCCTTGGCAAGTTCATACCTTTCTAACCACTTTTGCATAGGCTCAGAGTTAACTATGCAAAACTTCATTGCCTTCTCTCTCAAAGCTGCATCCATTTTTCTTTGCAATCCTTTACCTTGTGGTTCATCACCTACGAGACGAACATCTTCATCATCGCTCCATAAGCGAGGCATTTTGGGATCCGATATACGTAGAAACTAAGTTATGAATACAAGAGATTCTTGTACACGCCATCCCTCTGCCATGCTACCCTCTGGACGTGCTCTCTGTCGAACAAACCCTTTTAATGTCTTCATAAAGCGCTCTAAGAAGAACATCCATCGACTATGAACAGTTCCTGCTATTGCAACTTCATCTACTACAGGAACCAGTAAATGAAGTTGAATAGTGAGAATACTTGTGGGAAAGTATTTCTCTACCATACAAACAGCCTTGATAGCATTGAGTTTTGCACTCTCTATGCTATCTCTATTTATCTCTTTAGAAGATATCCACCGTACTAAAGAACTAATTTTATAAATGGTTTTTCGTACATCCTCTGAAAGACAATCTTTTAGGGCTACAGGGAGCACAAACTGTAAAAACTTGTGCCAATGATGAGACTTGAGTCGTGCAAGATCGTCATTTCGTGTGAAAGCAGTCTTTAGACATCTCATGCATCCAGTAGGTGTACGAAACTCTAAAATTGTTTTCTTCACTTGTTGCTCTTCCATCTTGCGAAGCACCCAAGGAGCTCTTGGTAACGATATTGTTCCGTTGGGCTTAGTAATTGCCCACAACTCTCGCATACGACCTCGCTCTTCTAAGTCGTCCCTTTGTGCTTTGCTTTCTTTCTTTCCGATCAAAGTTTTCCAAAGCATCTCTTCCACATTCTTGAAAATATGCATCGGGTCTACCAAATGATTGATCACCAATTCACTCCAATAAGGGAGTTCATGAAAAATGGACAACCGTTTCATGCCAGCAACTGGATTTTTTGAATCCCACAGTTGTTTCCAATCGCTAGCTTTCATTTGGTGTTGCGCTTGTCGACCAATTTGTCCTTCGCGTAAAACATGCCCATCAGGCAAATATCTATGATGTCCTTCATAGACAGTTTTACGTAGTGCTTTGGAATAGCGTGCTTCGAGTCGTGGTCCGCATAAAGGACAAGCATGGTAACGCAAAATTGATAAACCTGAACATTCACCATAACCAGGCCAATCATGCATTGTCCACATAAGTATGCCTTGCACTCGCACGTCTCGTCTTCTTATAGGTTGAGACATGTCACGCACAGTGATCCCATCCCATAAAATGCGCAGTTCTTCCAGTGGTGCAAGATATACATCCATGTTTTTTACCTTATACTTACCTGGTATAATAAGAGCTAATAATAAATGAACTTTCTTTGTGGCCAACCATGGTGGGATATTATAATTGACCAAACATACAGGCCATGTGCTCCATGAAGAACTGTGTAATCCAAATGGATTCACTCCATCCATAGCTAGGCCTAGACGTATGGACCGAGGCTCACTAGACAACTCTGGCCACTTACTATCTATGTGCTTCCAAGCATTAGAGTTAGCTGGCACTCGCATTACATTATCTGTAGACCTTCTCTTTGTATGCCATGACATTAACTCAGCTATAGATTTGCATCTAAACAGGTTCTTAATTCGTGGGATGATAGGAAAGTGGCGAAGAACCTTTGCGGGGATTGCTTCGCCTATAACGTCTTCTCTAAATCTATTTGCTCCACACTTTGGACATTCGTGCAGATGCTCATACTCATTCCGAAAGAGAATGCAATCATTCGGACAAGCATGAATTTTAGTATAATCCATTCCAATGGGCTGTAAAAGTTTTTTCGCATCTCCACGTGTTGGAGGCATGTCATTGCCCTCTAGCAAAATTTGATCTTTAAGAAGCCTGCAATAAGCAATTAAAATGATATTAGTAAATGAAGTTATTGTGATACAACAATGAAAGCCAATTTGTTCTCCACTTACCTGAACAATTAAGTGACACTACTATCTGACCATCCATAAATGGATTGCAGATTGAGCATCGCGAGTGAAGCACGTAGTACAGATATCTTTGCTCCATTGTAAAGTGGTAAACGAGTTAATCTTCGCATGTTTTCATAGTCTTCATCAACTTCTGATCGTGGAATTTTTGTTGTGTCCATGAAACTCTCGACACCTTCTTCAACATCATGATCTTCGTCCATCTCATAAAATGCTTCAAGCATCTCTTCCATATGTTCATTCTGTGTAATATTATTAGTGCTTGCTTCTACGTCTAAGTCCTTTTTTGCTCTCTTCTGTCCATGAGAGGTTACCGGTGCAATGTCGTTTGGGTCCATCTCCTAACCTGGGGGACCATGCGAATGATAGTGTAGGTTTTCTAGATAACTCCTATCAAAGGATCCAGACTCTCTAACATGTGCAGTACAAATCCATCGTTTCTGATAAATTTGATACTTGCACTGTGTGCAAGGACATGCCAGTCTCTCTTCAGGATCCAAAGAAGCCATCTGCTACAATATGGACATTTTAGAACATTTTAGAACACTTGTTTTTTTATTAAACCTAAAAATCTAACTCTTAAAGCTTTTAATACTTAAATACCTAAAAAAACTTAAACCCCTAGTTTTAAAACCCTAATCTATATAGCTATCCTATTTTATCTATATATTCGGATTTTTTTCTTGATTGATCCTATTTTATATATATATTTATTTAGTTATTTAGCTTTTTTTCCTCTTAATTAAGTTATATGTATGCCTAAACCCTAAAACCCTAATTTTAAAGATCTAGACCTAAATTATGTATATTTCTATACACATGTGTATATACATGTATATATGTATTATATGTGTATGTGTATGTGTGTATATATGTTATGTACATGTTAAAACCCTAAAACCCTAATCCAAATGACCTAGAACTAAAACATGTATATATATGTATGCATGTGTATATATATGTGTATATGTATATATATGTGAATATAGATAGGTATATAAGTATGTGTGTTTGTGTATTGTATATATATTCACTCTATTTAAAATCATTAAATTTTAACCTATTTTTATATATTTAATCATATATATTTCATTTATTTATTTAAAATACTAGTTCTTATCATATTCTATTATCTATATAATTATCCTACCTTATATATATATTTATTTATATATTCAGATTTTTTCTTTATTTAATTATATTTAATTATATTTAATTAAATAATTTAAAACACTAGTTCTTTTTATATTTATTTATATATATAATTATCTTACTTTATATATATATTCATTTATATATTCAGGTTTTATTTCTTACGTAATCATATTTTTATATCTTTAATTTTATATATTTCATTATAAATATTTAATTAAGTTATTTAAAACACTACTTCTTTTTATATTTATTTGTGTATATAATTATCGTATTTTATATATTTATTTATTTATATATTCAGATTTTTTGCTCACGTAATCCTATTTTTATATATTTAATTTTATATATTTAATTATAAATATTTGATTAAATTATTTAAAACACTAATTCTTTTTATATTTATTTATGTATATAATTATCTTACTTTATATATATAACTACTTATATATTCAGATTTTTTTTCTTACGTAATCCTATTTTTATATATTTAATTATATATATTTGATTAAATTATTTAAAACACTAGTTCTTTTTAAATTTATTTATGTATATAATTATCTTATTTTATATATATATATATATTTATATATTCAGATTTTTTTTCCTTACATAATCCTATTTTCATATATTTAGTTTTATATATTTAATTATAAATATTTAATTAAATTATTTAAAACACTAGTTCTTTTTATATTTATTTATGTATATAATTATCTTATTTTATATATATATTTATTTATATATTCAGATTTTTTTTCCTTATGTAATCCTATTTTTATACATCTAATGTTATATATTTAATTATATATATTTAATTAAAACCCTAATCTTAAAATTCTAGATCTAAAATACTAAACCCTAAAACCCTAATCTTAAATATGTAGACCTAAAATATGTATATATCTGTATACATGTGTATATACATGTATATATGTATTACATGTGCATGTGTATGTGTGCATATATCTTATGGAGGTGTTTTAACCCTAAAACCCTAATCTTAAAGATTTAAATCTAAAATATGTATATTTTTGTATGCATGTGTATCTACATGTATGTATGTATTATATGTATATGTGTGTTTGTGTATATATGTTATCTCTGTATTAAAATCCTAAAACCCTAATCAGAAACACTTATACTTAAATCTGAAATACTAAATCGTAAAACCCTAATGTTAAATATCTAGACCTAAAATATGTATATTTCTATATACATGTGTATATACATGTATATATGTATTATATGTGCATGTGTATGTGTGCATATATGTTATGTAGGTGTTATAACCCTAAAACCCTAAATTTAAAGATTTAAATCTAAAATATGTATATTTTTGTATGCATGTGTATCTACATGTATGTATGTATTATATGTATATGTGTGCTTGTGTATATATGTTACCTACGTATTAAAATCCTAAAACCCTAATCAGAAAGACTTAGACTTAAATCTGAAATACTAAACCCTAAACCCTAATCTTAAATATCTAGACCTAAAATATGTATATTTCTGTATACATGTGTATGTATTACATGTGTATGTGTATGTGTGCATATATGTTATGTAGGTGTTATAACCCTAAAACCCTAATCTTAAAGATTTAAATCTAAAATATGTATATTTTTGTATGCATGTGTATCTACATGTATGTATGTATTATATGTATATGTGTGTTTGTGTATATATGTTATCTACGTATTAAAATCCTAAAACCCTAATCAGAAAGACTTAGACTTAAATCTGAAATACTAAACCATCAAAACCCTAATCTTAAATATCTAGACCTAAAATATGTATATTTCTGTATACATGTGTATATACATGTATATATGTATTACATGTGCATGTGTATGTGTGCATATATGTTATGTAGGTGTTAAAACCCTAAAACCCTAATCTTAAATATTTAACCCTAAAACCCTAATCCTATTTTCATATATTTGATGTAAAAAAAAAACTTCAAAATAAAAATCGGATTATATGTGTGTATGTATGCATGTGTGTATATATGTGTGTGTATGTATGCATGTGTACATGTGTGTGTGTGTATGTATACATGTGTATACATGTGTGTGTATGTGTATGTGTGTGTATGTAGGCATGCATGTGTGTGCATGTGTGTGTATGTGTGTGTATGTATGCATGCATGTATGTGTATGTGTGTGTATGTGTATGCATGTGTATACATGTGTGTGTATGTATACATGCATGTGTGTATATGTGTGTATGTATGCATGTGTGTATATATGTGTGTATGCATGCATGCCCGTATATGTGTGTGTATGTGTGCATGCATGTGTGTATATGTGTGTATATATGCGTGTGTGTATGTATGTGTGTATATGTGTGTGTGTATGTGTATGTATGCATATGTGTATATATGTGTGTGTATGTATGTGTGTATGCATGTGTGTGTATGTATGCATGTGTGTAAATTTATGTGTGTGTGTGTATGTATGCATATGTGTATATGTGTGTGTGTATGTAAGCATGCATGTGTGTATAGGTGTGTGTATGTAAGCATGCATGTGTGTACATGTATGTGTGTATGTATGCATGTGTAAATTAATGTGTATCTTCATTTCTCTTCTCTCTCTCTTTCTCTCTCTCTCTCTCTCTCTCTCTCTCTCTCTCTCTCTCTCTCTTTCTCTCTCTTTCTCTCTCTCTCTCTCTCTCTCTCTCTCTCTCTCTCTCTCTCTCTCTCTCTCTCTCTCTCTCTCTCTCTCTCTCTCCTTCTCTCTCTATCAATAGCAATAAAAGAATCACTTACAAGTATGTCCCTCTTTGAATCGTTGTCGTCAAAGCGTAATGTAGGTCATCTCTTGTCCAATTCCAAACAATCGACGCCAAAGAACTTCTGCAAAATCAACGAAAAGAGAAATTAGAAACCCTAAAGCATAGAGAAACACAAATGCTAACAGTACGCACAACACTTACCAAGATGTGAGATCTAAGCCGAGAGAGAGTGTGTGTGTGTAGAGAGAGAGATCCGTGTGTGTGTGTGTGCACAAGACAATGCAGGTTCACGCGCGCAAGTTCGACAGTAAACCGACAGTACTCAAACACACGTAGAAATGTGAAGTTTTGCTCTCGAGTTTGCGGTATGTTTAAAACTCACCACCGGTATAGGCGCCGGTATGGACGTTGGTATATGTGTCGGTAGTTGCCAGTAAATTACCGACGCTTATACCGACGCTCATACCAATGCCTATACCGACGCCTATACCGACGCTTATACCGGCAGCTGCAGGCCACACCGACGATCCGTTTAAAACGGTCATACCGACGGTCACTTGATCGTCGGTATCTCTTAGTGAGATTTTCCGAGGGCTATACCGGCATCGACTATGACCGTCCGTATATGCAGTGTCGGTATGCCCCTCATATGTTGTAGTCGGACATATATAGACATGTATAGAGCTTATTTTTGGCATCTCTTTTGGTCTTCTCTTTGCACTCTGTGGCTACAAGCCTACTGTAGGAAGTCACTTTGTGGTGATGATACAGAGCGTGGGCTTCCCAGTGAAGGGCTAATAGCACTCTAGTGTAAAGAAAAGGCTTGGTTTTGTCATTCAGTTTGAGTTAGTGGTATTTCCGTGCTCTTCAATTAGAGCAAGTCTTCATACCTTTGTACTGAGCAGTGCAAGTCTTCATCTAGTTGTGTTCATTTTATTGGATGAATCTCTTGTATTGATTTTTTTTTTTGTTCTCGATTGACATGTTAGCACAGAGCATCAGCTTTTGGAGCATTTGCGTTGCCTAATGTGTAATCACATGTTCGAACTAAGGAGTAGTTTAGTCTTCCACTATTATCATTTGTCATTAATCTTCTCCGTGAGTATTTACAATTCTTTGCAATTATTACGATATGCCTGCTCACAGAAACGTTAAAGGGTATACTTCCCTAAGGAGAACCTCCCTTGAGTAGGCGGAGTACTAGAAGTAAATATTGCATGATCTTGCTAAAAGTAGATACACCAGTACCTCTTCTACAGTTTGGCATGCCCGGTGGGACACTTGCACTGCTGTGAGAGGCCCTGAGCATAGTAAATAGTCTTTTTCCATTATTTTTTTCCCTATTGCATCTTGCAAGTAGGTACATGACCCATACGCGAGCAGATAAGGAGCCTCTTCATGTACAAAGGAGCCTTAAAAAGTTGTTGATATATTTAGGTAGTGATGTGTGTGAACACTCTAGGACCGCCAGGGCACTTTTTTCCCTCTTTAGGAGGTTTTTTTCCCCCGGCTTGTATATACGCCTATTGCCCTAATGGGCTACTTATCTTTGTACATTCTCTAGTAATACATTCAGTCTTGTGTGTTGTGCTCCAAGCTTCTTCCTCTTCCTTGTGCTGTTCGCGTGCTTCCGCAGACGTCTAACTCCAACAATTGGTATCAGAGCAGGTCGTTGCTTCTTCTAGGGCGCCGTCGACACTCCTCCGTTTGCAGTCTCAGATTCACACAAAATTTGGTGAGCATACTCAGGGTGTTTTCGAGATTAGAACTGCTTTGCTTTGTGGTGCCGAAATCGGGATCTGAGCTCATTTCGGCCTCTGAACGCACTATCACAGTGCTTGTGCAGGCTATTTCGTCCTTTTGTGCCAAAGGTATATACCAGTTTCTGTTCGCCAGTTTAAGCGTCTCGAAGTCTACTACAGGTCTAGCAGAACTCGTCTGGGCAGTTCTGTTCAACTTTTTGAGATACAGTCAATTTTCTGCATCAAGGTATTTTAGTCACTCGCCATGGCTGAAAGCAGTGATGTATTCCGTATGTTGGCTGTTGAGGATAAGTTGGATGGTACCAACTACCCATTATGGGCTTATATGATGCGACATGTACTGGTTGCAAAAGGATTGTGGAACATTGTGCAGGGTGTTGAAAGACGTCCTGTTATACCTGTAACGAAAGGTACTGCAAATACAGGTGTTGGAGCTGATGAAGATGGTGTCGAAGATGATATTCCGCAGATTCCTATTCGTGCTGCTGTTTCTGTTGCACCTACTGCAGAGCAGATTTGTTGGGATGGCAGAGATGCCCAGGCACATGCATTGATAGCTTTGTCTGTCAAACGTGCCATTATTCCTCACATTCGCTCTTGCAGAACAGCAAAGGATGCTTGGGATACACTTACCACTTTGTACCAGGCTAGGAATGAGGCTCGTGTTGCTTACCTCCGAAAACAGTTGGAGAGTGAGCACATGAATGAAGGTGATGCGATGGACAGTTTTCTTACAAAGATCAAAGACCTGAAGGAACAATTGATTTCTGCTGATGAGGTTATACCAGATAGCTCACTTGTGTAGACCGTTCTGAATGGCCTTCCTGATTCATATCAGAGTTTTGCCTCTACTCTTCGATTGATGATGAAAGGCAATCCGAATGCCTTGTCATTTGAGGAATTAGTCTCTGTTCTGTTGCAGGAAGATCAGTCCAGGCAGAACAGGTCCATTATGCGTGTTGCAGATCAAGCTTTCCTGGCTAGTCAGAAGGGTAAAGGAAAATGGAGCTCTTCTACTAGTAAGCAGAAATCTGCAAATGCTGCACAATCAAAGAACCAGGATAAAGATGAGAAGAAATCAGAAAAGCAGAAATTGTTCTGCAAGTACTGTAAAGGAAATGATCATATTGTCCAAAACTGGCTGCTAAAGAGGCAAAGAAGAAAGAGGCTGGAATGGTTGTTGCAGAGGCCTCTACACCAAAAACAGAGTCTGCAAATCTTGTGCAGGAAGAAGAATGGGCGTTTACTACTGTCTGCAGTTTTGACCAATCTTCTCATGATCAGTGCATGTCTGCAGTAGACTCAGATGTTTGGTACTTTGACAGTGGGGCAACCAAACATATTACCTCGCAGCGCAGTTTCTTCTCTTCACTCAAGCCTGCCCCTATAGGGAATACTATCACATGCGCCAATAACTCCTCTTATCCTGTTAAGGGAGTTGGTAAGATCATTCTGACTACTGCTGATGGTAGTTCTTTCACTTTGTCAGATGCTTTATTTGTGCCACGGATCAAAAAGAACATGTTATCAGTTTCTGCATTAGCCAAGATTGGCTTGGTTGTGAAATTCGTTGATGACAGGTGTACAGTCCATGATCTCTCAAATGGCGATGTGATTATTGCTTCTGGCATTTTATGTCGTGGGCTGTATAAGCTCATAGACTATGAAAAATCTGTGAATGATTCGGCATGTGCAGTTCATGATTCTCAGGCTATGTCAGATGCAAAGCTTTGGCATGCACGCTTTGGTCATCTGAATTTTGCTAGTTTGTTACGCCTGCAGAAATCTGAAATGGTGTCCTCTTTGCCCACACTTGAGGCACCTGGAAAACATGTTTGTGAAGGCTGTATTTTGGGCAAAATGCAGCGTTCTTCCTTTCCAAAAGATGGTTCAGTTCGGGGTATGCAGAAATTGCAGCTTGTACATAGTGATGTCTGTGGTCCTATGCAGACACCCTCTTTTGGAAATTACCTTTACTTCGTGACTTTCATTGATGATTTTTCTAGGCATGCATGGGTATATCCACTCAAAGCAAAGTCCGAAGTGTTCATGTGCTTCATACAATTTTTGGTTTTGGCTGAAAATGTGTCAGCATGTAAAATGGGCACCCTCCGTTCTGATCGAGGGGGGGAATATATGTCTTCAGATTTTAATGCATTTCTGGCTGAACGTGGGATAAAACACCAGTGTACAGTGCCGTATACACCTCAACAGAATGGAGTTGCTGAACGAAAGAACAGGTCACTCATGGGGATGGCGAGGTGCATGGTCAAAAGTCAGGCTTTACCACATAGTTTCTGGCTTGAGGCTGTCATGTGTGCAGCATATGTACTGAACAGGTGTCCCACGAAAGCGTTGTAGTCTATCACTCCATATGAGGCTTGGCATGACCGCAAGCCATCTGTTGCTCATCTGCGTGTTTTTGGTTGTTTGGCATATGCATTAGTGCCTGAACAACATCGCAGAAAATTGGATGATAAGGCAGTAAAATGTATTTTTGTTGGGTACAGTTTTGAAAGTAAAGGCTATCGTCTGTATCATCCACAGACTAAACGCATTCTGGTCAGCCGTGATGTTGTCTTTGTGGAAGATGCTATTCAGCCATTGCTTTCATGTACTAAGGAGACATCTGTTAGCTCCAAAGACATGTATGATACTTTGATGCCTCTTTTTACAGGTGGACAGGCTAGCGCTGGTCCTAATGAGGCAACTTCTCAGCCTTTGCAGGTCTCATATGATGATGCAGATCATGCCATTTCTCATGCAGATTTACATGATGCACTTGTTGATGAGAGAGCTGATATTGAACAGGCAAAAACTATCCCAAAATGGCTGGTGCAGACTTTGCGTGACAGCAAATTAGATGCACCTTTGTCATATCGTACTCGTTCAGGCTCTCATAGTACGTCCTTTGCATCAGATTGCTATTCTATGGCTGCATCTAGTCTCTGTGATGAGAGTGAGCCTGTTTCTTTTGATGAAGCACAAAACTCAGAAAATTGGATGGCTGCTATGCAATCTGAATATGATGCTATAATGAAGAATGGTACATGGTCTTTATGTGACTTGCCTCCTGGCAAGAAGGCCATTGGCACTAAGTGGGTATACAAGCTGAAGCGTAAACCTGATGGTACAGTTGACAGGTATAAGGCTAGGCTTGTTGCAAAGGGTTATGCGCAGGAAAGAGGCATTGATTTTGATGAGACCTTTGCACCTACATGCCGTATGACTACTGTTCGGAGCATTTGTGCACTTGCAGCCCATCATGGTTGGAATGTACATCAGTTGGACATGAAAACAGCATTTCTGAATGGTGACTTGCATGAAGAAGTGTATGTTTTTCAGCCCCGTGGCTTTGTGCAGAAAGGGCATGAAAACCAGGTGTGCAGGTTAAAGAAGGCGTTATATGGTTTAAAGCAAGCACCACGTGCTTGGTATGAGAAAATACATGCCTATCTGATTGCACATGGTTTTGAGAACAGTCCAACTGAAAGCACCTTATATGTTAAGCGTGCTAATGATGTGCTTTTGATCATTGTTGTCTATGTAGACGACATGCTGCTCACTGGTCCTCTTGAGAAGCATATTGCTGATTTCAAGGCTGATTTGCATGCCTCATTTGAGATGTCTGATTTGGGGCATTTGCATCACTATTTGGGCATTCAGTTTATGCAAGTTGATTGTGGAATGGCTTTGTGTCAAACGAAATATATTGACACATTATTGCAGCGTTTTGGCCTTGAAGACTGTAAGCCTATTGCCACTCCTATGGAGACAGGTTTACGATTGAGTCTTCATGATGCTGGAGATGCATTTGATGCTGTTCTCTATCAGCAGGCTGTTGGATGCTTGATTTACTTATGCATTACTCGGCCAGATATTCAGTTTGCTGTCTCACAGATGAGCAGGTTTATGCATTGCCCAGGAGTCACGCATTGGAAAGCGGTTAAGCGCATCTTTCGCTACTTGAGTGGTACTCGGCTACTTGGGTTGTTTTATCCTAAGGGGGGATCACTACCGTCAGATTTGCATGCTTTTTCTGACTCAGATTGGGCTGGTTGCTATGACACTCGTGTGTCCACCAGTGGTTTTTGCTTCATGCTTGGTAGCTCATGTATATCTTGGTTGAGCAAGAAGCAGCCTACTGTGGCCACTTCCAGTTGTGAGGCTGAGTATAGGGCAGCTTTCACAGCGACTGTTGAGTGTGTGTGGCTCAGACGCCTTATGGCTGATTTGGGTGTTGGCCAGTCTTCTGCCACCACCATCTTCACTAACAGTCAGAGCGCATTGGCAGTTGCGAGGAACCCTGTGTTCCATGCTCGCACTAAGCACATTGAGGTGCATTATCACTATGTCAGGGAGAGGTTCTCTGCTGGGGAGATCAGCTTGGCATATGTGCCCACACAGGAAAACATTGCACACCTTTTCACGAAGGCTCTGCCTAGGGAGAAGTTTGAAGCTTTCCGCAAAGCTTTGGGCTTACTTCCTTTTGTGGAGTGATTTCCACATAGCTCGGCACTTCCTTATACATGAGTGCCAACTCCTTGTTCACCGCATCACTCCCAGGGGGGATTTGTTGATATATTTAGGTAGTGATGTGTGTGAACACTCTAGGACTGCCGGGGCACTTTTTTCCCTCTTTAGGAGGTTTTTTTTCCCCCGGCTTGTATATACGCCTATTGCCCTAATGGGCTACTTATCTTTGTACATTCTCTAGTAATACATTCAGTCTTGTGTGTTGTGCTCCAAGCTTCTTCCTCTTCCTTGTGCTGTTCGCGTGCTTTCGTAGACGTCTAACTCCAACAAAAGTTAGCTATATCTTTGACTAGTGAACCAACATCCCCTCTACCTCCTTTGAATTTATGCGTTGATTTGGGTGCAGCTCCACTATCAAAAGAAAAGCATAGGAGAACATTAGACTTCTCCTCAGATACATCAAGAAAAACACCAATGCAAATGGAGGATCTCTCTCATTTACTCTCTAGACTCAATATCAAGTTCCCTACCTTTAAGGGACAAGCTTATGAGGATGCTCATGATCATGTCAAGAGACTCATCTTCTTATGCCATGAACGAGGTTTGCAGAATCGCAGGATGCAATGCTGGTACTCTTCCCATCCACATTGGAAGGCCTTGCTGACAAATGGTAGAGTCAATATGCAGATGGCCATTTTGCTACATGGGAGGCTCTAAAGATGGTGTTCTCATAGACCTTTCGACCAAGTGACTCCTCGAAAAGAGCTCTAGATCAGCTAGAGAACCAAAGGCTAAGATCAGCTGAATCCTTCCATGAACTTCACACTAGGACAAAAGCACTAGTTGCATGTTTGCCACATGATCTAGGTGATTTCTTGGTTAAAAAATGGATAGAAAAAGCTCTATCCAGGTCATCTCAGCAGAAGCTACGTGAGTCTCTTAGATTGGATGCAACCCTTAAAGATTTTGTTGCAGCAGCATCACGCATTGAAGAAGCTAGGCAACATTTTGAAGGGGAAACACAAACAAATTATGCAGCAGAACTAGACCCTATTGGGCAACTGAGGAAAGAACTGGAGGCATTGAGAATGCAACAAAATCACTAAGAAGAGAAGGTCTTGCCACCGCTGCGTCGCACTGATGATGAAGTAGCCCAACTTCATCGCGAGTTAGAAGATTTGCGGACCATTCCGGATATAACAAGGCAGATTTGGTGTTCAATATGTAACAACAATGGACATTCCAATGCTAATTGTCCTAACAGGGTAAGCTGTCAATTTTGTGGAACGGACGACCATGAAGCTAGAGACTGTTACTACCTCAAGGGTACACAGCAACAAGGTAACCCTCAAGCTCTGGATTCATATTTTGCTAGTACTTCAAATGCACCTAATAGAGAGCAGAATCGTACAACAAAGCCTAGATATAATAGGCCATTGATGTGTTATCGTTGTGGTGAATATGGCCATATGCAAAATAGTATTCCCTTCCAGAAGATGCACCTTCTTGTTAGCATTGTCCAGAGGCCAAGGATCACTATACCAAAGATTGCCCAAAAGCCGCCTCGCTCCAATTCACATGATTTTAATCTCCCCACAAGTAGAAGGTATGACCACTCCATCTTATGTTGTGTCATCTTCTTCAATACCCATGATGACTAGAGCCAGATAAGCGGCAACAACCTGTGGAGAGGAACAACAAGGACTCCAGGATAGGGAGGAGGAAAAGAAGACGATATGGAAGGGCCAAGTAGATATTGAAGGAACTTATGAAAGGATGGCTACTTCACTCAGAGACCAACCAAAAAGTCTGCAAGAAGACACACATGAGGTAAACATTGAGCAGATCTTGAAAGGTATTCATCACAAGGTTAGTCTGTATGGACTCATAAAGATGGATTAAAAAATAAAAAGTGACTTATTAAAGATTGTACACTCTGCTTACTTGAGCCAACCACCTAGCATAGATGGTTTCATGGTTGATTTCCCCCCTGCACCCCTGGCAGACTACCAAAGCTCAAGGTTATCTGTTCTTATAAAGGATGAAGCTCTCATAGGTGTGATTATAGATGGAGGCTGTAGCATTAATTTGATGCTAGATTTCACAATGAGGAAACTGGATTTGAACCCCACCAAGATGGCACCATTCAAAGTTACCCTAGTAGATCAACATCTAGTTGCACCAGTTGGCATTATTGAAAAGGTACTGATGATAGTACAGGGTTGTTACTTTGTTCTAGATTTTGTAGTTATTGCACTTCTGTAGGAGACTTCTTACCCTTTACTTCTGGGTAGACCTTCGCTAAGGCAAGCAAAAGTTTTGCAAGATTGGGGGAAAAACAAACTGTGGATTGCAACAAACACCAATATCCAACTACAACTACATTTGGAAGAAAGATTCGACTCAAGGAAGATTACAAGGTATACTGTGGACACTCAGCTTAAGCCCTCTTTACCCCAAGAAGATGATACATTATTGAATTGGATGATGGAAGGTACAAAGTGTTGCATGGTGGAAATCAATGAAATAGAGAAAGAAGTTGTAGAGGAAGGAGTTGCAGAAAAGGTCCATGAAGTTCACAAGGAATTAGAGAATGAAAGTTTGCACTTGAGTACAAACAACGAAGGGGAAACAACTATAGAAGTATCAGGGAAGGAAAGTTATGAGCCTGAATGCAGAGAAGATCTCCCCTTTTCGGATATACCTCAAGGATGGACCAGAGAACATATTCCAGAGTATAAGGTAAACTCCACTCCTGCATACAGTGGAGATGATTTCTCAAGTAAGACTAGTCCTGAAACACTGGTTCAAGAAGTAAATCTAGGGGATGAAGAGAACCCTCAAGTAGTCCACTTGGGCTCTTGGCTATGGCATTATCCCCCTTTACTGCAGAAGGTAACTTCTTTACTTTTTTCAAACAAAAATGTCTTCGCATGGTCCTACAAAGATCTAACACGGATACTAGAGGAGCTTGGGTTAGACCGAATACCCTTGGTGGAGGGAGCCGCGCGTGCCACAAGTAGGCCATATCAACACAATCCAAAGTATGCAGAGGCGATAAAGTTGGAAATTACAAAATTAGAAGAAGCAGGTATAATTGTTCTAGTGGAACATTCCAAGTGGATTTCTTCTATGGTTATTGTACCCAGGAAAAATAGTGGAAAAATAAGTATGTGTTGATTTTCGTGCCTTGAATAAGGTAACTAATTAATTTGGATTTCCTCAGCCCTTCACAGAGCAAGTACTTGAGGAAGTAGCCGGTCACACTTTGTATAGCTTCTTGGATGGTTTTAGTGGCTACAATCATATAGTGATCCATCCTGATGATGGAGACAAAACAACCTTCATCACTCCATGGGGCACTTATGTCTATAACCGCATGGCTTTTGGCTTGAAAAATGCACCAGCTTCATTTAAAAGAACAATGTATCTGATATTGGGAAAGTGGTTAATAACCTTTTTGGGCATTTTCAAGGATGAATTTTCAATGTTTTCAGGCACAGATAAAAGAGCAACAGTTCAAGATTTCCATGATCATTTGGAAGATATAAAGGAAATCTTTGAGCAATGTCTCAAAACAGGTTTGAAGTTAAATCCTCCTAAATGTCACTTTTTGGTCACTAAGGGTACTCTTCTTGGTCATGTAGTATCTGCTGAAGGGATAACGGTTGACCCTACAAAGGTTACTACTATCCTTTCCATGCCTATTCCACAAAGCTTAAAGGAAGTGCAAAGTTTTTTGGGCCATGCAGGATACCATAGAAGATTTATACGAATGTATTCAGGAATAGCTAAGCCTTTGTCAAGGCTTACCAGTAAAAAGTTCCCCTTCTCATGGAGTGCTAAAGCTGAGAGAGCATTTTGTGAACTAAAATTGAGGTTATGTACTGCTCCAATTTTAAGTGTTCCTAACTCGTCATTGGAGTTTCCTGTGCATACAGATGCCAGTCTTCATGCTGTTGGTGCGGTTCTAGCTCAACCATTATCACACAAGGTTGATAGACCTATCTCCTATGCTAGCACACTACTCACCAATGCAGAAAGGAACCACAGTACGACCGAAAGGAAAGGTTTGGCTATTGTATTTGCTCTTCAGAAGTTTCGGCATTACCTTCTTGATGTACATTTTATAGTCATATGTGACCATCACCCTTGAAGTACTTGATAAACAAACCTAGTGTAATGGAAGGGTTTGGAGATGGTTACTCCTGTTTCAAGAATTTAACTTTGATAGTCAAATTGAGCAAGGAAGAGAGCACTACATGGCAGATCAAGTATTCAGGACTGCAATGAGCGAGAAGGCAATAGGTATTAATGATGAACTAGTGGATAGTAATCTCTTCCTAGTAGCAACTCAGGCTGATTGGTATGACGGAATTCTCCATGTTCTCACTATTGGAAAACTCCCAAAACACTTGACACCTATAGAAAAGAGAAGATTGCTCCTTAAAACCAAAGCATACTCACTTATAAATGGAACTTATATAGATATTGTCAGGATGGTATCTTGAGAAAGTGTGTTTATCCAGAGGAGGTAACCCTTTTGCTTGAGGCAGCACATAGTGAAGGGCATCTAAAAGGGGAAGATTTGGCTCATAGAATCATCCACAAAGGACTATGGTGGCCTAATGTCTACACGGATGCAATCAAGTTTGCTAAAGAATGCCACATTTGCCAGAGATGTGCTCCTATGCCAACAGATTGAGTTTCCAACCATTAGTCATATCTATAGGATGGCTTCCATTTGAACCATAGGGTCTTCATTTCATAGGACCAATTAGTCCAACTGGTCAACCTAGGGGTAAGAAGTATATTATGATGGCCACATGCTCTGCCACTAAATGGATAGAGGCTAAAGCTATTGTGGACTGTACAACCTTAACAATAGCTAAGTTCTTATATAAATGTATTTTTCTTCAAGATTTGGTTGCCCACTGGAAATCACTAGTGATAGAGGCACACATTTTGTAAATCAATTGCTCAAGTTTATATTTGACACGT
>CM035433.1:29421634-29431634 GCA_020310875.1 Ceratopteris richardii
TCTGAACTATTGTTGAAACTAGCTTGCAATCCTCAAAGTCAAAATGTTGAAGTATTTTTTCAACATACTTTGCTTCATGCATAACAATTCCCCCCTCAATGAATACAAACTAGATGTCGAGATAGTAGCTCAAAAGAACAAGATAAATGACATCAAAAGTATGTTGGAAATCAACCATAAAAATCTCAAGTTTTGCATCACATGACCCAAGTCAAGAGTATATCATTGACATAAAGAACAAGCACTGTAAGATCGGCCCCATTTTTGCATGCATAGAGTGTGCTTTCGATTGGACTGCATGTGAAGCCAAGAGCAATGAAGTGCTTATGGATTTTATCATACCATGCACATGGAGCTTGCTTGAGACCATATAGGGCTTTATGCAAGTGACAAACAATATGCTCTTTCCCATTCATAGCCTTGTCATCAAGTTTTTGATGTTGTTGTGATCGCACAAGAGCATATGCCAAACAACCAAACACATGCATATGAATGATCATAGGCTTATGTCCATTCCAAGCCTCATAAGGAGTGATGACTCTCAATGCTTTTGTAGGGTAGCGATTCAACACATAGTTCACACACATGAGCGATTCCATACAATATTCCATCCAAAACTTGTCACGAAGGTGCTTTCCATTAACCATGCATCATGCCATTTCATGTAGACTTCTAATTTTACACTCAACAACACCATTTTGCTAAGGTTTATATGGCACCGTGCATTGGTGTGAAATACCTCTTTTGGGAAGAAAGGCATTAAAATCATGTGACATGGATTCACCAATCATGATCCATGCGTAATCGCCATCATTAAAATCATGAACCATATACTTATCATCAACAACGTGTACATGAAGTCCAGCTTTGGGAATCAGTGGAACTAAAACTAAGCTCTTCTTGATACTAGGTACATAGAATACATTTTTCAAGAGAATCACACTGCCATTTCAGCCATAAGCTCAATTTCTCCTATTCCAATGATAGGATATCAGTCATTGTTTGCACGCACCACATGTCCTCCTTTGGATGCATATTTCAAAGATACAAAGAACCTTTTGCATGAAGTTATGTGCTTTGAAGCACCACTATCCAAGAACCAATCCGAATCAGCCTCACTTACAAGCATACATTTAGAATGCAAAGGTGCATCATAATGACATGAAACAACGCATGATCAAATCTAGGGTACCATCTAAACATGGAGAGGGGAATATTTCTGATCAGCCATTGCCCTTCAGACATAACCTGCATAACACTGTTAGAATCTTCAAAGAAAAGGAGAAAAAAATTATTTGGTAGGTACTGAACATGCTTAATATTCATTCCCCTATTTGTCCAGTTGCTTTTAATCCATCCTTTAAGAACATCTTGGGGTGGCCTAGGCCCATGGCAGAGCCCAATCACAGCCCTTTCATACAGCACATTATGCCAGCTATTTAGGGAATTTTTGTCTATCACCAGGGTATTATCCTCCACTTCGTCACCATCAGAATCTATGTTAATCCTATTCCTACCATCATCCAAACCCTCAAAAACTTTCTGTTTTCCTTTGATATCACCAGCATGGGAAGGGTTACCTATAAACGCAAGATTATCGATTGTGGAGAAGTCCTCATGTTTTCTTTGCTGTAGAGCTGCGACATACGTCCCCTCTTTTAGGTTATGGTGACCCTTATTATGATTACCCTTGTTCTGGCCGTGCATGTCATTGCAGAGACTATCCACAGGTTGATACAAGTTGGGAATCATACTCGAAGAATTGGCCTCAAACCCGTTGTTTGAAATGTCAACTGGAAGGCCAATAACACCAGCACTGCTTCTAGTATTTCTTGGGGAAATATATTTCCATGTATTTCTCTCCTTTCAGCCAGCGAATGCTCTAAACCATCAAAGCAATTAGGGTTTTTACCTGAGAGACGGTCTCGATTTGTTCCCTTTGACAGTCCATTTTGCAAAGCCTCATGCAACGCCATGCAAGGCCTGCCCAGTAGGTCTCCTCCAAGAAAAAGTCCCCCACCACGCAGGGGCCGCGAGGGGAGGAGAGCCCCACAGCCGAGGAGCACCCAACAAGAACCAGACATGCCAGAAACTCACACCATCGAGCTAGGGTTGAGATTTTCCTTGAGCATAGCTTGTTAAAATTGGTCCAAGCGGCCCTTTCAAATTAGAATACTCACTTGCTCGTGAGAAGACGATTTTGCATTTATGTGAAGATGCAAACTTCACTTAAACGATCTTTTCGCAGTTCAACTCCAAAAACCTGCGATGATTGAAGGTACCCAGAAAGCTGTGAAACGTCTGACGAGTGAGTAATGACGTATGGATCCATGCTTTCATTTTCATGGAAAAGTACGATACACTGACGCGCTCCCATGGGATGGACTTGACATTAAAGTCGACATTGATTAGATATGTGTTATCCTTTCAAAGTTTTGTTTGTTGTCTACCAGATACCTCCTCCCTTTCTCTTGAGACTTGCCGACCTCGTGCTCCAGTTCAGTGCTCCGCCTTCCTCCTCCTTCGAGAGGTGACCCCACTGCATGCCACCTCTCTTTTGACACCTCTACTTACCTGCCTCCACATTGTCTGGAAGAAAGAGCTTCATGTCTTCTTTTGCGATCCGTCACCTGCAACGTATGAACTCCTTCCCCTACTTCTCTTCGATCAGAGGAGTAATCTTCCCAAGCATTTTTTTTTAAATTTTTAAATGGAGGTTCGGCCGAGGCTTACTCCCTCGGACTTTAACTTTGAAATTGCAACTGTACATGGAAGGGCATAGTACCCATGGAACCCCCCTTATCCCAGAAAAACAGGGGTTTACAAGACTCGGTTGAACGACGGTCACAACTACCACGGGGATGGTCAAACGGTGACCAACAACCACATACAACAGTTTCAGGGATTCATATGTCCCTACATGTTGCTGCCAGGGGTTGAACCCTCGCCCCCGCCTCAAGAGACGAGAGGCCCAACCATCAGGTCAGCGAACCGGGACAATCTTCCCAAGCATTACGGCACCAGACAAGTGGTACCATCCCTCCCGCAACAAAGGTTTCTTTTTGTTTTTTTCCCCATTCGATCTCGAAGCCCCTAGTTTATTATTCCCATGCTTCCTCCTTAGTTTCCTTCCAAAACTCCGCAGAGTCACCGCATGTTTTAGAGCCACCGGATGTTGCCAAGGAAACAAATAGTCTTTCGCTCCACGTAGGACTCTTGCCATATTAACAATTATCAATTTACATAAATTCTTTATGCTTTTAAATCCATATTTAAATGTGTTCACACTCGGATAGCTTAACTTGTACATATATCGGATGCTCATCGAGGCTGTGGAATGCCATCAGAGGTGAGGCTCTCTGGAAGATTTGGAGAGAGCGCTGTGCCGTCAATTTTGGGCAAACTCCTAAGGAATGGTCGATCGAGAAATCCTTGTTTCTCCTTGGTAAAAGAATCTCCCGAGTCAAGAGATCGCCACCGTTTAGACATCACTGTATTTATCTCCTCGAAAACAACAAGTTGAAACCCAAATGTGTCCCACATGAGGGTGATGGTAATGTTATCCGCCTCATCTGTAATGCCTTGTAGCTTGCCATACTCCTCCCCTGCGTTGTGGGATTTGGGGGGTCCCATGGGCACTAGTCCCATTCACTTGTAACTTTTTCTCTTTATTATAATTAAAGTCCGGGAGATTAGGCTAAGGCCGAACTTCCTTTATTTAAAAAAAAACTTGTACATATATAATTTTTGCTCATGTAATGCACATGCATACACATAATGTTGGAGACACTCTCGCATACATGTAAAAACACTTTCACAATAATGAAAACAAAAATATACGAACTTCATGAACTATGCACATAATTACAACCATATATAATTGAAATTAGTAAACCTACATGACAACACACATTTCAGTGAGCACATACATACACTCTTACACACACACAAATTTTTACCATCAATGCTCTCTTACGCACACATTCATACTAGCTCATTTTGCAGGTACACATAGTTTGACACGTTGAGAACCAAAGAAACAGATTCATATGAGAACGATACGAAAGATCGATCCAACCATAGATTTAGGATGAACCATATAAAATGGGAATGTGAACTTATATACACATGCCCGTTTTCATACTTTCATCAGTATGTTTCAAATAAGTTGTCTAAACAAAGAAATCAATCATAAACATAAATTTTTATGAATTGAGTTTCCCGAAGGCATCAATGAATTCCTTTCCATAATTCATTGTCATCTTCCCAATGAAACCTACAAAGTTAGCATCTTTAACCATTTTATTTGATTTTAGCAGAGCTTTATATTCGTGATTCATGCTTGATATTTAGGCTTTACTTTGAATCTTGACCACAACATGGTGATGTTCTAGATTCATGTAATATAGTCAAGATCATATCAAATCTCAATCCCAATAAATTGAACTCTAGCGAATTATTTAGATTCATATCTTCTAGAAGCTTAAACAACAAGTAATTATGATACTCAATATATATTATTCACATGCTCTTATGATAATGTTTTGCCATTGCTAAAAGGTACAAACAAAAATTAACGAATTGTTTTTTTGAAGTATTAGTATAGAATTTTTTCCATAACAAGTACTCAGACCATGAAAAAATATTTCATACTAGAGAGGATTGAAGAAAGATGAGATAGATCTGGGGAATGTTACTTTGATAGTGAATATCAGGAACCAAATGATTTGTGTGGCGATAGAAAATACATTAATGGAGCCATATTAAAGCCAAATCCATGTATCTACATATAGCTACTATGGATTATTCATCAAACTTAGAACTCAAGAGATGAATCAAGATATCTCTTTTATGGATTTGTTTGTGATGATAGTCGAAACGAAGTTCCATAATTAATGTCTAGAGGGAATTACCAATGCTTAAGCAATGCAATCTACTATTGTAATACAGAAATTTGATTCTATGGTCATCATGAGGGTGATAACGAAAAAAGAAGTGTGATAAGAACACGTTTGGGAGAGTAGAATGAAAGATCAAACATGCTCATCTTCATGAAAAGGAGTCATGTCAGAATTATTCTACTCGTTAAGCCACAAAGAAAACTTACATGAAAAAATTAAAGATGACTTTCATTTTTTCAGGTTCATGATTTATAAAGTACGTTTCTTAACGAAAGAAAATCCGTAAGATGTTAATGGTAAATGAATAGTCGACACAATGAAGAAGACTTATTTATATATTTTTTCATGATCTCATCAAAAGTCCATAAGAATTATAGATATTAATGGTATTTATCTTTCTACTTGCATATTATGAAACACATAACAGATCAAATGTGTTATATGTTTGCAGAACAAGAAAAGGAATGGAAAATATACATTATTTAGGATGTCGTATATAAACTTTTAATATCAATGGTAGTTAACGTTTTCACAAGTGGTATGGGGAAATTCTTCTTTGGAATTGATGAAAATTCTCAAACGTAATGTTATTGAATAGCTACATTCGGTAATTTCATTTAAGAAACATTATAAAGCTTGTATTATGGGCATGTGAAAAAGATAGATATACCTACAAGAATTAGAAATTATCGAAAAACTACCTTTATAGAAAATACATACTAGATTATGTGATAACATAGCTCGGTATACCATAGGAGGTTCTTCCTATTTCTTCGTACTAATGTGCGAGTGTAGTTTTGCTCCAAAGCTTTAATTTCTTTGTGCATATATCTTCTTGCATTCCTACATGCACTTGATTCTTTAAAGCATGTGGGTTCTTCAATAACTTTTCTCATACACGCATAGTTTCTACCCATGAATGAATTATAAGTAAGCCTCTCATTCAGATACATAACTCGAATCGAATTTGTTGTTTTACCTCTCCATGGGTCTCGATATCTTATGTTGACTTTTGAGTTATCCCCCTTGTTTACATGATGGTCTACGTTGAGGTATCCATAAGTATTTATTCAACAGTTTTTCTGATCTTGACCTTTTCTTTGTTTTTTGTATCACTAAATTTAATTGATGTAGGCATATCAGCATTCCATGAGAATTGTTTGCTTGATTCTTTTGGTACACTAAGACCATGATTTCAAGTTCTTCATTTTGTGTTGAACTCGTTCCTTCTTCATCTTCCTTTTCTTGCATAGATACATTTGACGAATACCAAGGTAAAAGTTCATCAAATTTGACATCCCTTGATACCCTTAGCTCATTGGTTGTGGGGTTGTCATATCTTTACCCCTTTTGTTTTCCTACATATGAAAAACATCTCTATAATCTATTATCACGTTTTGTCCTCAATTAACATGGTATTTGTTGAAATGTGAAATATGAAAGATTTAGGTGGATGAAGGGGTCAAAAGACCTTATGTGTAGAAAAGTTAGGAAATATATCACTTAGGGCAGTCGAGGGAAAGAAAGTCGAGGGAAGCATCCAAAAGCTATAAAAGGAGGTGAAAAGACACCAAATGCATGGAAGTCTTGTAGGGCATTGATGAACAAAAGACATAGACTCAAGCAGGCTCAAGGAGAGAGTCATCCAAGGCTCAAGGAACTGAAATGCAGTAGTCAAACCTAGGAAACACATAAAGGAGGGTGTTTTAGGCACAAAGAAGTAAGGAGGATCTATCAAGCCTACACACCCTCTAATCTCTTGTAGTGTAAGGTAGGTGAATGAGAGTTTTGCTATTGGGTAGCAAAAAAAGTGTATGAAGGGACCTAGGTATTGGGTTCATTTCACTTCTAGTATGCAAATCTAAGCAAATAAATTCCATCATTTGGTATCAGAGCAAGAGACATCCTTTGAAGACTCTAGAACAAGGAGGAAGTCTTGTACATCAACATTAAGAGATAATTTTCCATGTAACCCGAATTTCCAATTCATTATGGCAAATCTAGGTCATAAAGTGGAGTTGTATGACAAAGACAACTACCAACCATGCAGGTTCAGAGTCATGAACTACCTCATGAGAGGGGAAGACAAGTGGAAACACCTCAATACTAGCATCTTGTATAGAGATCCTCTAGCAACTCTTGAGGAGTTGATCCCACACTTTTTGGCAAGAGAGGTTTCCATAGGAGATGCATCCAAGAAGGTTGGTCACTCACAGGTCCTATATGCTAGCAAAAGAAAACAAAAGGGTGGGAAGAAGGGGAAAAAATGAAAAACCAAGTGTAAGTAGTCGAAGGAAGAACATTCAGATTTAGAAGGAGAGAGCAAGGCATCATTGCCAACAAAGGGCAAGAATGGCAAAGGGAAGGACAATCCTCAAGGTAAAATCTGTTTTATATGTGATAAGTAGATTCATATTTCTTCAAATTGGTGATTCAAGGATGACAAATGCAAGAAAAAGAATGATCAAGAGAACTATGCTAAAAATTCCAAGAAGGATGATGAGAAGGAGATCCTCCTAGCGAGCCTTTACTAGTGATCCCAAGTACACAAAGTGGTACATAGAATCTAGATGATCTAATCACATGCCATGTATGGAGAAATCTTTTTTTCATATGTAGTTCCCAAGCTCAAAAGGTTTTTTAGAGACATGAGGTAACATTGAGAATCCCATTACACATGTGGGAGATGTGAAGCTAGGTAAAAGTCAATATGTCAAGACTCTTAAAGATGTGCTCCATGCTCCATCCATTTCCAAGAACCTTATCTATGTACGATAGATAGTACAAAGAGGTATGTAGGTTATATTTGATGCAAGAGGATGCATGGGTAAGCAAGGATGCAAGTTCATTGCCAAGGGAATGAAAATAAGTAGATTGTCCACACTTGATCTTGCTCCTACACACAACAAGGTATGTTATGTGATGATTGGTAACAAAAGGATTAGAGACATTGATCTTTAGCATGAGAGGATAGGACATATTAGTATTCCCAAGTCAAAAAGCACTTGCAAAGCAAGTTTAGTGCAGGGAATACCAAATTTTGATGGTCAAGATGCACATGAGCTTTCTGATGCTTGTGAGCTAGGTAAGCAAACAAGGAAGCCATTTCCAAAGAGTAAGTACAAATCACCTAAGCTCTTGGAGCTTATGCACTCAGATGTATGGGGCCATACCAGTGCTTCATTGGGAGGTGCTAGGTACTTTGCCATTTTAATTGATGGCCACTCAAGAAAGGTATGGCCATATGTTATCAAGGAAAAATCATATATGTTTTCATGCTTTCAAAACTTTAGGTCCTTTGTTGAGAAAAAATTTTATGCACACATCAAGACATGGAGGTCAAATGGAGGGGGAGAGAATTTCTCCAAGGAAATTCATAAATTAGTTGTAGGAAAATGGCATAAAGTATCAATTTACATGCAGGTACGCCCCTCAACAAGATGGTGTTGTCGAGAGGAACGATAGGCATTTGGTTGAGATAACTAGATGTTTCATAAATGAAAGTATGTTATGATTCTTTTATTGGGCTGAGGCTATGAATACAGCTTGTTAGTTGATAAAAAGGTCTCCAATAGGGGGTGTGCACAACTTGACTCCACAAAAAGTCTATGATGGCAAGAAACCAACCATGGAGCACCTCAAGGTATTTGGATGTGTATGCTTTGTTCATGTTCCTAGTGAAGCGAGAACAAAATTAGAGCCCAAGAGTGAGAAATGTGTGTTCATTCAATATTGAAATGAGAAAGAAGGCTTAAAGTGCTACAAACCTCTCTCAAAGAAGTTATATGTGTCAAGAGATGTGTTTGATGAGTCAAGTCATGGTATGGAGACAACCCGAAGTCAAAGTTGGATGAAGGGGATCAAGAGGACTATGCACACTTTAATGTGAAAATTCCACCTCAAGAGTCAATCACAATTAGTAGACCAAAGGCTTCTACATCTAAGGTACACTCATGTGATCAATCTTACACTTATAATTATGAGAGATCATCCCCTACTTCAAAATATGGAAGGTTACAAGAGACAAGCCATGAAACTAAGGAATCTCAAGAGGAGTTACAAGAGGAACAGCTTGAGGAGGTCATTACTCCTAACGTAAAGCTCAATAGTCTCAAAAAGATATATCCCTATTGTCAAGAGAGGAGGTCTACAAGGAAGAAGACACCCGCACAAAGGTATACATATGCCTCTTTCATGGAAAATCACTATGCACACATGATGAATGTCATTTCGGATAAAGAGCTAGATTCTTATGAGGCAACAAAGACCAAACAAGAGAGGAGGAAGCATATGTATGAATATCTCAAAAATGTTAAGGAGACCAACACTTGGGAACTAGTACCCAAGAAGGAAGGCATGAAGATAGTCCAAAATAGATGGGTATACAAGACCATGAGGAATGAAGACGGTAGCTTGGGAAGGTACATGGCTGACTAGTAGTCAAGGCTTCACACACTCACAAAAGGTGGATTATGAGGAGAATTTTTTCCCCATGGAAAACAAGGCTAGCATCAGAGCTCTCATAGCCCTATGTGCAGCAAGGAGGTGGCCTATCTACCAGATGGACATAAAGAATGCTTTCTTTAATGGTGAGTTACTAGAAGAGGTGATCATGGAACAACCTCAAGAGTATGTCGATCCACAACATACTTTCTATGTTTATAGTGTGAAGAAGTTCTTGTATGCACTAAAGCAGGCCCCAAGGGCCTAGAAATTAGAGGCTATTAGAATTCTTGAAGAGATCTGGATTCTCTTCAAGTGATGCAGATCCATCCTTGTACGTGAATAAGACAAATGACAAGATATGTATAATATGAATATATGTCCATGATCTTCTTCGGACATGTGATGATGATGCAAGGATAAGGACCATCAGAGAGAAGCTTGGAAGAGAGTTCAAATTCTTAGATTTAGGTGTGCTAGAGTACTTTCTTGGCATTGAGGTGATCTATGGGAAAGAAGGTATCTATATCTCTCAAAAGAAGTATCTTCTAGATGTTTTATTTAGGTTTGACATGACAGATTTCTGAACAATAGCTCAACATATAGATTCAAACGTCAAGTTAAGCAAGCAAGATGGTAAGAAGCTAGAAGACCTT
>CM035433.1:29436634-29589134 GCA_020310875.1 Ceratopteris richardii
CTTGATTCTCTCTTTGAATTGCTTGCTTGATAGCCTCATCGAAAAGTATTTACATAAGATATAGAGGGTAAAGAATAATTTATTTAATCTCTTGAAACACTTTGAAATTCATTAAGGAGATATTCTCTTTGATATGTGGATCCTTGAAATAAATTTATGAAGTTTCATGCAAATTGTGCAACTGAGCGATCACCTTGTCATAAGACCATCATTCTTTACATGGACTTGATATGGAAGTCGTTCCAAAATCTTAGGGGAGCACTAGATTGTGCCCTTTCAATAGACTAGACAAGAGTTGAAAAAAGATACTTCTGATTTCAAGATCACCCACTTAGGCAAAATAATACAAGGATATTTAACTAATATAAGAAGTCCCACAACTAGGGAGTGATAGGTAGGGAAATCACAACTAGAGATGATACAGAAGATCCACAACCCACGACTCTAGGTATGAAGCAAGGTGTGTGGATTACAAATGCCTTCAAGGAGATGAAAAAGATATGAGAAATACCTTGAAAAGATCTCATGCTATGAGATTACAATAGGAGAAGGAAGGATGTCCAAGATTCTAGACTAGACAAGACTAGAACAAAGAACCATACTAGAACTCAAACTCCAACTTGGAAAGTACTTAGTTGGAGATCATGAATCCTTGATCTCCCATGACAAGCATCCACAAGATTGAGAATATATGTGGCCAACCCCTTCTTATATAGGTTTTCAAAGGTGTTTGATCAATGATAGTTATACATTTTTTATGTCATTGATGATGTCATCAATTCAAAACATGATCTTTGGATATGAGAATCAACGAAATAGAAAACTAATCTTACCATTTTGGAATCATTTGAACAAAAGGGAACCATTAAGTTCTCGAAATTCAAAACCAGATATTACATATATAAAGTCACATGGAGTTTAAGGTTCAAGATGGTTTTCTTGGTGTCCATGACGTTGTATGTATATGTCTGTGTCGTGTGCATGTGTGTGTATGCATGAAGGTATGTATGTATGCATATCCATGTGTGTCTATGTGTGTGTCTATGTGTATGTATGTGTCTCGATGTGTGTGTATTTATATGTGCATGTGTATGTATATGTGTGTGTATGCATGTGTATGTGTAGTGTGTGTGTGTGTGTATCTGGCTGTGTATATATGTACATGTGTGTAAATATGTGTGTATGCATGTGTGTATGTGCATGTGTATGTGTGTTTTTCATATGTGTATCCATGTATGCATATCCATGTGTATGCATGTGTGTGTACGTATTCATGTGAGTGTATGTGTGTGTCTATGTTTGTGTATCTATATATGTATGTATGTGTATGTGCATATGTGTGTGAATATGTATATGTGTGTGTATGTGCATGTGTGTGTATGTGCATGTGTGTTTATTTTTATGTGTATATATCTTTGCATATGCATGTCTATGCATGTGCGTGTATGTGTATGTGTGTGTATGCATGTGTATATATGTGTGTATGTGTATGTGTGTGTATGTGCGTGTATGTATATGTGTGTGTGCATGTATACGTGTGTGTGTGTATGCATGCCTATCTATGTATAGTGTGTGTATATGTGTGTGTATAGGTGTATGTGTGTGTTTGTACATATGTGTATGTGCATGGGTGTGTATGTACGTATGCTTATGCATGTGTGTGTATGTACATCGAGAAAGCAACAATGGGATGCTTCTTACTACTCCATTTAAAGAATCCACTTCCAAGTGAGAATAGAAAGCCGCTAGTAGATCTTCTATGTGGAACACTACCAACCCAATCTTCATTTGTGTATCCATGAATTTGCAAATCTAGACAAGCTTCAAAAAACAATGTATAATTTAAAGTAGCACTCACATAATGTAGAATGCATCTTACAGCATCGAAATTTGGCTTCCTAGGATCCTACATAACTTGACTTTCAAGTTCAATAGTGCACCTTATATTAGGCCTTGTAATTGTGAGATATATCAAACTTCCCACAATTTTCCTATACATAGTAGCATTTTCCAATGCTTCACCTGATGTAGTATCCAACATCAAGTTTTGATCTAATGAGATAGAAATTGTCTTACAATCAATCATACCATACCTTTGTAGCATACTCAAGCATATTGCTTTTGTGACATCCATATACCTATTTTTGTATGTATAAGCTCAATGCCCAAGAAATAGCACAACATAGAAAGATCTTTCATATCAAATACATGCATAAGGATTCACTTTACCCCTTTAATTCTTTCTTCATTATCACCAGCTACAATCAATACATCAACATAAATAGCCATAATCATGATGCCATCATGATCCTTCCTTCCATATAATGAATGATTTGTATCACATAGAAAATCCTATGGTGGTTAAGTAATCAATAGTTCTTGCAAGGCAAGCATGTGAGGCTTGCTTAAGTCCATATAAAGACTTATGAAACTTGCAAACATATTATAGGTGCTTCAAATCTTCATAGCCTTGTGGTTGGTCCATGTATACTTCTTCCTATAACTCACCATGTAGGCAAGCATTGTTCACATCCATCTGATGCAAAAGTCCATCCTTTTGTTGTACCTATTGCGATAAGTGTTCTAATAGTAAACATTTTAGCTATAGGGATAAAAATTTTCTTATAATCAATTCCATATGTTTGTGCAAATACTTTTGCTAACAATCGTGGTTTGTACCTACTTATGTTACCCTTAGTATTGTGATTTAAATTGTGAACCAACTTGCAACCTATGGATTTCTTTTGTTGTGGAAATGGAACCAACTTCCATGTATTGTTTTCATAAAGTGCAGCCATCTCCTCATTCATGGAGTTTTTTGAATTTGTATTTCCAATTGCACCTTCAAAACAAGAGGGTTGAGCATCTTCTATTATCTTTGTCATGTATGCACAACGATGAGCCAAGTAGCTATCATAAGTTAATCATTACACTCAATTTCATATCCTCCCGTATCTTCTAATTCCTGGGTCACTTTTCTTTGTATCATCTACATTTGCCTTAAATACTCCTAGATTCATCATAGAGGCCAATACAAGTTTGTCATCAAGGCTCTTTTTAGAATTGCTTGAATCTCCATCACTCTCTTCGAAATCTATAGATGTGTTACTACAAACACGAATCTTTTCTTTACCTTTCTTGGATGTATTTGATGAATTTGTTGGACTGAAATTTACATGGAATCTTCCACTCCATGGACTTGAGTCTGAAATAGTGCTTGTTGACTTATTTGGTCCGCTTTAACTTTAGATTCTGCACTTGATTTTTCAGCATTTTCTCTCTCATTTGGTTCAAGATTAAATCCATCTTTGGCATGTGCATAGAAGCTTGACATTTCATCAAACACCACATCTCTTTTTACGATCACGTATCATGTGAGTGGGTTATAATATTTATATCCCTTTTTCTCACGAGAGAAACCAATGAGCATATGTCTTTCTACTTTTGGATCAAGCTTCATGCTCAACTCAACTAGAAGATGTACATATGGAATACAACAAAAGACCTTCATATGTGATAAGTTTGGCTTTTTACCTCTGAACTTCTTTGTAGATGTAACTTGATGTACAACAATAGTTGAAGTTCTATTCATGATGTATAAAGCATTTTGAAGAGCTTCTACCCAATAACAATGAGGCATATGCTTCTCACCCATCAAGGTTGTTTCTATTTCTGCAATAGGTCTATTTTTGTGTTCAACAACGGCATTCTATTGTGGTGTGCACTTGTGTGAAAACTAACATCGAATTTTATGACCTTTTAGAAAGTTGCTTAACTCTTTTGACATATATTCACGTCCTCCATTAGATATTATTGTTTGAATATACCTCCCTATCTGCTTCTCCACCATAGATTCAAAATTATGAAAGTGAGTGAACACCTCACTCTTTTCTTTCATGAAAAATACCCATGTTTTCCATGTTTGTTCATCAATGATAGTAACATAAAACCTACAAATTGCCATACATGTGGTCTTTCCATAACCCTAAATATTTGTATGTAATATTTGTAGCACATTCTCACCAATATGCTTATCATGCGAAATTGATGCTCCTGAATGTTTACCAAATTGATATCCTACACATACCTTTTGCATTTCTACAACTTTGAAACTAGGTAGTCCATTGAAAATCTCCTTTGATTGCATCAGTTTTACCCTCTACAAGTTTGCATGTTCAATTTGTTTGTGCGAGATCTCTATATCAACAATAACTCCTACACCTTTTGCAAACATGGATGCGTTCATTTCATAAATTTTCAGATTTAAGGTGAACATTCTACCCACTTTGTTTCCTTTGGCAATAAATCATCGATTTTTTTTGTACTCTTATATAGATAACCCATCAGCATTGAACCTGACTTGTAATCCTTGGTCAACCATTTGTCAAATAGAAACCAAATTCCTTGTTATAATTGGAGCATGTAACACATTAGAAATATGTTTTACCTTCCCATCCTCCATAAACAATGATATGTTTCCTATATGCTCCATAGATTGTGATATCTCATCACCTATTTCAAGATACCCAAGAAATGGCCTTTTCTACAAACTACTAAACCATTCCGCATAACTGGTCATGTGGTTTGAAGCACTCAAATCAATACACTAGACATTACCATTCAATTTTGAAACATCATCACACTTCATCATATGATTTTAAACCATGAGAAGCTTCTCTCATTCATCTACACTTATGAATGCATAGTTGTTTTGCTCCCTTTTGTTATTTTGATTCTTCAACCTGCAATCATGTTCAAAGTGTCCAGGTTTACCAAAATTTGAGAATCCATTAGTGCCATTACCTGAATTATTTCTTTGGGAATTTTTATGGCCTCTTTGGCTCCCTCTACCTCCACACTCTCCTCTACCTCGTGCATGATCCTGATGTTGACCTTGGTCTTGGTTAATATTTCCTCTTCCACTTTTGAGACCTCTACCTCTTTCTCTTCCTTTGCTAGAGTAGAATACTTGATTAGAACTAGGGTTTCCTCGGGAGTTTGAGTCCTCAACAAGATTCTTTTCTTCTATAATCAACATGGATACTAGATCAGCAAAATTCTTAATATTTTTCCTAGTGTGTATACAAGTCTTGAGATCCTTATATGCAGCTCCTAAACAATGAAGGCACACTTCCACCTTATCATTGTCATCTACATTCATAATAATAGATGCAAGTGACTCACATATGCTTTTGATTTTTAGGGTGTAGTCACCTACTAACATGCCCTTTTCTAGAGTGTATGCAGCTTGTTCTTGTGTTGGAATTTTCATGCCTTTGTATTGGTCTCATATAAAGGGAATAAATTGTTCCAAGCCTCTTTCAGAGTCTTGGCATCCTCTATGTGTCCAATCATTTTATGTTGTGTGCTAATCGATAGCTGATACATTACCTTTTGTGCTCTTGATTCCATTCTTCATATGTCCTTAGCTTGTCCATAGTTCGATTCCTCCCTCGTAGCTACAGAGAATTTTTGTATTCTCCTTGAATGGAATTTCACTAGCCTTTTTCCATCACAAAATTTTTCATTCTAAATCTCAAAGCATGGAAGTTGTTTTTGTTTAGCTTGTTGCTCATAAGCTGACTTCTTCCATTTGCATTTGCCATTTCTGCAAAAATTCACAACACTGCAAAAACACTAGAAGCAGTACTTTTGCTTGAGCATTGTTGCACTATGAGGTGATTGTTCGATCTTTGAAAAACATAGTTTTCATGTATCGCCAATACAAAGATTCGCTTGAAATTTTGGACCTTGAATATATGAGTGTTTCCAAACGTGACACAAGTTACAACTTTGCAAATTGACCTGCTTTTTCTATGGGTCCCACCTCGAGGCTTGAAAAGGATGCCTTCTACCTTCACGACCATTTTTGTAGTAGTCAAAGGTCATTTGTGAATCGTGCTTTCTCCATGCCTTCTTGCATACTCTTCACTATCGACCATCTCCATGAGCTCCCTATAGCCAAACTAGCTTTGATACCATGTCAAGAGGAAGGAGAGAAGGAAGAGAGCTCATACACACACTCTCACAATCGAAGAGGAGCACGCACACACGCAAGGAAGAATGAGCTTCTTCTTTTCCTTCTTCTTCTATTACATAAAAGGAATGTCCAAAAAATGACCTAAAACAACAATATAACAAGTGAAATATATAAAGAACAATACATAGATAAAATCCTAATGCCCACAAAAGAGTTATCTGGCAAGAAACAAATTTTCCATCACTCTCGGTAGATAAATCTAGTAAAGCTCAATGAAGTATTCTTGACATCTATCGGCATGACCACTATGTATGTCGGATAAATAAAAAAGTGATACATTTCATCCGAGACAATCACATGTTGAGCTTGATATCCCTATGTGTGTATGTATGCTTGTGAGTGTATGTGTGTGTGTGTAGATGTGTATATGTATGTGTATATATTTGTATGTGTGTATGCGTGTATGTATGTATGTATATATGTGTGTATGGGTATGTGTGTGTATGCATGTGTATGTATATATGTGTGTATGTGACTTTATATTTGCATATGAGTGCATGTATATGTGTGTGTAAGTGAATGTGTGTATTGTGTGTGTATGTGCATATGTTTGTATGTGTATATGTGTGTATCCATATGGGTTTCTTTGCATGTGTATTTATATGTGTATATATGAGTGTATAGTTGTGTATGTATGTGTGTATGCATGTGTGTGTGTATGTATGTATGCATGTGAGTGTATGTGTGTTTGTCTTTGTGTGTGTGTATATATATATATATATATATATATATATATATATATATATATATATATATATATATATATATATATATATATATATATATATATATATATATATATATATATGTGTGTGTGTGTGTGTATATATATGTATATGTGTATATGAGTATGTGAGTGTATGTGTGTACCTATATGTGTCTCTTATGTAAGTGTTTGTATTCATGTGAGTGTATGTGTGTGCATATGTGTGTAGATGTGTATGCATGTGTGTCTATGTGTATGTTTATGTTTGTGTATATGTATGTCTATATGCATCTATTTGCATGTGTATTTGTGTGTAATTATTTGTGTATGTGTGTATGTGTACATATGTATGCATGTGAGTGTATGTGTGTGTATATGTGTATGTGTGTGTATGTATATTTTTGTGTGTATGCATGTGTATGTATGTGTGTATGTGAATGTAAATTTGTGTGTATATGTGTATGTGTGTGTATCTATGCATGTCTATGTTTATGTATGCATGTGTATACATATCCGACTTTGTGTGTGCTCATATGCGGTCCTCTCACATCTGTTTATTCCTGCCCTCTATCCTTCTATCACTCTCGTGTTTTGTTTGTCGAATCTCGGCATAAATGCTCCACGGGAAATGGATTTTTTCTTGTATTAGAATGACATTGCTTATGTGATGCTCCTACATCGGAGGGAGTTTCCCAGCATTGCCAAGAGCATCACTAATGTGCCACACTCTTAGTGAAAGTACTTTTATGCATCACATAAGCGACAGTAACTATTGCTTATGCAACGAGATCTTTTTTTTCTAAGCATCCCTTATGCAATGCCACGTCTAATTTGCATTGCATAAGCAATGCTCTCTACTTTTATTTTTAATTGAGGGCATCAATAAGCCCTAATTTGTCATGTAGTAGTAGTATTTGTTCAATTTTATTCATGATGAATGTAAGACCATTTGGAACATCTCTACAAATGGGAAGATATCTATATCATATGTGTGCATATGTTAATGAACTCATCATTAAAGGTAGTCATGCAAGAATACAATGAAGTAATCAAGGAAAATATTGGAAATGATTACAAGATCTTTGACCTTGGAGATCTGTGTATTTTTGTAAATCGAAATTTTGTATAAGAAAGATGACATCATGCTCATGCAAGGGAAATATGCCCTAGAACTACTTGAGAATAGGAACTTTATATTGCAACACCATTTTAATTTCTATAGGGTCTAATATAATGATATTCAATTATATTATTTCAAATTTTACAAAACACTTCATAGAGTGAACATATGTAATTATGTACCATTATCTATGTATCAGGCAAGTAGTTTATATTGTAGTTATCACTATGTAAGAAATCATTTTGGAATATTTTAGGATTATTAGAAAGCTCTCAATGTTTACTTTGTGTTCTAAAAATCAATTGATTCAATCATGAATATTGTATGGTAAATTAATGGAACTGAATATCAAGGTCTACTGTGTGCATCACAATTTTAGCTACATAGGAAGATCCACTAGTTTTATTGATTTAAAGATTGGAGATGATGTTATACATAAGAAATAAATATTCCCTCTTTTTATAATTACACGCATATAATATTGAAGAAAGAACATATGCATGTTACCTAGGTATTCCATGAATACCTCAACTATTTATGAATTAAATATGTTATGAATATCGAATATAGATAAGTTGAAAATATTTTGATAAAAAAGGGATTTGAAAATATTAATTATATTAAGTGAATAGGATTCATCATTCATTGCCAAAGAAAATATAGCTCGTATATTTTCTACGCTTCCAATCACAAAGAGTAAATATATTTTAGGAAGTCCTTCTTTAGTTGAAGTTTTACTCTAGATTAGGTTCACTTGAAAAACCAATTACACAAAACTTTTGTGTAAATAGTATCTTGATAATGTTCCCTTTCCTTTAGTACATCCTCTTTGAGCTACTATAGTCAAAACTTTTAACGTGACTAGATAAAGCCTTACTATATATAAGACATAGATGAGCCAAGTGATCTTGAGTACTGGCCACATAGTTCCTTTTCTTCAAAGGATTAAAGCCTCTTACGATATATTACGAGTTCATCCTCCTAAGAAAAGAACATGATAAACAAATATTACTATGGAGATAATGACTATGTCTAACAAGTCTTGAATGTCTATGAAATGACATCAGATTACGGAATTTTTTGTCTTATAAAATCTAAAGATAATTGAATGCTTTGAAAATATTGTTGATTTAGCTTATGCATTTATCTGAGATAACTTGACATCTTGTGGGAAAAAAATACCGGTTTGATAAAGATTATACAAAAGTTCCTTCAAATTACAACCTAAGATCTTGATGATGAACCTAAAAGCATACTTCCATTATATCTCTACTCCTCACGAAAAATACTCTTAAGAGTGTTTATATCAAACTCATCTACCACTTTTGTTATTCCTTATATTTGATACAAAGGAATCTTATGAAAATGCTTGATTAATTTCTTAAATCAATTTGCCACCAATATTCTTACATCACTCATTTTTAGACTAAAGAAACTAGGAACTCCTTCACGAATTTCTACATAAGCTTGAGATCCAAGAACAACAACATCAAGATAGATTTTAAGTTTATCGCTAGAGCATCCTCAAATTTTTTTCAAGATCAAGAGTAGAAGAAGATAGCCCATTTGAAGATCAGATTTTGAATTTGATGAATCAACATTGAGAGGCAGTGATGAAGAACCATGAAGATAAGCTTAAATTCTAGAAAGGAATGCAAATCAATGTGGCCATAAAATTAGATGGTAATAAGAGTCTTTTAAATTACTTTCATCATCCATTTCCGCTTTTTTTATAGACCGATTAAAAAGGAGCTCATAAAGATCAACCGAACACTAGAAACTTTCAATTTGATAAGTATCCTCAATAGGAGATTGTTCCTTTGATAATATTGTACAATTAGTTCATCCCAAAGAGACTACGGGGTATGGGTTTCTCAATGTTTTGAAATATTTTAGAAAACTATCAAGTAAGTGGATGATGGAGGCATGGATTAACAATAATGAATCAATGTTTAACCCATTTCCATAGGAAACGTAAAATTGTTTTATTAAGGTGACCAATCAGAGTAAGCATGATCTCATTATACGCGTTTTTGTTTGTGTGTGTGATATCAAAAGACTTAGCCTAGTGGTTTCACTTTGCAAGAAGGATCATCAGTGTTTTCATTTTGATAAAAACTAGGCTGCCAGAATAAGACGCATTGTATCCATTTATTTCCTAGTATAGTATTTTAGGCCAAATGCGAATGTACACCTCAAAAGAGCTAACAGACCCTAGTCTAAGGAGTCTTCCACTCGGAAGCCTTTATGGAAAAACAATAGAAGAGACTAGATAAGACGAACATATTTGTTGTAGCTTCAGATTGGAGTGCGATGACTTGTACCCATTACCTAGTTGGATTTGATATTGACATGTGGACAAGACGTTCTAGGTGCTTTTCTCTAAGGATCGAGACCCAAATTGGATGAGATACAAAATTGGCAATAGGTTAGAAGACATCGTGAGAATAAATAGTGAGGTGTGATTCTACCAGAATATAGATTAAATATGATGTACCTTCTAGTCCTCATTTAGATTTGTGTTCATTCTAAAACAATTTTGGCAACCACTTGCAGAAAACATGAAAGTAGTTTCATGATTTCCAACTTTCCATTACGGATATGCATCAATCCAAAACCCATAAAATCTTTATTGTTAATCTTTTTGCAAGTAGCTATGGTAAAATATGAAAAACATTCCTGAGTGAAGAACATCAATGTGTGGGGAGGATCTCCAAAGGATCTTTAGAATAGAACATCCAATCAAGCGGAACCAAGCACCCTCTATAACGTCTTCAATGGTGATGAGTATAAGGAAAAAATGGAAAGAAAGATCTTTCATTCATTTTATGATTCCCAAAGAAATGATCAAAAGTCAAGTTGCGAGCTTACTTAGACGAAAGAAACTAAAAAATTAAGAGTAATAGCACATTAAAAATAAAAACGGATGATTGTCTTTTAGGAGAATAGGCTTGAAACTTAATCGATCCCTATTTAAGAGGACAAAATGATCATAATAATCCTTTGGATCTCTCTTTAGCTTCCTTGTACACTAATTGTTGATAGTGGAAACCTTTTTGGTTGCACAAAAAAAACTTATTCGTGTGTCTAATTTCGTCATCTTTAAACTCGTTGTGAGTAGCTAGTGACACTCTTTCAAGACATATTTTCTTAAAACAAATGGGCATGAACGTCTCTAATCAGTAGAATAATAACTAGTGATATTGTTTCTAAAAAGGTTTTATACAATTGTTAATGTATCCCTTTTACAATCATTCTTAGATCATATTTTGTTAGAACTATTTCCCTAGCAAGATATGGATACTTTCAGAAAATTCATAGGAAATGCGTCTATATACATGTATATCAGGAGTTTTGTAATGTTTTTTATCCTACCAAATATTCCGTATTTCTTAATCGAAAATATCCAACCTATGGAATCCTATTCCATTCATACACATACACATTCGCAATATTTTATCAGCAGCGGGTGGCGCGATGTCGCAGGTCGACATCGACAAAATGAAAATTCCTAAGGTATGTGTGAGTGCTGTGCAAAAGACACAGAGATCAAACTTCAAGGACCTATATCTCAACAAAATGATCCGTTTCTTTCAGCAATTACCTAATAACAATATGCACGTGCGAAAAAGTAAGGGATTGGTGGCGTGACATTCGTGAACATTTCTGATTGTTATGAGAAAAAAATTATAAACTTAAAAGACGCTTCAGTTGGTTAAAGGACCATAAATATTTATATCCTTCACGTATATTCCACCTCGGTTATATTATATATGGTTTGTTTGCAAGCTTTTGTTTTCTCATCAGTCAGTAAAGATATACAGTTTAAAGTTTTTAGTTCGTGCGAGGATCTAATTCTAAATTGATCATAAATTTCTTTAAAAATATGAAGGGTGAGCTTTGTCTGACCTAATCAATAGAATCGTTGTGTAAAAAGTTACTATATCAGCTACATCAGAGTTAATCTGCAAGTTGGGATGTATTTGTAAACTGTTTTTTTCTTCTGGAGGAAAATAAGATTGGTTCTTAGTTCGAAGTAGGAGTCCTTTTTGGAAATTGTCGTTGGCAGGGAAGGGGTGGGGAAGATAAGAATCTTCTTCTTATCCTTGAACTCCATATAGATGATTAATCATTTGAACATGTTACAAATAAATAAACAGATTAGAAAGGTTAAGATTGAAATATAGTGAGCTACATGGTAAAGAAACGTGGCAAATTGGGTTACAAGCTCCGAGTTTAGGGGCTATCATTGCTCAATGATCGCTTGCAAGCGGAGCAATATTATGCAATGGATAGAATATGAGCATTGACAAATAGAAATCAAATTTTAATTCTTCTTTAATATCGCCATCAGTCTCACCAGACAAATGAGATGTGATGAACTAGAAACTATGAAAGCGATCCTCAGAGATAGCGAATATTTTCCTTCTGTATATAGTCAACGGTGAGTAAAATTCGGGAGCCCCACACGTGTTTGAGAAGCGGAAGCAAGCAAGCCCGTACCTACTTCGAAATCATCTCTCTGAAGCCATATCGAATTACCTCGCTAAAGCCATATCGAATTACCTCGCTAGGGCTGATAATCGGCGACTCGCAAGTGGATAGACTGGATATACACAGAGCATGTTAACTCTACGAAGGAACTATATGTAAGCTCCTTAGAACCAACAATTATATGAGGCCCAGGAGTCACAGTTTTTTCTTTTTCTTGAGGAAAGATTGAGTCCTATAGCTAAAATCGATCTATACAGAAGAAAATGATGTGCTCTATGTGTGTGTGTGCGGAGAGGGGGGGGGGGTACAGGCTATCTTACTACATAAATGCTTCAAGATCTTGTGTGTGTGTGCGGGGGGTACCAGACTATCTTACTACATAAATGCTGCAAGGAGCTGCAATTATGGAGATTTCTTTTTTTTTTTTTTTGAAGAAGCAGGAAATTTAAAATTGATGCAAGAGAAAAAAAAGAACAGTGAGCCTTCCAAAAGGAAGGGAACACTTACAACTTAAGTCCTTCAATATGCCACCTGATGAATGTGGTCATATTATCTCTAGTTACAGAATGAGATTGTAGTAATTTGGATCTCCACATATTACAAGGGTACTTTTTAATCAATGAATGAGGGTTAACATCACCTAAGGAGCTTCTACAGGAGTTTCTGAGACACCAACCAATAAGACTATTCATTCCCATCATACAAGGGAAAAAATGATCCTTACAATGTTTATAAAAAATTTTACTGTTCTTGTCTTTCCAGATAGCCCACAGGATGTGAGCTCTCAACAATTGCCAAAGCACAATGTCCATTCTATTAGCTTCTCCAATAAGAAGAGCTCTGGAGTTTGGGGGTTTAATTCCAGCAGTTTGACAGTAAAGGTAGAACACATTCCAGTATCTGTCAGAATCCTTGCATTTGAAAAATAGGTGTTCCAAATCCTCATTCTTGCCACAGAAATGACAGTTTCGTGCATCAATTTTAAATTCCCTGGCCTTGCTTCCAGTCCATATGCCCCTGTGAAGGATCAACCACAGAAGGTAGGAGTGTTTAATGGCCAAAGGAAAGGCCCAAACACACTGAAATCTGTATCTCCATTGATGAGTAGTCCAGAATAGAGACCACTTCCTGTTAAGTCTTGATGAAGTTTCTCAGGATATGTTCAACAACTTCAAAAGATCTGGCAACAATTATAGAGATTTCGTTTCCCTTTAAAGAGAATGTAGATGTATCTGAATTTTCTCTCCGCAAGACTCCTATGTGAGAGGGGGAGACAATAAAAACATTCATAAAATCCTTTGTTTCTATGCTCCTCTGTATGCCATAGTAGTTGCGTGATACATCTATGCACGACCATCCTGAACTTTGAGATCAAGAAAAATACATCTCTTCCCCTTGGGAATCTCCTGTTTAATTGGAACTAAATATACACATTTAGAGCTTTTCTCACCGCTGCACACAGGTGACACATATGTTACATGATCCCTTATAAAGAAGCACAATCTGAAAGCCAGGTTCCTTATAAGGATGTATCATAACGTTGGAATCTCCAGAAACCCAGGAAACTTCGGAACAAAGGCTTCAGCTTGTGGAAGCACATATCGGACCAACAAACTAGCCAATGGATTAGATTTGTGGACATTAATCTAGCTTTAAGAGTGGACTATGTAGAATGGTGGCTGTTGCATAGAAGATTCAATGCTTGGGAGTGCTCGAAGACTCGCCTCCTCATTTATCATGACTCTCCTCACCATGATGGTCTTAGATGAAACAATGACAATAACCATGATAAAATCCTGATATTCAAGAAGATTTCAGACCTTCATGTCACGCTTAAGAGAAATGGTTTCTAGACTGGTTTGGCTTGAGGTGGGACTCTAAGTTCCAAACCCTCGAGGACCCTCTTATTCAGATAAAAAAATCCATAATTATGTGGCAAATCATCCACTTGGGAGTTTGGACCAATGTAAAATCTAACAAAATTTGTGGGCTTCCCGCTTGGTGCAAAGGATGCCTATGTGGCAATGAGGATTTGGGACACCTCTTCTTTTCATGCTCCAAGTCTACTTTAGTCTCGTGAACCCTTAAGAGAATCATGCTATCACAAGGAAAAAAATCGAAGCAAGCGATCGGATGCTCCTCAACATTATGGAATGCTTTAAGAGGTGAGAACCTCTGGAAGATTTGGAAAGAGAGATGTGTTGCAAACTTCGGAAACTCTCATAAATAATGATCAATCGAAAAATCTCTTTCCTTTTAGGCAAAAGAATTTGCACTTGTAAGAAGTGCCACCTTTTAGATATTATAAAGTGTTTTTCGTTGAGAAGAAGAAGATTAAAAGCGAGTGGGCCCCACATGAGGGAGACAAGAGGATTATCAAACTTATTTGTAAAGTCCTCTAAAAATGCTTAAGCAACCCCTCTTTTGTGGGATTTGAGGGGTCCCATGGGTACTTGGCCCATTCTGTTGTATAGCTGTTTTTTCTATTAATTAAAGCTTGGGAGAATAGGCAATGGAAAACTTCCTTTAAAAAAAGAAAAGCATGCACATTCATGGCGATGCACACTCTGTTTTATGCAGTTACGGTAAATAAACCTGATCTTAACTGTGGATAGATCACAATGGAATCGCGCAACATTTCGACGCTCATAATGAAGTCGATAAGGTGGCGGATCGTTGAAACAGCCTTTCGCTTTAATAACATTTCCTTATCTGTTCTTATATTTCCTCGACTGTATTCTCAGGTGGACTCAGAATGCTTAAGAACTCAACCTACAATGGCCTGATAGTAATATTAAGCGTCTGACACTTTAACGCACATCCATAGAAATGCGAATAAACGAAAAATAAAACTCCCATGAAACTTGTTCACCGTAAACATGGAAGCGTTGGAAGTTCGAAGACGCTTTTGCATTTACGTCAAGATGCAAAGTCCCCTTGAATCATCTTTTCGCAGTTGAAATCCAATAACCGGCGATGATTGAGGGTATCCAGAAAGCTATCAAACAACTAAAGAGTGAGCCATGACGTTCGGATCCATGCTTTCATTTTCATAGAAAAGTACGACACAGTGACGCGCTCCCATCGGATGGACTTGACATTAAAGTCGACATTCATTAGATATCTCTAGTCCTTTCAAAGTTTTTTTAATCCTCTAAAATGCCTTGTCATCGAAATCTCGATGATAAAAAATTCATCTAGCAATGTGGTAATACTCTTAAGTTTCCTCCAGTATTCAACATCCTGTCTGGCACACACATTTGAATTCATGAAACATGTATTTTCCTTTGCACATCAGTGTCAACAGGATAGCCTATTAGCCACCATTCGTACCGCCAGATTCAATGTCAATATACGATCTTCGTTGACGGATGCATTAACGTTATTTTAATAGTACTGGCTGGCGCAATGTCGGAGCTTGGAAGGTGGAGATTCATAGAATTAGAATTCCTCAGATCCATGTATCGACATTTGTGCAAAACGCACACAGATTGTAGAGCAGTTGATCTTGCTGACCATTTGATTGAGTCCACTTCACGAGCTTGGAAAGTTTTTTTATTGGAATTGTTAAAGCATAAGCTGAAGGGGAGGGTCTTGGGCCACCTTTGGCAATCCTCGCCCTCGAGGCGTCGAACCACTCCCTAGGTCATGCCCTTAGGAAGGCAACATCAAGGATAGTAAAGAGCACTTGGACGTAAGGCATGAGGACCTAAGGCGTGCGAAAAGACAGTTGAAACAAAGGCTCTGGGCACAAGAAAAGGTTAGGAACTGGATGCAAGCTAAGCATCTGGGGTATCTTAGCCACATCAGTCACCGAATTTCTTATCATATTCTACAAGAGAGCTCTTACCATATTCTAGAGGAGAGCATTCCTTGAAGGGACCCCTTCACCCATACGACCCTCATTGAGAAGTTACACTTCTTATTTGATAATTAATCACTTTTCTCTTTATTTACCTCCAAGAATGGAGAAGGAGCGCCTTGAATTTAGGAAATCAATAAGTGAGTTTATTGTAAAATATGGTATAGGCGGAAGTGAATAAGTGACTTAGGCGACGCCTTCTTTTGTGGAGAATAGCACAACCATGAGCGACGCCAACTTTTATGGGCAATGCATGACGAAGGACGACGTCATTTCTTATAGGCTACACAGATATGGACGACGCCCATTTTGGGTCTCACTTCAAAAGGGGGAAAGGGGGCGAGGTCCATTCTCTGCAACAGAATTAAAAAGGCGGCGCCTGTGCTTTCCAAAATACCGAATTTGGGTGATGCCCATTCTTTTTTTTTTTTTTTTTTGAGAAAAACAGGAAAATATAGATTAACAGGGTAAAATGTACATGTGCAGGGGGCAGGAGCACCAGACCACCCTAAGTTACAAGGATGCTACCATTGCAAACCTGCAAGGGGAATATAATTGACTCAAAATCACTTTCCATCTTGTGTAGTGATGGGTAGCTAAGATACAATGAATATCATGTGAGGGAAGAGAAGGTTTGGTGATTCTCTTGATACAGTTATCAGAAACTCTTTTCAGAGAGTGATGTAGGGGAATGTTAAAATTTTTTCTCCCCTTGCCAAAAATTTGATTATTTCTACTAAGCCATATGGCCCACAGAATGTGACCACGCCAGGTGTTCCAAAGAAGGATATCCATATTTTTACAGCATCCGATCAAAGCATTTTGGCAAGATTCCTAGCATTTTGGCTCGGACTAAAGATATCATTACCCACTATTTTAAGGTTGATAGTTCCCCTTCAGCTGCTTGGGAGCATGCTGTTTACGGGATTCAAAAGTTGTTCACTGCTTATAGGAAGCATGCCTTGGAGTTGAGGACTCAGAGGAGACTTGCGCTTATGGATCAGCTAAATGCCTTTGATGTTAACTTTAAAGAGTATTTTGACTGCTCTGTGAGATTGAGTAAAGAGAGGTATCTGGAAGCTAGGAGCTCCCTTGCTATTTCAAGAGAATTCTGGAGTGAGAACATGGATCGGAACAATAAACACATGTTTGCTCTTATGAAAAAGAGGAAAGTTAGGGACTTTGTCCCCCCGATTAAGAAAAGTGATGGGAGTGTTACCTCCAATATGGAAGAGACTCTACAGGAGGCCAAGAGATTCTTTATGGATGTTTTCTCGGTGTCTCCCAAGTGGGGGGAGGACATCCAGAGGGCCAGGGCTACTATTGCTTTAAAAAGGAAAAAAATGCTTCCTGAGTGCCTGGTTTCCATTCTGGACCTGCCCCTCACTGGTGGTGAGATCAAAGAAACTATCAATAAACTGAAACCTGGTAAATCTCCTGGGATGGATGGTCTGCCTAATGAATTTTTTATTATTCTCAAGGATTTTCTCACTCCATACATTCTCTTGATATGGGAGGAGGTTTCTAGTAAAGGTTATCTCCCTTGCTCTATTAACACAGGGGTTATTAAGCTTATTCATAAGAGAGGTCCCAAAGATGACCTTAACAACTGGAGGCCCATCACCTGCTTAAATTCTATCTACAAAATCTTTGCTGCTACTCTTGCTAGGAGGCTTAGCCCTTTGATGAACAAGCTGATCCTCCCTGAACAAAAAGGTTTTATTAAAGGTAGGTTTATTCTTGATGCTATCATCTCCCTTTGGGAAGGTATGGATTTTGCTAAGGATTCTGGCCAAGACTACTACTTCTTTAAAATTGATTTTGACAAAGCCTATGATAGGATTGAGTGGGATTTTGTTCTGCAGTCCCTGCATGACTTAGGTTTGGGAAGGAGATTTATAAAATTTGTGAGTACTCTGTTTGGAAATGCTTTCTCTAAAGTCTCTATTAATGGTCATATGTCTGAACCTTTCAAGCTGACTAGATCTATAAGACAAGGGTGCCCTTTGGCCCCTCTTCTTTTTGCCATTTCTAGTGATGCTTTGGGTTGGTTAGTGAAGGATGCCCTGACTGAAGGTAAAATTAATGGTGTGAGCATTCCTAACTCCCCTACCCCTCTTTGTCTGCAGATGTTCGCTGATGATACCAATGTTGTTTTAAAAAATGACAGCCAATCCCTTACCAAGTTTTTGGATTGTTTGGATGTTTTCTGTCTGGCTAGTGGCTCTAGGGTCAACCACAGTAAAACTGGCTTCAAAGCCTCAGATAATTCTGTCCCTGTTATCATTTCCCAACTTGGGTGTAGTATTATAAAAGAAGGAGTGATTTTTAGGCTTCTTGGGATCCCTATGGGCTTCAATGTTACTTTTGGTCAAAGGTGGGATTGGGTCTGTGACAAATTTAAAAAAGGTCTGGCTGTGTGGTATGATTCTAATTCTTCCCTTCCTCATCGTTCGTTCATTCTCAATCATTATCTTTTACCTAAACTTGTTTACTTCCTGTCTTGTTGGACTCCGTCCAAAAAACAGCTTAATCAGGTGATCTCGATGGCCAAAAGATTCTTATGGGGGGGTTCTACCAACAGAAAGAAAATTGCCAAAGTTCCTTGGGATATCTGCTGTATGCATAAAGAAAAAGGGGGTTTGGGGCTGAGGTGCCCAAAAAAAATGGCTGACATCCTGTCAACTAAATGGATTCTTAGAAGCATTGACAACAATGAGATATGGGCTTCTCTGATTCAAAGATCTGTTAACAAATTCTTTTTGACTAACTACAGGGCTTGGAATAATATTAATCTTTGGGATATTATTACCTCACCCCATCTCCCCTGTTGGAAGTCCTCTGGTTTGTAGGTTCTGGAATTCTTGGTTCAAAGCTAAAAGTGTTTTCTGTGCTAATGACAAGATGTCTTTCATGGCTCAGTACTATCTGCAGGAATCCCCTTGGCTAGGTTGGCTAGCCAATAGGAACAATGGGAACATTTCTATCAAGGAACATAAATGCCATAAGAAGCATGGATTCAAAACTTGGAAGGATTATATGACTAATGGAATGAGATCTGATCATGATCTGGTAAATAGTACTAATGCTTCTGCTGCCTGTTTGCAGGTCTTGCTGTCCCACAAGGAAATGCTTGTTGATCAGCTGACGCAGTGCAACTGGAAAGGAATAAATCTCCATGAAGTCGCTGAGTACATCTACAAAAACTTCAAGAAAAAGAAGGACTCTATGGATTTGGTCACTTCCAAATTGAACAGATTGTGGATGTTAAGTTGGTCTTCTGCTCAGTGGTCCTACAGGTTTAAAGCTCTGTGGGCTTACCCTGAAAGCATCAAACATTCTTGTCTTCAATGGTTGATAATTCATCAAGGGCTTTGGGTGGGCCCCAGAGTCAGGAAAATATTTATTGATGGTGGTAAATGTGCATTTTGTGGCAGGGTGGAGGATGTTTTTCACCTCTTCTTTGACTGTTATCATGCTAAGCCCTTCTGGAAATGTGTTGACAACTTTCTTAACTCTAGGGGAGCTCCCAAACTTCAAAGGAGTGATGCCCATTCTTGGAACACGAAGAGGGTGACCACCGACTAGTTGGTACATTAACTTTGGAGCGGTGCCTTGATGATCCTTTAGAGTGCTATCTTCTACTAGGGTGACTCCGATTTCTAGGCACACCCGAACTGGGCAACGCCTTGGTTAGATGACTTTTCGTGTGGTCGATGGCTTGAGTGCGCGAAATTTTCAAGAAAGGTTGTCCTTCCACAAAATAGTATAGAGGATGATTTGGTATATGCATGCGGAGATATCTCACCTCAAGCGCCAATGCATATTCTAATCATCCCATGCATAGAGATGGGCTCACTCAACTAATCAAAGTGAAGGAATGGGATAAGGAAGTTCTAGGTAATCTATTGTATGTTGCAAAGATTGTTGCAATGCAAGAAGCCTTAAAGGGTAATGATGCTCCTATCATCAAAATGGTCCTATTATCAATGATGGGCCTGATGGATGACAATTGACTCAAGGGACATGTCTCAATATAATAGAGGCGACTACATTTTGATGCATACTAGGCGACCACCTTTTTTATTGGGCCATTACTTAATTAGAATTTTGACATTTCAAATCACGTAGAAGATCAACACACAAGCAATAATTCGACCAAGTTTATGTGGATCAGGTTTCGCTTGGGGCTCATGACAAGTCCCAAGAACGCTCCCCAAAAGCTCATATGAATCAACGATAGAAGTGATTTTAAACTCCCACGAGGTGTAGTTCATAGCATCAAGTTTATCTTTCGTGAAGGCTGGTGGTTGCATCGACAACATTGGGATGACCAGCATCACTCCTTCTCCTATCTGTCCTCCACCTACTCCTGTTCACAAATCATTCCTAGTTGTACATGATGACATACCACTTGACATCTTCTCTCTTTTGTCATTGAGACCTCTGAAGCCTCTGTGTTTCTACTTTTGCACCACTCACAGCCTCCTGAGCTCTAATACCATGTAAGAAAATAATAGCACAATAGCGTAGACTAGTCTAGAGAGTTGCTTTTTTTATGTGATGAGATTGATCTTGAGTAGAATTTACGATGTATGAAATATATTTACACCTTGTTTGTTTTCAAAATATTCTTTAATTGGCACTCAATAAACGTAGAGAGTCTAAATTATCGAGGTCGTCAGGGGATCTTATTTTCATTTACGGAAGATTCCTCACAAGTATGTAAGATAAGCTTTGGTGCCTTAGTTAATGGAGACCTGCTGAAAATACTTACTATATTTAATCTGTCAGAAATCCTTTGCACGTGGGTTGAAGTTCTGAGCTGATTTAGTGAGAAAGAAGATTCGCTCTGAGTACGAAGTTGGAATCCTGTTTCGGAATCTTTATGGGAGGGGAAAGGATGTAGAACATAATTATAATATGCTTACTGAAGTTTCCTCTCCATATAGACGATAACACTCTTAAAAATCTTAGAAATAGGAGAAAAATTAAAACATCAATAAAAATATAAAGATCCAAGTTAATAAGCGATATGAAAAGGAAACGAGGTGAGTTCGGTTATTAAGTTGGCCGGAATCGTTCGTATTCTAGATAGGCATTAAATATTATGAACGCCAATGTGGAAGATCCAAGATCAAGAGCTCTAAGTGTTTAAACATTGATTTCAAGTGGAACAAGACTATTAAAGGAAGAAAATAAGAGATTGAATAGTCAAAACCAAAATCTGGATTCGAATCAAATATTTCGATGAATACCATCAATCCAACAAATGGTGAATATTTTCCACTCCTATATGATGAATGATGATTCAAATTAGAGGATCCCACATGTGTTTGAGTATGGTGTTCATAAGAGAAAGGGAGGCATTGCTTGCTTCCAAGTCACCTTTAGGTAACCATATCTATCTTCTTGTTTTGGAACTCATTTCGCTAGCTATATGCAACTTGTGTATAGAATTTCTCCTTCATCTTGTATACATTATTTATGTTGTATAACTTTTTATTAGCTAATATAGTTTTATGTAGTTGGATCAAGCTTCGCATCATATCCCTAAATAATATTCAAGATTGTTTTTTTGACATGAAAACGTGGTCTCCATTTGTATGCAAAGGATGTCACGTTGACTAGTTTGCCTTGGTAGCATTGTCTTAGTCTAGTTGAGTATTTTAGAGATATAACTTACACAAAGATCTTCATATCATCTATTTAATGTGTGCAAAATATTTATGTCATTCTAATGAGTCTTAGAGAAAAAACTTTCTAAAAATTAGGTGTGTGAAACGTTCTACAAGGTTCTCATGTGTGGGCACATATGCCAAAGAAATCTCTCTAGTAGAAAACCTATCCCTGACATAATGATAGTGCATTGTAATGTGCTTTATGCGAGCATGGAACATAGGGTTCCTTGCCACTCCCAATCCATTTTGAGTGTGAGTGACGATGGTGGTGACACAAGACTGACAAACACTCAAATAAGCCAAAGGGAATTGGAGACACACACACTCAAAGGTCGTTGTGAAAGTGGCCCATAATAATCCTTACAACTAGAAGTGGCCATAATAGGCTGCTTCTTGCTGAACCATGATACGTATGAGCTACTAAGCATGAAAAAAGAACACTAGTGGACGTTTTAGCTTGTATCCATTTAGTTCAAATGGAGTTTTTGCAAGAGGAAAATCACATAAAGACCACATAACATTGTTTGTAATAACACCATATTTTGATTGCATAGAAGGCATCCAATTCTCTGCATTTAGTGCTTCATCAAAATAAACATGTTCATTCTCATCACAAAGACTAGATGTAGCCATTGCATAGGAATCTGATGCAATGGAGGCATTAGGAGATATTGAATGAGTACCATATGAGAGAGGTGTATGTAATTTTCTATCTCTTAGATTTTGAAACATCCATTTAGGCATATATTTTGCCTCATCCATCTCAACCCTCTCATCTACAAGTGCATGAGGTAAATCTACATCAGAAATGGAAGGATCAACATCATCATCTCGAACCTATAAAGGCTAGAAAATTGCTTCAATTGATCTAGTACTTGAGTTTCCACCAATAAACAAAAGCACCAAAGTATCATACACATCTCTAAAGCTCACTAAAGTCTCCTTAATACAGAAAAGTAATGGTTGAATTTCATATTCCACAAAAACATCATGACTAATCAAAATTTGTTTAGTATATGGATGATGCACATGATAGGCTGTCATTTTATGATAGCCAATAAAAATGCATTTCACTATATCATCCAATTTCTTGCATTTTCTTTGCATGCATAAATTCATATGCCACAAAACAAAAGACATGCAAAGGAGCAACAAATGCCTTGGAACCATGTCATTCCTGATATGTTGTGTAGCAAGGGATAGTACACTCTCCCCAAAGTAACAGAGTAGATGTCGTGACATGTACTCTAGTGGTTTTGAGATGATATACCTGCATGACCAAAAAACAAAACAAGATTTTATAAAGAAAAACACATTGTTGAACATAAAAGAGATATATAGGAGCACAATGAAAATTAATGTAAAAACATATTTTTTCCCATTATATACAAGCAAAAAAGAGGCGTAAGGAGTACTCAAATGCATAATAGAACAATGCTATAAAAGAACCATGTATGAATCTTGCTAGAAAACTAAGGCTAACCACTGCCATATATGAACCAAGTACAAAACTACGGCACACCACTACAATACATAAAACAAAAGGAAACAAAACAACTTTATTTTTAATTGTGAAACAAAGAACATTCATGAGATCACATAAATTGAAACATCCAAGTCATGGGACAATGGAACCAGCCCATGAAGATATCCAAAAGTCTCCTTTGCTCAAGCTAGAGGATGAGCCACTACCAAAACCTACAAAAAATACACAAAACGTGAGATGAACAAACATGATGTGATTAACATAATCAAATTCATTCATCAAAATGATACTTCCAAACTTGTGATGAATCTTTTCATAACCGCCAATACCCAAATGGGATGCCTCAGCCACTAGTAAAGGTGTTGCTCTTGCATCTTGCTATTGATAATATCGATTAAGAGTGTGCTATTTCTCAGCATGAAGCATCTCTCACGCCTTAGCATCTAGACATATACGTTTTGGTAAGCCTTCTTTGAAAGCATTTCAACCCTCAAATCATCGATCGAACATCACCTCATGGGTCATGGGCCAAATACTTATGATAGATCACTTTTGTGATGTAGTTCTTGCAATCCTTATCTTATGCACTCCACTTGATCATGGCATTGCAACAAACATGTACTATACACAAATCTCATCTCCGCTAGTGCATGGTCTTTTTTATCACATCCATCACTAGATTCATCTCATATAACATAAAACTTGTAGTCCCCATAGTCATGAGCACCCTAAGGTGTACATGGTATAATGTGTGACATAGCTGCATCCAATGCAATTAGTTTAGGACTAATTATGTGTGACAATCCATATATCGCAACACCTCCACAACATCTCTTTCCCCCTGCAGACCCACTACCACGCATAGAGCCTCCTCCAAAATGCAACCTGAAATGGGACTCAAAAAAAGGAGATGGTACAATGCATATATCGTGTTGTGGTTTCAAACACTAGTGCTATGATGGACTCATAAAGATAAGAGTATTTCGAGAGCGAGTGCAGCAAGAGACTAGTCTGATAAAAGACCCAATACTATGAAGCGAGGATGTGATAAGTGAGAGATGCTCGCAATATCAACTATAGAAACTACTTCTCTCATGGAATCATGCTTGACTGGTAGATTGTTTCCCATCGTGCTCTACAACAAATAACCCAAATAATTAGTAGAAGCATAATAACAACAATACACAAAAAGATTAGTAGATAAATAAACGTAATGGACTTAGAAAAGTGTTGGAATAAGAATCCCTTTCATTGTAAACACAAATAAGTATGTCGAATTCATTGCTTCATAATACCCCTATTCTAGCATCCTCTTTGAGATATCATGTGTAGGGCATAATAATCTCTACATTGGGAACTTCCAAATCTCTTACTATGGTCGCTCCTTCTGGATCATCATCCTCATATAGCATATCATCCATTATGTGCTCATGTTCGTGATCTTTTTCAAAGACAATCCTCATGTTTATAAAGTACAAATTTATCTCTTTCATCCATGCATAGCTTCGTGGAGTCTACTTGAAGCAATCCACTATTTTTTCGCCTCACTATTGCATTCTTCCACAGATCACTACTTTGGACCACTTCACATCAATCACAAAGTAGTCAATCCTCCTCAATGATAGCTTCAAGATATCTTGCATCACTCTGCAATATGCATGTTGGCCTTGTTGGACATTTTTGTCTCTGGCACTAGCTCTACTTTTTTGGAGAAATTTGATCATTCCCTACTCTCAAAAGTTGACATATTTTTGTTGATGCATGTAAACAAAAAGTATTATCCATTAGAGCATAATGCATCTTACGTGAAGTACTAGATGACACATAAAACAGATTGCATTATGATGGTCAAAATAATTCATAAAAATAACACATCAGTAATTTATAATGTTTGAGAGCATTAGCTCCCAATCAAACATCTTTGTCAGTTACTCCTCTTCCTCATAGATATGCTGAATCTCTATCTTTTCTTGTGAAATGGCTGCATCTATCCATGTATTTGTTGCAAAGTTTAGAGGAGGTCGAAGAATTTCCAGAAAGGAAAATAGCAAGAGGAGCGATTTTGTCAAATTTGGGCTCTTTACTATGTGTTTCCCTCTATAGAAAACTCATACCTCTCCAAACACTTCTACATGGGCTCTGAGTTAATGATGCAAAGCTTCATTGACTTCTCTCTAAAAAATGCATGGATTTCTTCTTTGTCTACCTTGACTCTAGGGCTCATCGCCTATGAAATGAACATCTTCATTGTCTCTCCATAAGCAAGACATTTATGGATCTAACGTTCCTAAAAACTCTATTATGAATATTATAGACTCTTATATGACCCGCCTTTCTTCCATGCTACCCTTTGGACATGCTCTCTGGCAAAGAAACCCTTTTTGTGTCTTCAAGAATCGCTTTAAGAAAAACATCCATTGATAGTGGACCGTTCCCTGTACTATAATTTCGTCAACCACATGAACCAATAAATGAAGTTTAATTGTGAGAATGCTTGTGGAAAAATACATTTCATCAATACATATAATCTCTACAAAATTGAGTTCGGCATTGTCTTTGTTATCTGTCCTTATCTTTTTAGATGACATCCATCATTCCAAGGAACTGGTTTTGTAAATGGTTATTTGCATATTCTCTAGAATACAATCTTTGATAGCTATAGTGAGCACAAACTACAAAAACATATGCCAATCATGAAACTTGAGCCCTTAAAGCTTGTTGTTCAATGTGAAGGTAATATTTAGACACATCATGCACCTAGTAGGCATCTAAAACTCTAAAATAACCTTTTTCATCTATTGTTCTTCCATCTTGTGGGGCACCGATGGAGCTCTTGGTAGACATACTCTTTTGTTCGGCTCGCTAATTGCGCACAACTCCTCAATACGATTTTACTCTTCAAAGTCATCCCTTTTGTATCTTGTGATTATCACCATATAAGAAATCATTTCAGAATATCTTAGGATTATTTGAACGCCCTCAAGGTTGACTTTGTGTTTTAAAAATTACTTCATTTATTGAAGTATATCCTAGGTAAACTAATGAAATTCAATGTCAAGGTCTCCAATAATTTGTCCTAGACTACAACATGTGAGCCCCATACTAGCTCTCATATGGGGAGACATACAGATGCAAAAACTGCATCCCCCATGTCGAAACAATGGCTCCTATAAACATTGTCCTCATAATATTGGTTTAAGCCTCAATATAGGCATTGGTAATGCATGGATATAAGTCTCTATATAGGTGATGATATACACATCAGTATTATAATGTTGGTATTGTAACAATGGTAAAATTATCGGTGTAAGTTGAGTATGCCCCTGGAAATAGTGACTTTTATACGAACAACCATATCTACAAATGGTTTTTGGGCAAAGTGTAGTGTCCCTTACTGCAATAACATCACAGTCTTGTTGTCTAGCAATGGAGAGTACACTTTGCCCTTATGAAATGTACTCTAGTTGTTGTCAGACCATGTCCCTGCATGAGGAAAAAACAGAACAAGATTTTATGAAGAAAAACACATTATCGAACATTAAAGTGATATCCACTAGATCAATGAAAAGTAATGTAAAAGTAGATTTCTGCCTATCATATGCAACCAAAAAAAAACTAATAAATAGTACTCAAATACAAAATAGAACAATACTATAAATGAACCATGTACAAAACCTACTAGAAAACCTAGGCAAATTATTACCATATATGAAATAAATACAAAACTATGACATACCATTGCAATACACAAGACTAGAGGGATCAAAACATCTTTATTTATAGGAATCAAACAAAGCATATTCATGAAATCACTTAAATTGAAATGTCCAAGCCTTGAAGCATAGGACTCAAACAAAGCATATTCTATAGATATCCGAGAGTCTCCTTTACTCCTGCTAGAGGATGATCGAGTGGGAAATCCTATAACAAATACACAAAATGTAAGATCAAAAAACATTATGTGCTTAACATAAACAAAATCTTGCATCAAAAGGATACTTCCAAGCTTGTGATGCATCTTGTCTCAACCACCAATACCTAGATGTGATGCTTCACTCAGCTCTAGAGGTGTGGCTATTGCAATGCCTTACATACTTGCATCTCATGCACTCCATCTAGGACAAGTTACGTGTGACATTCTGTCCCTCCCACTACTTCTAGAGTATTTGTCTCCTCCTCCAGACCCACCACCACATATAGACCCTTCTCTAGAACTCAATTCTCCAAAAGCCCACCTCCAAGGTGACCTAGATGAACAAGTCAAGCGTAGATGGTTTTGGGATGGACACATAAAGATAAGAGTACTACCAATGGGATTGCGTTAGATGAGAGTATTCCACAAGAGACCCAATATTATGAAACCATGGCTTGATAAGTGGTAGGTGCTTGAGATATCAATTGTAGAAAGTTCTCCTCTATCATGGAATCTAGACTAAGTGGTTGACTAGTTTCCATCATGCTCTACAAATACTAACTCAAGTAATACATAAAAACAATAGTCTATAAAAAAACATAATAGACTTAGAAAAGCATTGGATTAAAGACTTTTTCTTCATTGTAAACACAAATAAGTACATATAATTGCTTTGTTAATAAGTCCCCTATTCTAGCATCCTCTTTGAGATCTGACATGTAGAGCATAACTATCCCTATGTTGGTGACTTCAAGGTCTGTTGGTATGGATATTCCTTCCTGATCATCCTCCTTGTATAGCATATCATCCGTTACGTCCTCATATGTGATCTTCTTCAAAGGCATCTTCTTCTAGGACAATGATGCCTTCCTGTTCCACTAGTGCATGCATCTTAGAGTCCATTGTAGATGGAACTTATTCTATGTCAGCATCCTCATAGACTTGTTTTCTACATGGAGCAACTTGTAAAACAAAGAGCCACTATGATTCTTTCAGATTTGGTGTAAAGAGAACTTGTTCACGGTGTTCAAGAACTACGAATGTATCTCTTTCATCCATCCATAGACTCATAGAGTCTACTTGAACCAATTTACCTCAAACTCCACATTCAAACCTATTGAATGATAGATTCAAGATATCTTGGATTACTTTGCAATACTTGAGTTGGCCTCCTTGGGCATTGTCATTTCTTGCATTAGCTGTACTTTTTGGAGAAAGTTGACCATCACCGCACTATCAAATGTAAATATATTTTCATTGATGCATGCAATCTCAACGTGTCATTCCATGAGAGCATAACATACCACATTGGATTGTCTTATGAAACCGCTATCTTTTTCTTTAATCGCTATCGTTTTCTTGTGAAACTACTGCATCTAGCCATCTACATTTTGGAAAGGCTGGAAGAGCTCAAAGACAATTTAGAAAAAGGAAAAGAGCAAGTCAAGAAATTTTTCCAAATTGGGCTCTTTCTTATGTGTCTCGATCCTTAGTAAGCTCATATCTCTCCAACCACATCTACATGGGCTCTAAGTTAATGATGCAAAACTTAATTTCCTTCTCTCTCTAAACAACATCCATTTTTCTTTAGCTCCCTTGATCATGTGGCTCAGTGCCTACGAGCTGAACATGCCTAAAAACTCTATTATGAATACTAAAGACTCTTGTATGAACCACCCGCTCTACCATGCTAACCTCTAGACATGCTCTCTAACAAACAAATGCTTCTATTATCTTCATGAACCACTATAGAAAGAACATACATGGACTATGGATAGCTCCTACTACTACAACTTTGTCAATCATATGAGACAATTAATGAAGCTCATATATGAGAATGTTTATGGGAGAGTACTTTTCAACCATACATACAACCTCTGCAAGATTGATTCTGGCAGTGTTTATGCTATCTATCCTAATCTCTTTAGATGTGATCCATGGTTGTTCTTCCATCTCACGGAGCACCAAAGAAGCTCTTGTAGTGGCACCATTCTATTCGGCTTGGTAATTGCCCACAAATCCTCTATACAATCTCACTATTCCAAGTCATCAGTTTAACCTTTGCTTCCATTCTATCCCATCAATGTCTTCTAGAGCATCTCTCGCACATTGTTGAAAATATGCATTGGGTCCACCAAGTGATTGATCACTAACTCACTCCAATAATGGAGATTGTGAAAGATCATCAACCCTTTCATGTAAGCAAGTGGTGTTCCTTCATCCTACAATTGCTTCCAATAGCTTGATTTCATTCCTGATTGTCCTTGTCAACCAATTTGTCCTTCACATAAGACATCTCCATCAGGTAGATATCTATGATGTCCTTCATATATAGCTGTCCTAAGAGCCTTGGATTAGCTTTATTCAAATCATGGTCCCCATAGGGGACAAACATTCTGATCTGAAATCAATAAACCTATACAAAAAAAAAAAACCTAAGATGCCTTAGGTCAATGAGCATAAGTAGTTCTAGAAAGAAGAATTCACTGATATTTCCTGAACATTCACCATTGATGGGTTACTCATGCATCATCCACATAAGTATGCCTTGCACTCGCACATCCTATCTTCTTGAAGATTAAGGCATTTTCCATAAAATAACCCTATCCCATAAAGTGCGAAACTCTTCCACAAGTTGTTCAAGATGTATATTTATGTTGCTGATCTTATACTTATCTGGCACAATGAGAGATAACAACAAAGGGTCCTTTTTTGTGGTAAGCTTTTATGGGATGTTGTAGTTGAAGAGACATACATGCCATGGGATCCATCAAGAGCTACATAAACCAAATCCTCTTAAGCAAAAAAATACCACTTACTTTCTACCTGTTTCAAAGCATCGCAATCATTAGGCACTTACATTTTACCATTTTTAGATCTACTCTTTGCATGCCATGACATTAACTAGGTTATGGAGTTACCTTCAAACATGCCTTTGATTCTTGTGATGATAGGAAAGTCAACAAGAACCTTTGCAGAGACTACTTAACCCACAAGGTCTTCCCTAAACCTTTCTAATCCACTGTTTGATCATATGTGGAGGTGCTCAAACTCATTGTGAAAAAGAGTGCAATCATTCAAATAGGTATGAATCTTTGTGTACTCCATACCCATGACTGTAAAATCTTCTTTCGATCCTCACGTGTTAGAAGCATCTCATTACCATTTAGCAAAAGCTAATCTTTATCCTATTGTAGAGTGGTAAATAGGCTAGTTTTCACATATTTTAATGTTCCCTCTCGACTTTTAACTGTGGAAATTATGTCGTATACATGGAACCCACATAATATTCTTTACCATCTTGGTCTTTATCCATTTCATGAAATTCCTTCAGCATTTCTTCCATGTGTTCATTCTATATCATGCTACCAATAGCTTGTCCTTATACATCAATATCATGTGTGTAAATCTACTCACCAACTCAACCATGAAACGGAATCACATTACCCAATTTCTTGCCTTATAAGCTCTAAAGATATTTGAATGCTCTGAAAATATTGTTGGTGTCACTTTTCCATTTATCCAAAATAACTTGAAATTTTATGAAAATAAAATGTGCTTTCAATAAATATCATACAAAGGTCCACAAAACACAACCTAAGATCGTGATGATGAAACTAGAAAAATGGATCCATTATATCTCTACTCCTTGAAGAAAATACTCTAAATAACGTTTTTATCATACTCATCTATCACTTTTGTTATTATTAGTCTTTGATACAAAAGAATCATAAAATTAAGAAAGTTTGATGAATTTCTTGAATCAATCTTCTATCGATATTCTTACATCACGCATTGGTAATCTGGAGATGCGGGGAACCTCTAATAGACTTTGTTCATCAGCTTGAGATCCAACATCAACAACATCAAGATGGATTTTGAGCTTATAAATGGACCATTTTCAAAATTTTTTCAAGATCAAGAGTGGAAGAAGATAGCGCACTTCAAGATCGGATTTTGGATTTGATGAACCAACATTCAGAGTGTGTGTTGAAGAAGCTTGAAGAGAACCTTGAATTCTAGAACTGAAAGCAAATCACAAAATCATGTAGTAATTAATATGTTTTAAATTCCTTTCATCATCCATTTCCTCCCTTGTTAAAGAACAAATAGAAAAGATTTGATAAAGCTCAAGAGAGCACTACAAATTTTCAATTTGATGCATTATCGTAATAGGAGAGTGGTTCCTCTAATAATTTTGGATACTTATGTCATCCAAAAGACATTGGGGGGTGATTTTTTTCAATGTTTTGACATATTCAAAAACAAATTGCAAGTAACTCAGTGATGGAGGTATGGACTAAAAACAATGAATCGATGTTAAACTCATCTCCAAAGAAAACTTTTTTTGTTCTTGAAGGTGCACAAATTGGAGTAACCATGATCTCATCATACTTGATTTTGTTCATGTGTGTGATATGAAAAGACCTTGGATAGTGATTTCACTTTGCAAGAAGTGCTATCAGGGTCTTCAGTTTGATAAAAAATGAGAATGTGCACTTGCAAAGAGCTAAAAAAGCCTTGTCTAAGGGTTTTTTGCACTTGGAAGCCTTTTATGGAAATACACGAGAAGAGACTAGATAAGACGAGCATATTTAGTGTTGCCTCCGATTGAAATTTGATGACTTGTACCCTTTACCTAGTTGTATTTGAAATTGACATGTGGAAAAGACGTTCTTAGTGCTTTTCTCTAATGATCGAGAGCCAAAGGGGATGAGACAAAATAGTTGCCATAGGTTAGAAGACATCTTGAGAATAAGTAGTGAGGTGTAATTCTACCAGAATCTAGATTCACTATGGTGTACCTTCTAGTCCTCATTTAGATGGGTGTTCCTTCTAAAAGAATTTTAGAACCTAATAGAAAAGAGGAAAGTAGTTTTCCGGGTAACCTTTTCCATTAGGTATGTGCACCAATGCAAGACACATAAAATCTTTATTGTTAATCATTTGTGCAAGTAACTATGGTGAAATTGGGAAAGCATTCTCGAGTTCTTCTTCTCTTGTGTGAAAAGCATCAATGTGTGGGTAGGATGCCCAAAGACTCCTCAGACTAGAACATCCAATTAAATGGAACCATGCACCCTCACCCTCTATAACTTCTTCAATGGTAATGACGGTAAGAAAAAGTTGGAAAGAACGATGTGCCACTGACTTTGGTCATTCCGAAAAGAATGAACCAAGTCAAGTTCCGAGCTTAGTGATACGAAAGAGATTGAAATATCAACAATAATAGCACATTTATGAAAAAGAAGGATGATTTTCTTTCAGGAGAATAAGCTTGAAAATAGATGGATTCCTAATTCAAAGGACAAAATGATCATAATAATCCACTGGACCTCTCTTTAACTTTCTCGTTCACCCACTTTTGATAATGGGAACCTTTTTACTTCCATAAGAAAAAGGGAACACATGTGTCCATTTTCATCATCTTTAAAGTTGTTGTACCTGATTCGTTGTGAGTAGTTAGTGACACTCTATAACGACACATATTATTGAAACAAATGGGCATGAACGTCTCTAATCAATACAGTAATGATTTGGGATATTATTTTTAGAAATGTTTTATACAATTGTTAATCTGTAATTTGTACAGCTATTCTTTAATCATCTTTGATTAGAACTATTTCCTTAGCATGATATGAATAGTTTAAGAAAATTCCTCGGAATTCCTTCTATATACATTTATACCAGGAGCTTTCTAAAGATTTTAATCCTGCCGACTATTCTGTATTTCATCAGGGAACATGTCCAAACCTCTGTAACCGTATTCCATACATACGCATACACATGCACACACATACATGCATTCATACATACATACGTACACGCACACGCGCATATTTTAAAGCGTTCTATACATGTATACGTACAAACACACACACATACATTCATACATATATACACGAATACATTCATACACACGTACACACACACATACACAATACGTACATACATACGTGCACACACATACACAATTATTCTTAAAAACATTTTATACAACTCGGGAAAATTTGAAGGAACTTTTTTTTTTTCTAGTTCTTTGGGTTTTCTGATCGAGCCAATGAATGGAAGACGCCCCGACTGATGTCGAATTCTTTGTTCCGAATTCTCGTTCATCCCTGTCGACTCCTATTCCGACCCAGTTTCCCAGGAGAACCGCACATTCGCAAACCTTGTAAGAATTTGAGCTCTTGGACATTAGATTCAAAACAACTTGATCAACCCGTTTCGATGTTCTCAAAACGCTCAACGGCCACATGGCATATGAGCTGATAATCAATGTCTCGCATGCGGATCTATACATAGAGCAGTGCAACCTTTGCGAAGGTTCTAGGTTTATAATACCTAGAGCAAAAGGTCAAAAGAAGGTTCTATGATTAAAATACGTAGAGCAAAAAGTCATAAGAGACAAAGGAGCAATACAGTACATTCTTTTCTATCTTTTTTTCTGGAGAGCAAAAGTCTCACTGTTAAAATCAATCTATACAGAAAAAAATTACTTGTGTGTGCAGGTGCGTGTGTGCGGGCGAGTGGGAGGACCCTCTCGTCTGTCTACTCACATACTGCACGGATCTGCAATAATCATATTAACTTCCTTCCAGAAGAGAATCTAAATGTATCGGAATCTTGTCTTTGCAAGACTCCCATATAAGAGAAGGTGACAAGCAAATGTATCGGAATCTTGTCTTTGCAAGACTCCCATGTAAGAGAAGGTGACAAGCAAATCCTCTTTTGTGTGGCATAGTACATGAAAGATACATCCATGCATGATCCATAGTAACTGCTTATCCTCAAATTTTGAAATCAATAAATGTACAGCTCGTCCTCTTTGATTTGTCGTATCAAATTGGAAAAAAAACACATTTAAAGTTTATCTCAGCGATGCATAGTACGAAAACGCATGTTTCATAGTCTCTTGTGAGGCAGCACATTCAGAAAAAGATGCACATTCCGTTTTAGACAATTTCGGTGAAGTAAATGATGAAACTTAAGATCCATGACAATGCACTTTACGACGCTCATTGTCGATAAGATGCCCGAATGCGCAAAGAACCAATTTCGTTAAGAAGATCGATCTTTTGAGGGTGCAAGTATTCTCATGTTCAATTAACAGCTCTAGTTACAACTCTTAAAGCCTCAATATAAATTCGTGCGATACTGAAACGCAAATAGATAGTGATGGAAAATAAGCACGCACCCTCCTTGAGACTTTCATACCACACTTATAATTACATCGAGGTGCTCGAAGTAAGAAAACACTTCTGCACTCACGTCAAAATGCAAACTTCACTTAAGCCATCTTCTCTCTGTACAGTTTTAGTAACCTGCGACTAATGAACTGATTACAGGCATGGAGTTAGCTGTCAGACGATCATCGGATCCGTGCTTCCATTTGCATAGAAAAGGAAGATGCACTGACTCGCTCTGGTGGCATGGACTTGAGCTTGAAATCGACATTGATTACATATTTCTAATCACCTCCAAGCTTTCTTTGTTTTCGAAATGACCTGTTCACGGACAGCTCAATAAGTATCAAGCTAACTGGCAATGTAAGAATACTCAAAGTTTTTTTCAGTACTCAACATCTGTTATTATATGTACATTTCAACTTATGTCTCTTTTTTTGCCCATCAGTGTCAACAGGATTGCCACTATTCGTACGGCCGGAGTCAATGTCAGTATACGCTCTTAGTTGGCGGATGCATCCGCAATATTTTGTCAACAGTGGGTTGCGCAATGTCGCAGGTCGACATCGATAAAATGAAAACTTCTAAGATATGCGGGAGTTCTGTGCAAAGGACAAAGAGATGAAACTTCGAGGAAGCGTATCTCAACAAAATAATCCGTTTCTTTAAGCAATTAGCTAATAATAATATGCAGTTGTGATAAAGTAACGGATCGGTGGTCTCACATTCGATTTCGTATTAGTTGCACATCATTAACAAAATTAGTTTGTTGTAAGATACCTTTCCAGGCACTAAATAACGAATCGAGTTCTGGGAGGTGGATATTTCTGTGCCGTATCTGATAGTAATGAACAAAATTATAGACTTAAAAGACGCCTCACTTGCTGAACGGATCATAAGTATTTAGATGCTACACGTACATTCAACCTCGGCTGATAAAATGCGTTGCTATATCCAGCGGTCGGTTACGCGCAGCAATATTTAGATTTTCTCTCCATCTACAAGAAGGATAGATCCATTCAATTTTCATGCCCACTTATCAATCTTTCCTTTAACTTCGCGCATCAGCCATGAGAGGGAGACAATCAACTACGAAGAAAGCACTAGTGGTTTATCAAAGCTTTCGAAATTTCGAGCATATCGAGGTTTGTTGTATACGTCATTGAACTTTCAATAGATATAACATTGAGGGAGTGATTTAGTTACTTCAGAAGTAGACATGTATATAGGGAATATGCATGTGTCTTAGTTGTTTTAAAATCACGTTCTTGTCATGTATGTGGTACGTCCGCTTGCCATACTTACTCTGTATGACTGCTAACTACTACGTGAGACTAAAAGGACGATTACTTTATCAAATACAAATGTTTTAACAATAGGAGCTTTCCTTCACCCTCATCATAACATTACTGAACGCATTAGCTTGAACAATAAGTGCGAGTACGAACTATTCCTCATCAGTTTAGATTATCACTGACAGACTTTTTTTGGAGTCCAAAACCGGTAGGGGAGTTCGATGGGCATTCATCTCTTGAGGTAGAGGTTATGCGTTCAATCTTCGTTGGGTGCTGGAAATGCACGTCAATTTGTTTGTGTAGTGATTTTGGATAATTGAAAGTAGATGCCTTCATGTAGCTCTAGTAATGCTTCAATGATCTTACCCTTGCTTTGTGAGATATAAGTACCCATGGGTACTATGCCTTTCACTTGTACAATTGTTCTTTCAATACAAAGATTAGGCTTTGGTGGAGCTTCCTTTAAGAAAAAATGATTCTAATGAGATTTGTGCATTAGCAAATAGGTTATAACACTCTTACTAAGAATATTATCATATGGGGTTTGCACATCAAAATTCAAGTAAAAGAAGGAAAACAAAATGATCTTGAAAGGTGCATATCTAAGAGAAGCATGGTGACTTGATCTTGAGTAGAAACTACGACTTAATACATATAGTTATACATGGTTTGTTTGAAACTAATTCTTTTGTCGTCACTCAATAAAGATAGAGAGTTTGAACTACTGAGTTCCTGGGAGGATATGTAATTATAATGACCCTAAATTTCTTAAAAATACGAAGGATGAGCTCTATGTGATTTAATCATTAGAAACCTTGTATAAATACTTACTATATCAACTACATGTGAGTTAGTCTGCAAGGTGGGATGAAGTTGTAAAATGTTTCTTTTTTTTTGGAAAGAAGATTGGTTCTTTCTTTGAAGTAGGAGTCCTGCTTGGATATCCTCATTGGAACGGAATGGAGGGGGAAGATCAAAATACTTACTATATCAACTACATCGGAGTTAGTCTGCAAGTCCTTGTGTGAATACTTAGTATATCAACTACATCCGAGTTGGTCTGCAAGGTGGGATGAATTTGTAAAATGTTCTTTTTTTGGAAAGAAAATTGGTTTTTACTTCGAAGTACGAGTCCTGCATGGATATCGCCGTTGGAAGGGAAGTGAGGGGGAAGATGAAAATATTCTTCTTATACGTTCAACTCCAAATTTGTGATTAAACATTTGAACAAGCTACAACTAAATTAAAAAAAAAGGTTGAGATTGAAATATAGTGAGCTATTTGGAAAACAAACGCGACAAGCTCGGTTATTGGAAAAGAAACGCGACAAGTTCGGTTATTGAGTCGCGACGTTGGGATCAATGCTTTCATGTGCATAGAGAAATAAGATGCACTGACGCGCTCTCATCGGATGGAGTTCACATTTATTAGATATGTCTAATCCCTTCGAAGTTTTCTGTGTCCTCCTTTATAGCCTTTTCATGGAAATCTCGATCTTTAAAAAATCATCTAGCAATGTAAGAATAGTCTTAAGTTTCTACCAGTACTGAAGATGCTCTCTGGCACAAACATTTCAATTCATGTATTTTCTTTTGCCACCATTCGTACCGCCAGGTTCAATTTCAAAATACGATCTTCGTTGACGGATGCATTGTTATTATTTTAACAGTAGTGGCTGGCGCAATGTCGGAGCCTCGGAGGCCGAGATCCATAAAACGAAAATTCCTGAGATTCGTGCAAAAGGCACAGAGATGAAACTTCCAGGAAGAATATTCCAACAAAATGATTCGTTTCGTACAGCAATTAGCTAATAACAATGTGCAATTGAGATGAAACGACGAATCTGTGGTCTCAAACTGCCCATCATGTTAATTATACATGATTATTAAATTAGTTTCTTGGAAGAGACCTTTCACATCAGTAAATAATCAACGGTGTTCTGAGAAGACGAAATTTCTGTGCGAATTCGGATCGTACTTAAAAAAGAAAAAGATCATAGATCCAATAGACGTTTCACTTGAAGGATCACGAGTGTTTAGATGCTATACCTTTTCACTGTCAGCTAATAAAGTACCTTTCTGCATTCAGGGTTGTGGCACTTGCACCACTCTTACGGTTTTCGCGCATCAGCCAATACAGGGAGAGCATGAACTGCGACGAAGAAATTAGGGCTTTCACAAGGACGATTGCCATCAACTGGGCAATCCAAGGTTTGCAAATAACTAATGGAAGGTTTGGCATAAGATACCTACCCCAATATAAGGCATATAATCTTTTATTGCAATGAAACAATTGCCCTACAAGACTTCCAAAACATAAAAAGAAAAACTCAACCTATGATCTGGTGTATATTCTCTAATCAACTAATTCATACCTATCACTCTATATTTAAGAGCTTTATGTTTTATAAATCATGTCCCACCTACTTAGAGGGCACCACGCAGTTCTCTACTTAGTGTATGATTTGTGCACCACGCTTGATATATGAAAGCTATGATTTTGGAGTACATATGTTAGCTTTCTGCCCACTATATGTAGAGAAACATTTGAGGATACCATATAGGAATGTTTCCGATAGTTTCAACCAAAAGGTTTTATTTCTCACCGTACATGTATGCTAAAAATAATCTCCTTAGAATAAATTGTTTATGTCAAACATACCAAGAACCCATGAAAGAAGCATCTTTCTCTATCCATGGTAAATCTCACACACAGACTATACGTGGAACACACAAAATAAAATAATTGTCCCCATTACATTCTCTAAAGCACGTAGATTATGCTCGCCCAACCCAACGGTCTATGAAGGATGAAACACATTAGAGGAATGGGTGTGTTAGTGGAACATGACAGAGCTCAAACAAGCAAAGAAGGAAAAATCGAACATGAGATCCATGTATAGACAAGGATGCCGTAACTTGTTCATATTTGGTATTCATTGAAAATCAATCACTGATTTTATTTTTCCAATTTTGTATACATTCACAAACTTACGGTGGGTTACTACCTTGAATAAAAAAAAATATAGTGTTTAATGTTTATTTCCATAACAGAAAAGAAATCTTATTTATTAATACTAAAAGGTTTTAGAGGAATGGTTGTATAAATTTAGCATCTAACCTTAGTAGGATGTTTTGAAATGTCACCTAAAATAGGAAGGAGATTCCAACTAAGTTTTTAGTGTATTTTTATATATACAAAAAAAGAATTGTTATACGTGTCAAGGAAAATACTCTCAATTCTAATAGTTTTGTTTAAATCACATGGCCTTAAGACAGAAATATATATCTCTAAGACTATGTTCATGATGAGTTGTTGCAGATCCATGAAATCACAGAACAATGCATTATGTTAAGTTGACCAATGTCAAGAGGAGAATCCTTACCTAAAATTATGAGTCAAGGAGATAAGAGAGTGGTATGAATTCCTATATAACAAAATGAAAGGGATTATGCATGCACATGCACTCACATGCAACAACCACACATACAAGTAAGAGATGGAAGAAGATAATGAGATACAAATACAAGAATGGGATACACACTTACAAGGATGAGATGCACACATACACACATGCACTCACATGCAATATACCCACTTTTTTAGCTCAATACTATCTTCATATAAAAGTATAGACTCTCAGAGATGGGTGTCCAAAACTCTTACAGTTCAACCTCTAATGATATAAACTCTCAAAATGAGCATATGAACTCTATTTTTTGGTTCTAAACAAAGCTTTCCTACTTTTGAACCTACTTGATTGGTTTAGGTAAATATATTCAATAAAGCTCATCTATAGCAAAAATGAGAACTATACATTGCGAGAAAAAAAATAAACGATGTTCATAAACAACAACTTAATGACACTAAACCAAGTTTAGAAGCTCACCTCATGGTATCACTTGGTGGACCGAATGCATACCTTCAAAAATGTGGGAGAGATGCTCTAGAGGACACTAATCGCAAAGAAGGAAAGCAATAGGCAAAGGGGTGACTTGAAGAAGGGAGATCATATATAGAAGTTGTGGGAAATTACCAAGCCGAATCGCAGAGTGTGGCTACAAAGAGCTCCTTTGGTCCTTGACAAGATGGAAGAACAACAAATGATGAGGGTGATTTTTGAGTTTCAAACACCTACTAGCATGAGGTTTTTAAAGACTACCTTCACATAGAACTGTCAGAAAATAATTGCACAATGAAATAGACTAGTATATAGAGTTGAGAGGAAAAAAACAGACAAAGATAGATGTACACTAAGAGATACAGAACTCATATTCTCAAACTTATGAGCATAATGGAGATACAATGATGGAGTTGTCCACCCATGCACTTCCAATGTGGAGCTAAGATGGTGATATACAAGCATTCTAGACAAAGGGTTACTAGTGCGCAATGCTTTGTAGAACTCAATCTAGGCCATACTTATATAGCTTTTACAAGGAGAGTTGATATAGATAAGCTCGATCAGGAGATACAAAACAGTCAGTAAAATATACAATTTCACAATATCTCCATCTCCAAAAATCCTACTATCTCTGCCCTATGGGCGAGGGGGATAGGCCCCTCGAACCCAGTAGAAGGGGCCAAGCCCCCCTTTGCACTCTCCCCGTTAAGGTTCTATGGGGAAAGTGTTGTCTAGGCATGCATGAATACCACAGGGTGGATCATATCCGGTTTTACAATGATCTGATCGTGTGACTACACGCAGGGTATTTCTTAGTGTGTTTTAGGTCTTTAGATTTGATAACATTGTTTTGGAAGGCGTTTGTTTATATCCTATTGGTCTATGCATACCGCAAGCATCATTTCATTATGTGCAAAATAAAGTGATGATATAAAGAGGAGATGAAAACCAAAATAGATACAACAAAGTAACTTTATGTAATTCTAAGTCTAAGCTTACAAGACATCCTTCAAGAATGATTTCGATAAGGTAATAACATTCATGTGCAATAAAACTAATATAACCAGCTCTATACAAATTAAAATACAAAAGTGTTAAGTTCTTAAGCTATAAGTTTTAATTTTCATATGCTTAAAAGGTCAAAGTAGAAGGACTTGAAGGATTGCAGCTTCCATGTTCTGCATGCTCTCTCCACCTTCCCGTTAAAACGTCTTGTCTAAATCAGTGCTCCTTAGTGTTCTGAAACAAAGGAATTAGAAAAAAAAAACTTCAGTCTAACTACACGTATTTATAGCACGCATTTCTTTTTTTGTTTCTTTTATTACTCTTAATTTATCTACACGTCAACCTTTCACTATACGCTATTTTTGTACATATATACTATATTCATATTTAGTATAGTAACATACTATTTACATTATGTGAATTACTATCAATACTAAATTTATTAAAATAAATCAGCATTATATTAAATAAAATATGTTATTTATCAATTATATCTACTAAAGTCTAACATATAATAACTCAAATATTTACAAAACACATACATCACACAAAACATACAAGCGTAGACACACATTCTAACATACATATTATATTACTCATAAATATACAAACACCCATAAGACCTAGATACACATTTTCCTATGCACACATGTATATGGCCATATTTACGTATATCCAGAAAGGATTTATGTGCTTAAAGTACATACCTTTCCCTTTAGGCACAAAAACCATCACACATACACCCATAACCCTCAAGAAATGCACATATAAATAAACACTAATCGTTAGGGTGCAATCAAGAGTGCAAATAAAGATAACATGAAAGACTAATGTTTTCAGATGGTCATAAAGTAACAATTTCTAATAAGGGTATAAAGAGAGATAAAATAGAGGGTTCCAATGAATGTTCAATAATATCTTCCTATTCTCATCAAGGCATATGTTTTTACTTCTTTAACCTATAGATACTAAAGAGAGAGGTATATTAGTCCAATAAATCATATCAAAGAAATTTTCAAGAGTTTAGAGATGACCAATTTGAAAAGAAATTTTTAATTTTCTTGAATGCTAGTCAGAGCGATGAAACCCTTCCGACACCATGCGATGCCACAGGGCCCTTATTTTCACCTTGAATGGCAACCCAATGGCCTGAGAGTTTATGACATGCTTATCCTAATGGCTAGGCTCACAAAGATCATCCATAACCATCAGCAGTCACACATAGACCTCATCTAACTTAGAAGTTAGGGTTCCATAAATGTTGGGGCTCTCACAATGGCCTTTCCTCATAATGGGGACCTTACAACTTAGAGCACCATGGATCATTTGTTTTCACTTGAGTGTGGAGTATTGAGCATATCTAACATCCCCCCTAATGTCCACCCTATGGTGAACTACCTCCATGGTCCAATCCCAAGCTTTGGAAAGTGTCGAAGAAGTTGCTCTCTCCCAAGAGCCTTGGCAAAAATGTCTTCTCCATTTTACTCCGTTAGTCAAAAGCTTATCTCCATGATCCAGCCTCAATCAACTCACACACATAGGGATATTGAATTTCTATGTGCTTGGTATGTGCATGGAAAATAGAATTCTTCGCAATGGCAATGCAACTTTGGTTGTCACACTTCAACCCTGTTGCCTCTTCTCATTGTATTCCTATATGCCATAGGGTCCTCCTCAACCATACTACTTCACATGTTGCAACACATGCATGTTTGTACTCAGCTTCACTAGAAGGTAATGCTACAACTGATTGCTTCTTATTGATCCAAGAGAAAATCCATGATCCTAAAGAGAAGTAGTGTCCAAAACCAATGATTTTTTGGTATTAATATCTCATGCTCAATCTGCGTCATAGTATCCAACTATAGATGATCCTTCTTCATAAATAATACTATAATCAGTTGTTCCTTTTACATACCTGAGTATCCACATGCTTGCATTGCAATGAATTTGGAAAGGCTTATTAGAGAACCTGCTTACCACTCTAACAACATAAGAGATATCTGATATACTATTGCATAAGTAGATGAGATTTCCAAAGAACTTCCTTGATCTACCAATATCCACTAGAGGTGAAGCATCTTCAATAGATAATTTTGTGTTGACCTCCATATGTGTAGAAATTTCCTTGCAATCCTCCATGTCAAAGGCCTTCAATATTTGTCTTGCATACTTTTCTTGAGAGATGAAAATCTTTTGTGGCTCCTTCCAGACTTCAAGGCCTAAGCAATAATGCATCAATCCCAAGTCTATCATTTTAAATTTTGAAGTCAAGGCATTGTTTTTGTGGAAGACGAGCATCATCATTTCTTGTAATCACATGGTCATCTACATAGAGTAATAACACATTTGTCTTCCCTCTTCTCTTTAAAAGATAAAAGTTAGTATCAAGAGTGATGGGGGATGATTCTAACACCCCAATGCAAGAATGGAAGATGGCTATCCTCCAGTAGGTCCACAAACAATCATATATGCTCTTTGTTCTTAACTTTTGTGTGCACTTGTATAGAGACCTAATATGCAAATTTGCATATTTATAGTAGATTATAAGAACCACCCTCTACAAAATAGGCTACTTGTTTGCAACACTCTGTGCCTATGTGTAGAGATATACCTTCACAAAGTTGGCAATTTCTCACCACACAGTCAAAGAACTTGAACTATTGGAAAAGTTTATGGCACTATATGAGAGACCAAATGAAGCTTGGAATCAATGAAAATGTGTAGAATCAGGAAGCAAAACATTCTCTACAATATGGTACAATCACATTTGGAAAAGCCTAAGTACACCTCTCGATTGAAAGGAGCAAAATCATGAGAAAATGAGGTAAGCAAGCAAAGGGACTGCTTGCTGGAGTTTATGACTTTACTAAACTAGGTGGGAAACTTGTGGAATGCATACAAGAAAAGAAACAAAGGTGGGATGGTGCTTATATAGAGTTTTATTTTCCCCAAAATCTAGCTAACCACCCACCAATCAATGTAGGTGTAGTTTTTGGTGGTGTATTTATGAGATTTCAATTTGATTTTGGTGGAGCTTCTAACTTGATTCCATGACTTTGGGTCCTCCTTTTTCATTAGTGCACTTGCAAAACACATGGTTTGCATGATTGAGACTTGATTTTCAATACTCCCACTCAAGTCTCAATGCCTAGGTCCTTCATTCCAATGCATGCCTTAAAGTTTTGTAGCTTTATTCCATCCAAAGCTTTGGTAAACATATCTCCATATTGGTCCTTTGTATTGACATGATCCACCTTAACATCCTTTGACATGATCTTCTCTCTAATAAAGTGGTAATGCACTTCTATATGCTTCCACCTTGCATAGAACACTAGATTTTGAGCCAAGCATATGCTACTTATGTTGTCACAAAAATTAGGTACTTGATTAACCTACAAATCAAGATCCACAAACAACTTCTTGAGCCATATAAGCTCACATGAGACTTGTGCTAATCCTTTATACTCACCTTCGATCGATGAGCGAGCCACTCTTGGTTGTTTCTTTGACATCGATGAGATGGTCTTTCTTCCCTAGCATGATAACATATCCACTAGTGCTCCTCCCATCATTTTTGGAACCTACACAATCAACATCACAATAAGGTTTTAAATTCAATCCATGATCAAATGGATAATATAGACCTTAATTCACTTATCGTTTGAGGTACCTAAGCCCCCTTTTGTCTGCAATAAAATGAGGTACTCTTGCTTCCTACAAAAAATGAGATAGCACTCCAACTACATGTGCAATATCTGGTCTCATCATAGTAGCATACAAGAAAGAGCCAGTTATTGACATATACATGGTGATATCCTTCACTTCTTAACTTGTATGAGCACTTAATTTAACATTTAATTCTAATGGATTTGAAATGGGCTTGCAATCACACAAGCTAAACGTCTTCAAAAGATCGAGAATGCATTTACTTCAATCATAAGGAAGTACCTTAAAATCCCTAAATAAGACAAGCTTCCTCTTCATGTCCTTGATCTTGGGTTCATCATCCCGTTTAATGATCAAATCATTAACATACATACAAATGAAAACAGATTTTCTACCTTCCTTTTTCACAAAGAGTGGTGGGTCTCCATGACTCTAATGGTATCCAAATTTTACCAAGTAGTCCACAAATCTTTGGTTCCAAGCCCTTGGGATGGTTGAGTCCACAAAGAGCCTTCTTAAGCTTACATACATGATGTCGAAACCTCTCATGTTCAATGCCTTGGGGCTGGTCCATGAAGACTATCTCTTCAAGCTCTCCATTCAAGAAAGCATTCTTCACATCCAACTGGTACATCTTCCAACCTTTTGAGGCTCAAATGGAATGAAGCTTTTTATGGTTGACATCTTAGCTAGTGGAATGAATGTTTCCTCAAACTCTATGCCATAGGTTTGAGAAAAACCTTTGGCAACTAGCCTTGCTTTATACCTAGAGATCCTCCCATCTACATGCCTCCTTACCTTGTACACCCATTTGTTGCCAATGACTTTCATGTCCTTCATTCTTAGCACCAATGACCAAGTATCATTTTCTTCAAGTGCCTTGAATTCCTCCTTCATGGCTTCAATCCATTCCCTATTCTTATTTGCTTCTTCAAAAAAATAGGTTCTTCACGAGCAATAACTTGACTTATGTAGGCATAGTGTCTTGCAATACTTGAATCATATATATATATATATATATATATATATATATATATATATATATATATATATATATATATATATATATGTGTGTGTGTGTGTGTGTGTGTGTGTATGTGGGTGTGTGTTCGTTTGTGTGCGCGCGCCTGGGCGCTATGTATGTACATGAAAAGAACGACTTTTTTTTTCCGATTTTGCATATGAAAGGCATATATCTTTTTTCGAGTGAATGAAGTTACATAAATAATACTACACTCTCAATTATTTGATCAAAGACTAAACAAAAAGCACAGTCGATGATTTGAAAGTGCATGGTTGAAAAATGCTTTCTTTGGATCATGTGTTAAAGTCTCGCGTAAAGTCTCATGTGTTCTTTGGATAGAGCCTTCAATGTGGAACGTTTGATCACTACTTCCACTCATTGACATTTCTCCTTGTGATTTCAGATCCACATTTCTCCTTGCGAGAATGGCTGATCTCAACGATTGTTAGATTCTAGAAAGCCCACTTTTTTAGCATTTGGACTTAGTTGAATCTAATTAGAACCAAAGAAGATTTGAGTTTTTTCTTTTTGCAGGAGGAAATACCGTTCACATTCAAGTTCTTAAACTTTTGAAGATGGGATTGGTAGATTAGTCGATAATCTTTTGATTTTATACACTTTCGAATGTGGAATGGAATTATTTCTTCACATTTCTTATTCAGAAAAAAGTAACTCTCAATGTTGAATCGATGTGTTTCCACCAATTTCTTTTTAAATTTCTCAAACTTTTGAAGATTGGATTGGTAGATTTGCCGATACTATTCTTTTGATTTGTTACACTTTCCAATGCGGAATGGAAGTGTTTCTTCACATTGATTTTTCAGAAAAAAGTAACTTCGGCCGAGGCCGAATCTCTGTATAGAGTGAATTTGCTTAGTGCACTTGGGATCCTCTAGTGTATCCCACAAACCAGTGGTAGGATGGTATCTTGACATTTTAGCTTATTAAGAAGAGCTAGAAAATGCGTTGGACTATAGTTTTCATTTGTTTCTGTCACTCAACTTCAGATAAATGCATACGGGTACATCCATAGCAGAATCACATGGATGTGTTTGCAGAGGAGGTTGCAAGAAATACCTATCTCAAATCTTGAATGCTCAGATTAGGAGGCGCATAATTACTACCTTGAGATTCGTATTTAGGCGAGATAGTGAGTGCGTCATAGAGCATGGACATGGGTTGGTATAGATTCACATGCACATGCATAGATTCACCATTATTTTCATTGTCAGGCACAAAAATGCAACATCATTGTGAAAGGATGGTTATTTATGTGTAAGTTATTAAAATGTTAGATCCATTTTTTAGTTCCTAAGAACTTGTCTATTTTACAATGGATCTGATCAAAATGGTTTCCTACAATAACAATTTTATTACAAACTTGCATAGAACCAAGATAATGCATTACTGGCTATGTTATTACTCTCTTATGGATGACTTCATTTCCTTGCACAAAATTAAAACTAATGCTTATAACTTCTAGTATAGCTTGAAAGTTTTGTTATCCACTCATACCTAGTCCTCCAACGACCACTCCATGGAAAGTGATGGGGTTTCTAGTGGTATATTTTTCCTCCATCTCCCGCGTAATAAGGTAATAGGAAAGAGATGGTTGAACCACACCCTTGAGAGATTGGAGATGGTTGAACTAAACCCTAAGAGAGAGGATTAGGAAGTAATCCTCAACCATGGCTTTTGGGGCAAGTGGTTAGCCCATCACATTCCTAACAAAGAGGTTGTGAGTTCAATTCCTTACATTGGAATCAGAGCCTAGGAAGTAGGCTTGGGAAAGGTGGATTCATCGAATGGCGTCCAAAAAAAGTGCTTGGGCATAGTCTATATGAAAGGGTACAAAGTAGCGCACGTCGCTTTCACAAGTTAGCCTAACAGAGATTGAGGTGTATCTCTCAATCCGTAGGTCGGATTGATGCATGTAATATACCATTGGAAAGCTCTCCAAACGAGCTTGCCGAATCTATTGAGATAGTTGGGAAGTGTAAATCTCTTGGAAAACCATGGGTGGTTCTTGATTGAGGGTTCAAGATACCAAACATGGGTGAGAACAAGGTTAGAGACTAAGTTTGAGAACAAGGAGCCAAGACACTAAGGTTGCAAACAACAAGGTTCAAGACACCAAGGCTGACAGAAGGGGTTCAAGTGACCAAGGTTGTGAACAAAGTTCAAGGAACTGTGCGAGGTTGTGGACATTAGGGTACCTAGGGAGTTCACGGGGTTGATCACTGAGGCTAGAGGGATATGAGAGTAGATCATTGACGACAATATTTGACCAAGAGGGGAAGAATGTAATAAAGTGATAGGAAAGAGATGGTTGAACCACACGCTTGAGAGATAGGAGATGGTTTAATTACACCCTAAGAGAGAGGATTAGGAAGTTATCCTCAACCATGGCCTTTGGGGCAAGTGGTTCGCCCATCACATTCCTAACCAAGAGGTTGTGAGTTCAATTCCTTACATCATGTATCATAAAAGATGTTAAAGTGAGTCCTAAACAATATTTGGTTTCCTATTTGTGAAAGTTCAATTAATTTTACTATTGTGGAGCTATCTCCTTCTAGTTCTAATCATGATAGGATTAACCATTGGAATTTGTTTGTGTCTTCTTGGTTAGGGATTTTAATATGGTCCGAGAGATAGAAATAGAAATAATGGAGTTGTTGTTAATGGTTCAAGGAAAAACGAGATCATTACCTCATAGCTATGTTAATAGCGCAGCATAGCTTATTGATCTACATGCTCTTCTAGTAAGAAAAATTATTGTGATCTTTGGTGGGAACCTAGCTCCTCCTTGGATCCAAGTAGACATCAAAACCAATTGAAATCCCTAGCAATCCAAAGATTTGACAACTAGCAAACTCTTGATAGACTTGGTTAAGTAGGAAATTCCATGGAAGTCTAGAAATAGCCTTGAAGGCAGTCTTTAGAGTGGTTGATTTCTACACCCCAAAGAAATGAAGAAACGGCCAAGACAATGCCGAAAAAGTCACAATACTATCAAAATCATTATGAAGCAAGGAATAAGTTCCATCATTATGAAGCGAGGCATGAGTTCCATCGACAAAGAGTCTGATTCTCATCACGTTCTTATTGTAGGGAAACATCAACCCTTGAATCTTCTTGAGCTTAATTTGGTGGTTGATGAGATATCTAAGGCCATCTGTGGTCATAGCAAAGAGAAGAGGAGCTAAGGGTCATCCCTTTCAAATACAATGCTTAAGTTTGATTGCATGGGAGATTTGGCCATTGATATTGATTCAAGTCATGGTATTCCCCATATAAGTGAAGATATCATGCTAATGATCTAGTCCCATAACCCAAATCCAAAGAATTCTAGAAGGAAGTCCGACTCAAGATGGACATAAGATCTAACAAAGACAATTTTGATGGAGATAATATTCTGCGGGGACTCCTTCCCAAACTCAAGGCCTTCTAACATGTCGATAATGACCTCGAGGATGAGCCTCTTCTTAAGTGATGGTATTAAATTCTTAATTTTCTCTTTCCTTTTCATCAAGTGAAACATATCTTTTTTAGGTTTGTGACGCCTCTAGCCCCGAAATTACCTTCATAAAGGAAGAGCACCACTGGCAAGCTGATAATATTCATACATTATTGCTCATCAATGTTTTGGATCGTCTGCTCATAACTAGATTCTTGCAATACTCAATCTTGCTAGACTAAAGCATTTGAGTGTCTTTGGGAACTTTTTCTAAAGCAATGAAAATAGGAACACGAGCTCTAAGGTGGTGAGAAAAAGTTTTCTTGATTTTAGCTAACAATAAACGTACTCTAAGAAGAGTAGCATCACCATAAGGTTAGCCAACTCTATAGTTATGAAAATCATGGTTTATCTCAAAACACAAAGGTCTTTGGTGACACAACTAAATAGAGTGCTCCAATTTACACTTGGTAACATTCTTGCTTTCTTAGGTTATCTATTGTTTGGCTTGTTGGAGGTTGAAAGACAAAGAGTTAAAGAAATTGGAAAATACTTGCAAAAAATTGATTAGGATTATTGACCTGAACAAGAGAGACAAACCCAAGATGAGATGGGATATTTGTGTAAGCCAAAAAGATATGGGTCACTTGGAAATTCTCGACATGCTGGGGATGGCAGAGAAAGTCGTAGGTAAATGGATAAGATGGAGACCTAGTCTCCCTTTCTTGAATTAAGAGAAAAATATATGATTGCAATGAAGGGGCATACTATCCATGAAATCCCACAATGTTGGAGTGAGAACACAAACTATCAGGGATGGTAGAAAACCAAACGTTTAAAGATATCTATAAAGAAGGTTGATTCTGTAACCATGTCCTTTGTGTGTGAGAAATGTGTGTCGGATCTTATTAATTTGCATTACAAAGATCGTATGGTGTATTAAGGGAGGGGAACTTTTTACTATTGTATATTCTTCTACCCAAGAAGGCAATGGATTTTCCAATCGACAAATCCTATGGAGTTATGTCAATGTTAGATGCAAATCTTTCTTTCAAACTTTTCCAGAGAGCATCACCTTTGATGGTTTTCCATAAGAAGAAGAGAAAACAATCACTTCATCAAGTAAATCTTGCTTGTAGTTGATTTGACTATGTAATTTCCGCATTCCCACAAAAGCTTGCTAGATTGTGTAGATCCTACGCCATGCAAAGAAGAGGTAATGAATGCCTTCTTTGCCATAAAATCAACACTTACACCACTAGTGGAATCCATTGGTTTTATTTGCTTTGGCATTGGTCCAAATATCCTTATGCAAAATTCACCGAGATACCGTCACAACTATAGATTAGGATCATACCAATGCTACCCATACCCATGATCATCCATGGTGCTAATATGACCATTGGAAGATGCTTGGGAAAACACTAAAATCCCAAAGTCAAAATAGGGTCTACAATAATGGTCAAATTAGTCATTGATATAATTACCAATACAGGCATTGGTATTGCACATGCAGGTAGTGATGCTTATTCTTATGACTATATTGATCTTTTACCGATGCATATTGAGATGTGTTTTATAAACCAAAATTGGACTTCACTAACTTTAACTTGAAAGCCTAATCCCTTGATTTTTTAGTCAAATAAGTGCGGATACCTCCCCTCCATTTCACCTAGACTCTCCCCCCACCCCCTTTCTTCTTGCCACTCCCCTCACACACATCCATCCTCCTCTCTCTCCCTCCCACACACACATCTCTCTCTTCACACAACCATATCTCACACACACACACTCTCTTGCATCTTGGTAAGTGATGCACTCCCTCCCCTCCCTCTTTATTCCTCATTGTTTGATGAGTTTCCGAATTTTGATCTCATTTTGATTTGTAGGAGGTTTTAGGTGGCAGTTTTTATTTTGACAAGAGGTGATGTCAATTGATCTCCAAAATTAGATGAATTTGAGTTATCTACATCCATGCATGTACTATTTTGTCATTTATTAGAGAGAGAGAGAGAGAGAGAGATGAAATGAAATATTGGTTAATGTTTGAGAGAGAGACAAAGAGAGAGATATATATAGAGAGAGAGATAGTTAGATATTGAAAGAGAGACAGAGAGAGAGAGAGAGAGATTAAAAACAGAACATTGATGCAGAAAATAAAAAAAAAACATACAAAAAATCTTATATGATAGATGGATAGAGAGAGAGAGAAAGAAATGAAATGAAATGTTGGTTCATGTTTGAAAAGAGAGAGAGAGAGAGGGGAGAAAGAAATCAACATGTGATGAAATTTTAGTTGAGATTTCAGAGAGAGATGGAGAGAGGGAGAGACAGAGGGAGAGAAATTGAAATGTATTGAAATTTTGGTTAGAATTTGGGTGGGAGAGAGAGAGAGGAGAGCATAGAGAGAGGGGGATAGAGATAAAGAGAGAGAGATATAGTAAGACAAAGATGAGAGAAAGAGAGCATAGAGAAAGAAGATATATATATATATATATATATATATATATATATATATATATATATATATATATATATATATATATATATATATATATATATATATATATATATATATATATATATATATATAGAGAGAGAGAGAGAGAGAGAGAGAGAGAGACAAAGATAGAGAGAAAGAGATAGGTAGATAGAGAGAGAGAGTGTGGGATATGTTTGAATGCCTCTCCACATGGTATCAGATGGCATACTTGGATCAAGAGGAGAGAATGGCATGTCCTTGCACCTAGTGCAAGTATGAGATATTTCATAAACAATGGATTTGTATTGCACATGTTTAAGAATATGGACCTTTTTCATTGAATTGACGAGAAAACCTATGCTTCCAGTTGCATCACTTGATTGGTGCGCATGTTGACCCACATGACATTGCACCCTCTACCTCTCATGGAAAGAACAGAATGACATGGAATGCAAAGGGACAAGGTACTCACATCATGACAAAGAATTAACACATGGAAGAATGGTCAAGGCATTTTGTGACATGGATGAATACCACAATGGTGGAGATGATAACCTGGGTTCCATGGATATGAAAAAATTTCCATGATGAAAGGTTGAGAAAGAATATTAGAACATGTAGAAACTAGCCCATTTTACCACTCTACAAATAAGTGCAAAGATATATGTTCTACATGCATTTCTCGGGAGTCTAAATCTTCAATCCATCTATGGATGGTTGGATGGTAGCCTCCCTAAATAGATTGGCTAGAGTGGAATTGAAACTTTCATTACTGCATCCAAATAGGTTTATATACTAATATAGTTGTAATTTCTTATCCCTTGTAGGATTTTGAAAGAATAAAATTTTCGAGATGGTAATGACATGCCTCCAACACACGGGAATGCAAAGACCATTTTATAGTCTATGGGTATGGACTACACAAAGATTCATGCCTTTCCAAATGATTGCATTTTGTTTTGCAAGGAGTACAAACACCTCCACATACATCCAAAGTGTGAAGCCAAAAGTTTTAGGGAAGGCCTTATGGGCAAAGCATTCCCTGCAAAAGGTTCATTGCCACTTTCCTATCATCCTAAGAGTCAAGAGCATGTTGAGATGCAAATCCATAGCGCAGTGAATGTCATGGCATGCAAAAAGCACATCTAAGGATGATGTAATGCAAATGCCTACTAGTTGTAATAATTGGAAACATGTAGATAATATGTGGCCTTTGTTTTCTAGAGAGGCTTAGAATATACATCTAACCCTAGCTTTGGATGACATAAATCTATTTCGTTTAAAAAGGTTCTCATGAAGCACATGGTGTACATGTTTGGACAACTATAACATCCCATCATGGCTAGCAACAAAAAAGGGACATTTTTTAGCCCTTATCGTGCTAGGTAATCATAACATAAAAAACATGGATGTATAGCTTGCATCACTTCAAGAAGAGTTACCCACTTTATGGGATTGGATTACTATGCACGACATGTGTCAACCTTTATCAAGAAGGTACATAGGAGTGCACGCCATACGCATGTGGACGATGCATGACTCAGCCAATTATGGTGAATGTTCAAATAATATTAATCATTTCTTCTTTTTGAACGAGGTTATGTTCATTGATCTAGTGCATCTTAGGTTGTTTGTTTTTGTTCAAGTTTATCGATTTTGGGTTTAAATTCCTCTTGCCTATGCGGACCACCACTCGAAGCATGGTAATCCATGGATCTTTGAAACATTTTATATGAAGGACATCATAGATGTCATCCTAATGAACCTATCTTACATGAAGGACAAATTGACCAATAAGCACAACGAAAAATGAAAGCAAGGGATTGGAAGTAGTTGTGGGATGCAAGAGCACCATTTTTTTTCATAAAATGATTGTCGATCTTTCATAATCTCTCTTATTGGAGTGACTTACTGATCAATTTCACATTGACGATTGAAGCCTCATTACATTGTAAGAGGAGTCTTATGGAATCTTGTATGGCCAGATGTTAGGAAATGGCTGATGATTCACAATGAGCAACAACACTGTCTTGAACAATATCATCAACAATTACATGCAATAGCCACATGTCTATAGGTGATCAAAGCATCGAATTCCGGTAGCGACACCTACAATGTGATGCATCATCAGTTTCTAAGCATCATATTTATGAATGAATTTCCTTATGTTAAGCATGTCATGTTTGTTGATCTCATGTTTTTCATATTTATTGTAGGATTTGCTAGTGGTCCATCCTCTGACCTAAGCAGAGGAGACTTTGCAATATTTTCATGGGTTGGTTCCACTATTGTAGCACTTCAAGGGATGTGGTATCGCCATTTCATGGGATAGTCTGAAGTATTTCGATGGCGATGCACCACACTGCACTCTCCTTCTCGAGAGCTCCACGACGATATGCTCGGAGTAGTAAAACTAGCTCCTGACGCCACACACAGTACTCCGCACAAAGGTTGTACAATATGCAGAAAACGCACTACACAGGGAGCACGAAGACAGACTTCTTAGGTCTTACAAATGCGGTCCAACTTACAATCTGTGACTGACCAGGCCACTATATGTTTTATTAAAGAACATATACAAAGAAGTGTCCGGTGGCCATTTGGCCTTTCACATGGACACTAACGGTAACAATCTCCCACTAAAGGCCAATATGGGCAGAGTAACTATGGGAGAAAAAAGAAAGAATGATAAAGAATACCTGAGTGTAAGTATACAAACTATACCTCCCACCTAATGGGCATGTTACACAGTATACAAGTGACTGCGTAAGATCAAGAATCAAGTAACCCCCATCAAGTGACAACAGTATCGAAAGCTATCTTGTGGTAGAGCTTTAGTCAAAGCATCTGCAACATTATCTCGAGTGTGAACCTTCTCAAGAATAATGCTCTCAGTGGCTAAGCAATCTCTAATGAAGTGATACCTCACCTCAATGTGCTTGGTCTTTGCATGATAGACCGGATTCTTAGCCAAAGCAATGGCACTCTGAGTATCACTGAGCAAGTGAGGTACATGCTGAGGCAAACCCATATCGCAAGCAAGACGAGAAAGCCACAATGCTTCCTTACATGCCTCACTTGCTGCAACATACTCTGCTTCTGTGGTGGAAACAGCTGTACATTCTTGAAGACGAGATCTCCAAGAGATAGCACCTCCAGCAAAATGAAAAATGTACCCTGATGTAGACTTACGATTGTCTACACAACCAGCATAGTCAGAATCTGTGTAACCAATAATGGATGCTTTCCCTCTACCTAAGCATAGACACTTGTCCTTAGTGCCACTCAGATATCTCAAAATCATTTTGACCGCTTCCCAATGTTTCTTGCCAGGATTAGACATATATCTGCTCACAACTCCCACTGCAAATGCAATGTCTGGTCTCGTAGCTACCATAGCATACATGAGACTACCAACAGCAGACTGATAGGGAATTTTGGTCATGAATTCCTTTTCCTCATCTGATTTGGGGCAGTCATCCTTGCTCAATTTCACATATGTGGGTAAAGGTGTACTCAATGCCTTTCCACCCTGCATATTGAATCGATGAAGTACTTTGGATATGTACTCACTTTGAGACAAGTATATGCATCTTTTACTCCTATCACGAGTAATGCGCATGCTAAGAATATGTTTGGCATCCCCCAAATCCTTCATATCAAATGTCTGACTCAACTTCTTTTTGAGAATTGACAAATCATAAGAGGACTTCCCAGCAATCAACATATCATCGACGTAAAGTATCAAGCATATCAAGCTGCCATCAGAACATCTCTTTGTGTAGAGACAATGATCCTCATTGCTCCGAGAATAGCCTTGGGACTTCATAAAAGCATCAAACTTTTGGTACCATTGTCTAGGAGACTGTTTAAGTCCATACAAGCTCCTCTTGAGCTTACAAACTAGACTTTCCTTGCCAGGAACTACATAACCCTCTGGTTGTTCCATATAGATCTCATCTGTAAGATCTCCATGCAAGAAAGCTGTTTTCACATCCATTTGGACTAGCTCTAAGTCCTCCATTGCAACGAATCCAAGCAACATGCGCAAAGTAGTCATCTTGACCACTGGAGAGAAGATTTCCTCAAAATCGACACCATGTTGTTGCTTAAAACCCTTTGCAACAAGTCGTGCTTTATATTTTGGAGAAGTACTATCTGATGTGAATTTCAGCTTATATACCCATTTACATGGTAAAGCTTTCCTGCCCTTTGGCAAAGGTACTAAGTCCCAAGTACCATTCTTGTGAATAGAATCTGTCATGGACGAAGGAAACCATCCTGAACCTAAGATTCCATGTGAACCCTGTATCTCATGATTGGTTCAGAATTAGGAGAAACCAATGCTTCCATTGCGTCCGGAATGTGCCAAAACCCCAAGATCAACTGTCTATTCGCTGAATTCTGACATTGGGAGGTCTTGTTACAAATCGATGACATCATGATGACATCATCAGTTCGCAACCGCCTTGGGAACCGCCCTTGAAAACCTATATAAGGAGGGGTTGGCCACATTCATAATCAGTCTTGCCAATGCCAGTCTTGGGAGCTCAAGGAGTCGTGACCTCCAAGTAAGTACATTCAAGTTCCAGTTCAAGTTCTAGTCTTGTTTCTAGCTCTAGTCTTGTCTAGTCTTGTATTGTGGACATCCTTTCTTGTCCTATTGTAATCTCGTAGTACGAGATCCTTTCTAGTTATTTCTTGTATCCAGTTCATATCCCTGAGGGGATTTCTTGTAATCGAGATATCTTGTTTCCTACCTACGATCCCGGGTTGTGGGATCTCCTGTATCATCTCTAGTCGAGTTTTCCATACCTATTGGTCCCGGGTTGTGGGACATCTTGTATCGATCGTATATTCTTGTAGCATTTTCCCTTCGTGGGTATTCTTGTAATCAGAACTGTGTTTCCGAAATCTTGTCTTGTGTAGTCAGAGAGCACAATCTAGTGCTCCCCTGACATTTTGGCAAGACTATCTTCTATCCAAGACCAGACATCATGGAGAACGCTTATGAACAGATCGTAGCATCACTTCAGAGTCTCCAACAACAAGTCGAAGACCTAAGTCGTCGACAGACACAAGTCGAGATGGGACATCCAGTGCATGTAGGTACACTCCTTCAAGAATTACAAGAACGAATCGGGAGTCTTCAAGCGAATCAAGGGAGTATTCAAGTGAACCAACGGCCCAGTACATCATTTGTGAAGGAACCCAAGATTTGCATGCCAGAAAAGTTCAATGGTGATCGTACAAAGTTTCGAGGATTCTTGCAACAAGTCAAATTGTACATTCGCATGCAGCCTGATAGATACCCTGATGATGCATCCAAGGTCGGTTTTATTGGAACCTTGCTCTATGGTCAAGCTTTATCATGGTTCGCCCCAATCTTGGAGAAGGATATGGCCGTACTTCATAATTATGAGGCATTTCTTGGAGAGCTTGTCGCCACATTTGGAGATGCAGACACGAGTCGAGTGGCAGAAACAAAACTTCGAAAGCTACGTCAAGGTAACCGCCCTGCCTCTACCTATGCATCAGAATTTAGGCAATTGATATGTGACCTCACTTGGCATGAAGATTATTTCATTAGCCAATTTAGATGGGGCTTAAGGGATGACGTGAAGGACCTTCTACTCACGATGCCAGAGGTGAAGACATTGAATGAATACATCAACCAAGCCATTCAATGTGATAACCGTCTTTTTGAAAGGAAACAAGAAAAACAAGTAGAAGGAAGACCTCGCCAATGGAAACCTTTCCAGCCTACTCCTAGAGATGACACTATGCCCGAACCTATGCAGATAGATGTAACTAGGTTCCAGCCTCTAACACCACAAGAGAAACAAAGAAGGAGGGATAACAAATTATGTCTATATTGTGGAAACCCTGGCCACATTGCAGTTAATTGTCCCAACAAGAGAACAAACTCCAAAGTCGCAGCCACCCTTGTAGAGCAGGGAAACGAGGAAGTCCAGTTGTAAAAGAGACCATACAGCCGGACCATGATATACGAAAGGGTCTCATAATTCCATCCACACCCGTAGAAACATGTCTTGCCCCTGTCAAGTTAATCCTGTCTAAGAAGACCCTTTCCCTCATAGCTCTAGTAGATTCAGGAGCGTCCTCATGTTTCATTGATGAAGGACTCGTTAAGAAACATGGAATTCCAGTACTTCGAAAGAACAGACCAGTAGTAGCCGAAGTAGTAGATGGACGGCCTCTAGCATCGGGGAATATAACCATGGAAACCATACCACTAAGAGTACACCTTGGTGACCATGATTCACACATATGTTTCAATGTAATATCGAGTCCAGCAAATATGGTTATCATCGGAATGCCGTGGTTAAAGAAACATAATCCAGAAATTAATTGGGAAAAGAATAAAATCACCCGTCGAGATATCCAGAAGAACCCAACATATGTTGGAGCTAAAGCCTTCATACATGCAGTAAGGAAGGAACCTACATATATGATCTATGCCATACCAGCTCAAGAATCCAAGAAAGATGATCCAGTACAGCTACCCAATCAGTACAACGGCTTTGAAGATGTTTTTGAAAAGAAGAATGCAGATATCCTTCCAGAGCATAGACCTTATGATTGTCCCATAGATCTTCAAGAGGGAACACAACCACCCTTTGGACCAATCTACAGACTATCTCCAGAGGAACTTACAGAACTACGCAAGAACATTGATGAGAATCTAGCAAAGGGGTTTATCAAACACTCGAAGTCTCCAGCAGGAGCTCCTATTCTATTTGTAAAGAAGAAGGATGGGACTCTCCGGATGTGTGTAGATTATCGTGGATTGAACAAAGTCACTATAAAAAACAGATACCCTCTACCACTCATATCAGAGCTCTTGGAACGCCTTGGAAAAGCAAAATTCTTCACGAAAATTGATCTTCGAGGAGCTTACAACCTTGTCAGGATCAGAGAAGGAGACGAATGGAAGACAGCATTTCGAACAAGGTATGGGCATTTTGAATATGTAGTTATGCCCTTCGGTCTTACAAATGCTCCAGCTGTCTTCCAACATATGATGAATGATATTTTTCGAGAATATTTAGATGATTTTGTTGTAATATACCTTGATGATATCTTGATATTTTCAAAAAATCTAGAGGATCATGAAGATCATGTAAAGATAGTCCTAGAGAAACTAAGAGAAAAAGGATTGTATGCGAAATTGGAGAAGTGTTCTTTTCATAAGACAGAAGTGGAATTTTTAGGGTACATAGTATCAGATAAAGGAATTTTTATGGACCCTAAGAAGATTGAGACAATCCTTGATTGGCAACCACCTTCATGTGTTCGAGATGTACAATGTTTTTTGGGGTTTGCCAATTTCTATAGGATATTCATCAGAGATTACTCCAAGATAGTGACACCTCTTACCAAGCTTACAGGGAACTCCAAATTCTCATGGACCGAAGAAGCAGAGAAGGCCTTTCAGACCTTGAAATCAGCATTCACTACTGCTCCAATCCTAGTTCATCCTGATTCTAGTAAGCCCTTCTTCCTTGAGACAGATGCATCGGACTTTGCTCTAGGGGCCATTCTTTCCCAATATGGAGATGATGGACAACTACATCCAGTTGCATATCATTCAAGGAAGTTTTCCCCTCCAGAAATTAATTATGAAATTCATGATAAAGAACTCCTTGCCATAGTAGACGCGTTTGATACCTGGCGTCACCATCTAGAAGGAGCAGCTCATAAAGTCATTGTATATTCAGATCACAAGAACCTAGAGTATTTTATGACCACCCGGATCCTCAATAGAAGGCAATCTCGATGGAGTAACTTTTTATCCAGATTCGACTTTGTCATCACATACCGTCCAGGACGTCATCAATGTCAGTCAGATGCCCTATCCAGAAGATCTTACCTTGCACCAAAGAAGGGTGAAGAGGCCTTTGATCAACAAGAGAGTGTATTACTCAAGCCCGAGCATCTCCAGTTAGCAGCTATCTCTTCAAGCCATCATGAAGATTCAGCCTTGAATCAGTTGATCCGTGAGAATCTACCACAGGATGAATTGTTTTGTAACGTTAAGCAGAAAGCTCAAGAAGGAAAATTCCAAGAAGTAAACGAATTTCAGGAAAAGGATGGTTTACTACTCTATAAGAACCTATTGTATGTCCCTCCAGGAAAGCCCAGGATCCAAGTACTTCAACAACGCCATGACAACCTTGCAGCAGGACATTTTGGAGTAAATAAAACAATAGAACTCATATCAAGGGACTTTTGGTGGCCTCAGATGTGGAAGGAAGTCAAAGAATACATTCGAACCTGTGATACTTGCAATAGATCTAAGGTACCCCGACATAAACCTCATGGCCTCTTGCAACCTCTACCTATTCCAGAAAGGCCATGGGCTTCATTGTCGATGGATTTCATCACAGATCTACCAAAGTCAGATAAGTATGATGCCATTCTTGTTATTGTGGATAGATTTACAAAGATGGCACACTTCATTCCAACTACCAAGGCAATCACAGGTGCAGCCACTGCCAGACTTTTTCTTAGGTACATATTTAGGCTTCATGGATTGCCTGATGACATTGTCAGTGATCGAGGTCCACAGTTCATATCCAGCTTTTGGAACAGTCTTTGCAAGCTCCTTGGTGTTCAAGTTAAACTATCTACAGCAAATCATCCACAGACTGATGGACAAACAGAACGAGTGAATCAAGTCCTGGAGCAATATCTCCGTTGCACTAGCAACTATCACCAAAATGACTGGTTTGAGTTGTTACCCTTTGCAGAGTTTGCCTATAACAATAGTGTTCATGCATCTACTAAGCAAACTCCCTTCTTTGCAAACTATGGACAACATCCAAGGATGGATATACAACTCTCAAATCATGTCAAGAACCCAGCTGCCAGAGACAAGGCCCAGTACCTGATGGACATTCACAAAGAACTGAAGGAAGAGATCCATAAAGCTCAACAACAATATAAGTACTATGCAGATCAACATCGTGTCCAGAATCCATCGTATCAAATTGGGGATAAAGTATGGTTACTCCGAAACAATTTACAAACTTCAAGGCCTTGTGCAAAGTTAGATCATCAAAAGTTTGGACCATTTACCATCTTGGCCAAGATTAATCCAGTCACCTTCAAACTCCAGTTACCGAGTACCATGAGAATACATCCAGTTTTCCATGTATCCATGTTGGAACCATATCAGATTTCACCATTGAGGGGGGAGAGACCTAGTCCTTCACCACCTATTGAGATTGATGATCATGAAGAATTTGAAGTCGAGCATGTCCTAGATTCCAGAATATCCCGGGGAAGATTGGAATACCTTATTCATTGGAAAGGGTATGACATCAGTGATCGTACTTGGGAACCTGCAGAAAACCTTCAGAGAGCACCAATCAAGGTTCGAGAATTCCATAAGAAAAATCCAACGAAGCCGAGACCAGATAACATGACCGCTCCTCGTGGAACTCGTCGCTTGAGGGGGAGGTGATGTCATGGACGAAGGAAACCATCCTGAACCTAAGATTCCATGTGAACCCTGTATCTCATGATTGGTTCAGAATTAGGAGAAACCAATGCTTCCATTGCGTCCGGAATGTGCCAAAACCCCAAGATCAACTGTCTATTCGCTGAATTCTGACATTGGGAGGTCTTGTTACAAATCGATGACATCATGATGACATCATCAGTTCGCAACCGCCTTGGGAACCGCCCTTGAAAACCTATATAAGGAGGGGTTGGCCACATTCATAATCAGTCTTGCCAATGCCAGTCTTGGGAGCTCAAGGAGTCGTGACCTCCAAGTAAGTACATTCAAGTTCCAGTTCAAGTTCTAGTCTTGTTTCTAGCTCTAGTCTTGTCTAGTCTTGTATTGTGGACATCCTTTCTTGTCCTATTGTAATCTCGTAGTACGAGATCCTTTCTAGTTATTTCTTGTATCCAGTTCATATCCCTGAGGGGATTTCTTGTAATCGAGATATCTTGTTTCCTACCTACGATCCCGGGTTGTGGGATCTCCTGTATCATCTCTAGTCGAGTTTTCCATACCTATTGGTCCCGGGTTGTGGGACATCTTGTATCGATCGTATATTCTTGTAGCATTTTCCCTTCGTGGGTATTCTTGTAATCAGAACTGTGTTTCCGAAATCTTGTCTTGTGTAGTCAGAGAGCACAATCTAGTGCTCCCCTGACAGAATCCAACTCACTCTTCATGGCACGCTCCCACTTGACATGATCCTCTGTCTGCATAGCCTCTTTGTAGCAAGAGGGCTCACCGGCATCTGTTAGCATAACAAAATCTAAACCTGGAACATATCTATCAGGTGGATATGAGATGCGTGCAGAACGTCTCAATGGTTGCTGAACAGGAACATGTGCAGACTGATCTGAATGGACATTCTCTTGAACATCCCTATGTGCAGCATTTTTATGCATGCTAATCGGAGGACTAGTATCCTCAAACACCACTCTTCTCACTTCAACCTCCTTAATCGGCTGTTTATGCATCTTAGACTCATTAAAAATGACATCACTACTTCTGATCACTGACCGTGTTTCAAGATCCCATAAGCGATATCCAAATTGTCCTTCTCGACCATATCCAAGAAAAATGCATTTCTTTGACTTATGGTCCAACTTCTGTCTAAGATTCTTGGGTATATGAACATATGCTTCACACCCAAAAACTCGAAGATGATCATAATATGGTGGTTTCCCTGTCCATAACTCTTGTGCCACTTTCAGACCTTTGGCAGTACTAGGTGAAAGGTTAATCACATGAACTGCAGTCAATACTGCTTCTGCCCAAAAACCTTGTGAGAGGTTTGCATGATGCAACATAGAGACTACTCTATCTTGAATAGTTCTATTCATCCTCTCAGCTACACCATTCTGTACTGGGGTATAAGGAGCTGTAAACTCTCTACGAATCCCTGTACACTGACAGAAAAGGCTGAATTCATGTGAGGTATACTCACCCCCATTATCTGAACGTAAAGCCTTAAGCTTAGTTCCTTTTTCAGTCTCAACTGAAGCAAGCCATTTTCTGAAAGTAGGGAATACATCATCCTTCGATTTGATAGGATATACCCAGACTTTTCTAGTAGCATTATCTATGAAAGTGACAAAGTAAAGAGAACCACCTAAGGACCTAGTGGGCATAGGACCACACACATCTGTATGGACAAGATTTAAAGGCTGAATTGAAGAGTCAATGTGCGTTTTACGCACATTTCTGGTTTGCTTTCCATATTGACAATGCTCACAAAATGAAAAATCAGAGAAAGATAACACAGGTAAGTAGCCAGAACGAGAAAGATTTTCCATTCCACTACGAGATATATGGCCCAAACGACCATGCCAAATACAAGCCATAGGCTGTTCAGTAACAGCTAACAAGTGTTCTTTCTGTGATACAAATAAAGGGTAAAGTGAGCCAACTTTCCTTCCTTTTGCAATAACCATATTGCCCTTTGATATACGAAAGGACTGAGCATAGAAGACCACCTTGTAACCAAGGTCATCAAGTTGACCAACTGACATCAAACTGCGTGATAACTGAGGTACATGGCGTACAGTATGCATAGTAAATTTTGAACCGTCAATGAACTGCACAATCACATCTCCAATCCCCACAACATCACACTGGTAAGAGTCACCAAGTCTCACGGTACCAAGAGACTTTGCTGCATAATTAGAGAACCATTCTCTATGTGGTGTCACATGGAAAGAAGCACCATAATCTAGCAGCCAGGTGTGGGAAAGAGAATCAGCCATAAGTGCCTCAGATGGCACAGTACTATCAAGTGTCAACACATCAGCATCATCAGAAATAGCATTAATTTCTTCAATCTTCACAGTCGAAGTAGATGGTGCAGGTAACTGTTTAACATGCCCATCAACATTCTGTCCTTTACCTTTAGCATTCTTTAATGCATAACAGTCTTTCTTCATGTGTCCTTTCTTATGACAATAATGGCATTCAATATCCCTCTTCCTTGATTTACTTCTGCTCTTATTCCGTTGACCATTCTTTTCCTTGTTCTTGCTCCTGCCACGTTGTTGATTCTTTCCTTGGTAAGAATCACGAACATTATATGCATCTCCACTCTGAGTGCCAACCATAGATTTTCTACGAATCTCCTCACTCAAGAGTGCTCCACATATGTCATCATAGAGGAGTTTACCACCTGGTGCACTATTGCTAATAGCTGTGCAAAATGTATCCCATGATGATGGCAGGGTGCATAACAGCAATACTACTTTCATTTCATTGTCCATATCCATTTTCTGAGCCTGTAACTGGGAGAATATGGCATCAAACTCATTTAGATGAGCACCAACACTATCTGTGTCCTTCATACGAAGGTCGTATAATTTTCTCATCAGTACTTTATTTGATGCCGTCTCTTTTTCATATGTATTGCATAACTTCTTCCAAAGCTCCTCTGCACTTTCACAGTCTAATACTGTAAAGTAAACATTATCTGCTAGGTGCAAGCGAATGGTAGACCTGGCCATTTCATCTAACTCATCCCAATCATCTTCATCCATGTCAGCAGGCTTCTATGAAATCCCATTTACTTGCTTCCATTGCCTTCTTTGAATCAGCACATCTTTAATCTGATTCTTCCATAGAGCAAAGTTTGTGCCATCAAATTTTCGGATCTCAAAATGGTCTTTGCCCTGCAGGTTATAGCTCCTCCTCGGAACGCTAGCACTAGACCCTGATCCACCGGATGTGCCTGAGACCTCTGATGCCATGATCGTAGAGAACTGAATAGAATGATAATGGAGCTAGAAGAGTCCAAACACCAACAAATAAGTGTATCAAGGAGTAAATCGACCACTATATAGTTGACTAAACCAGAAATCTGGAAAAATTTTGCCAGAGTATCCTCTGCAATATTAGCATATGACCAGTGTCAAAGTATCATAAAACTGCACGTACTGACATGTCTACCTGCATAGTGAATCACTGACTCCACTGCATATAATCAGTTACCCAATAGAAGCCAACTAGGCTTATCGAGCACCTATGAACAACTATCATACATCTCCTATGGCGAGGCTGGGTAAGTCTTCCACCTGCATCACCGAAGAGACCCCGACATCTAGGTGTCTCCCAGTTAAGAAAACCTCACCATGACCCTCTTTATCAAACGTAAAAGGCTTTATGCAAAGAACGTAACCGCCATATCAATGCCCACATGGACGTACATAAGCGGTGTTATGTAGGTGTTAAAACCCTAAAACCCTAATCTTAAATATTTAACCCTAAAACCCTAATCCTATTTTCATATATTTGATGTAAAAAAAAAAACTTCAAAATAGAAATCGGATTATATGTGTGTATGTATGCATGTTTGTGTATATGTGTGTGTATGTATGCATGTGTACATGTGTGTGTGTATGTATACATGTGTATACATGTGTGTGTATGTGTATGTGTGTGTCTGTAGGCATGCATGTGTGTGCATGTGTGTGTATGTGTGTGTATGTATGCATGCATGTATGTGTATGTGTGTGTATGTGTATGCATGTGTATACATGTGTGTGTATGTATACATGCATGTGTGTATATGTGTGTATGTATGCATGTGTGTATATATGTGTGTATGCATGCATGCCCGTATATGTGTGTGTATGTGTGCATGCATGTGTGTATATGTGTGTATATATGCGTGTGTGTATGTATGTGTGTATATGTGTGTGTGTATGTGTATGTATGCATATGTGTATATATGTGTGTGTATGTATGTGTGTATGCATGTGTGTAAATTTATGTGTGTGTGTGTGTGTATGCATGCATATGTGTATATGTGTGTGTGTTGGTAAGCATGCATGTGTGTATAAGTGTGTGTATGTAAGCATGCATGTGTGTACATGTATGTGTGTATGTATGCATGTGTAAATTAATGTGTATCTTCATTTCTCTTTCTCTCTCTCTCTCTCTCTCTCTCTCTCTCTCTCTCTTTCTCTCTCTTTCTCTCTCTCTCTCTCTCTCTCTCTCTCTCTCTCTCTCTCTCCTTCTCTCTCTATCAATAGCGAATAAAAGAACCACTTACAAGTATGTCCCTCTTTGAATCGTTGTCGTCAAAGCGTAATGTAGGTCGTGTCTCTTCCAATTCCAAACAATCGACGCCAAAGAACTTCTGCAAAATCAACGAAAAGAGAAATTAGAAACCCTAAAGCATAGAGAAACACAAACGCTAACAGTACGCGCAGCACTTACCATGATGTGAGATCTAAGCCGAGAGAGAGTGTGTGTGTAGAGACAGAGATCCGTGTGTGTGTGTGTGTGTGTGCACAAGACAATGCAGGTTCACGCGCGCAACTTCGACAGTAGACCGACAGTACTCAAACACGCGCAGAAATATGAAGTTTTGCTCTCGGGTTCGCGGTATGTTTAAAACTCGCCGTCGGTATAGGCGTCCCCCGACGCCTATACCGACGCTTATACCGACGGCTGCGGGCCACACTGACGATCCATTTAAAACGGTCATACCGACGGTCACTTGATCGTTGGTATGTCTTAGTGAGATTTTCCGAGGGCTATACCGATGTCGACTATGACCGTCGGTATATGCAGTGTCGGTATGCCCCTCATATGTTGTAGTGGGACATATATAGACACGTATAGAGCTTATTTTCGACATCTCTTTTGGTCCTCTCTTTGCACTCTGTGGCTACAAGCCTACTGTAGGAAGTCACTTTGTGGTGATGATACAGAGCGTGGGCTTCCCAGTGAAGGGCTAATAGCACTGTAGTGTAAAGAAAAGGCTTGGTTTTGTCATTCACTTTGAGTTAGTGGTATTTCCGTGCTCTTCAATTAGAGCAAGTCTTCATACCTTTGTACTGAGCAGTGCAAGTCTTAATCTAGTTGTGTTCATTTTATTGGATGAATCTCTTGTATTGATTTTTTTTTTGTTCTCGATTGACATGTTAGCACAGAGCATCAGCTTTTGGAGCATTTGCTTTGCCTAAGTTGTAATCATCTGTTCGAACTAAGGAGTGGTTTAGTCTTCCACTATTATCATTTCTCATTAATCTTCTCCCTGAGTATTTACAATTCTTTGCAATTATTATGATTTGCTTGCTCACAGAAATGTTAAAGGGTATACTTCCCTAAGGAGAACCTCCCTTGAGTAGGCGGAGTACTAAAAGTAAATATTGCATGATCTTGCTAAAAGTAGATACCCCAGTACCTCTTCTACAGTTTGGCACGCCCAGTGGGACACTTGCACTGCTGTGAGAGGCCCTGAGCATAGTAAATAGTCTTTTTCCATTATTTTTTTCCCTATTGCATCTTGCAAGTAGGTACATGACCCATACGCGAGCAGATAAGGAGCCTCTTCATGTACGAAGGAGCCTTAAAAAGTTAGCTATATCTTTGACTAGTGAACCAACATCCCCTCTACCTCCTTTGAATTTATGCGTTGATTTGGGTGCATCTCCACTATCAAAAGAAAAGCATAGGAGAACATTAGACTTCTCCTCAGATACATCAGAGAAAACACCAGTGCAAATAGAGGATCTCTCTCATTTACTCTCTAGACTCAATATCAAGTTCCCAACCTTCAAGGGACAAGCTTATGAGGATGCTCATGATCATGTCAAGAGACTCATCTCCTTATGCCATGAACGAGGTTTGCAGACTCGCAAGATGCAATGCTGGTACTCTTCCCATCCACATTGGAAGGCCTTGCTGACAAATGGTAGAGTCAATATGCAGATGGCCATTTTGCTACATGGGAGGCTCTAAAGATGGTGTTCTCATAGACATTTCGACCAAGTGACTCCTCGAAAAGAGCTCTAGATCAGCTAGAGAACGAAAGGCTAAGATCAGCTGAATCCTTCCATAAACTTCACACTAGGACAAAAGCACTAGTTGCATGTTTTGCCACATGATCTAGGTGATTTCTTGGTTAAAAAATGGATAGAAAAAGCTCTGTCTAGGTCATCTCAGGAGAAGCTATGTGAGTCTCTTAGATTGGATGCAACCCTTAATGATTTTGTTGCAGCAGCATCACGCATTGAAGAAGTTAGGCAACATTTTGAAAGGGAAACACAAACAAATTATGCAGCAGAAATAGAACCTATTGTGCAATTGAGGAAAGAACTGGAGGCATTGAGAATGCAACAAAATCACCAAGAAGAGAAGGTCTTGCCACCGCTGCGTCGCACTGATGATGAAGTAGCCCAACTTCATCGCGAGTTAGAAGATTTGCCGACCACTCCGGATACAACAAGGCAGATTTGGTGTTCAATATGTAACAACAATGGACATTCCAATGCTAATTGTCCTAACAAGGTAAGCTGTCAATTTTGTGGAAAGGACAGCGATGAAGCTAGAGACTGTTACTACCTCAAGGGTACACAGCAACAAGGTAACCCTCAAGCTCTGGATTCATATTTTGCTAGTACTTCAAATGCACCTAATAGAGAGGAGAATCGTACAACAAAGCCTAGATATAATAGGCCATTGATGTGTTATCGTTGTGGTGAATATGGCCATATGCAAAATAGTATTCCCTTCCAGAAGATGCACCTCCTTGTCAACATTGTCCAGAGGCCAAGGATCACTATACCAAAGATTGCCCAAAAGCCGCCTCGCTCCAATTCACATGATTGCAATCTCCCCACAAGTAGAAGGTATGACCACTCAGTCTTATGTTCTTTCATCTTCTTCAATACCCATGATGACTAGAGCCAGACAAGCGGCAACAACCTATGGAGAGGAACAACAAGGACTCTAGGATAGAGAGGAGGAAAAGAAGACGATATGGAAGGGCCAAGTAGATATTGAAGGAACTTATGAAAGGATGGCTACTTCACTAAGAGACCAACCAAAAAGTCTGCAAGAAGACACACATGAGGTAAACATTGAGTAGATCTTGAAAGGTATTCATCTCAAGGTTAGTCTGTATGAACTCATAAAGATGGATTAAAAAATAAGAAGTGACTTATTTAAGATTGTACACTCTGCTTACTTGAGCCAACCACCTAGCATAGATGGTTTCATGGTTGATTTTCCCCCTGCACCCCTAGCAGACTACCAAAGCTCAAGGTTATCTGTTCTTATAAAGGATGAAGCTCTCATAGGTGTGATTATAGATGGAGGCTCTAGCATTAATTTGATGCTAGATTTCACAATGAGGAAACTGGATTTGAAACCCACCAAGATGGCACCATTCATAGTTACCCTAGTAGATCAACATCTAGTTGCACTAGTTGGCATTATTGAAAAGGTACTGATGATAGTACAGGGTTGTTACTTTGTTCTAGATTTTGTAGTTATTGCACTTCTGCAGGAGACTTCTTACCCTTTACTTCTGGGTAGACCTTCGCTAAGGCAAGCAAAAGTTTTGCAAGATTGGGGGAAAAACAAACTGTGGATTTCAACAAACACCAATATCCAACTGCAACTACATTTGGAAGAAAGATTCGACTCAAGGAAAACTACAAGGTATATTCTGGACACTCAGCTAATGCCCTCTTTACCCCAAGAAGATGATACATTATTGAATTGGATGATGGAAAGTACAAAGTGTTGGACGCCGGAAATCAATGAAATAGAGAAAGAAGTTGCAGAGGAAGGAGTTGTAGAAAAGGTCCATGAAGTTCACAAGGAATTAGAGAATGAGAGTTTGCACTTGAGTACAAACAACGAAGGGGAAACAACTATAGAAGTATCAGGGAAGGAAAGTTATGAGCCTGAATGCAGAGAAGATCTCCCCTTTTCGGATATACCTCAAGGATGGACCAGAGAACATATTCCAGAGTATAAGCTAAACTCCACTCCTGCATACAGTGGAGATGATTTCTCAAGTAACACTAGTCCTGAAGCACTGGTTCAAGAAGTAAATCTAGGGGATGAAGAGAACCCTCAAGTAGTCCACTTGGCCTCTTGGCTATGGCAATATCCCCCTTTACTGCAGAAGGTAACTTCTTTACTTTTTTCTTACAAAAATGTCTTCGCATAATCCTACAAAGATCTAACAGGGATACCAGAGGAGCTTGGGTTAGACCGAATACCCTTGGTGGAGGGAGCCGCGCCTGCCACAAGTAGGCCATATCAACACAATCCAAAGTATGCAGAGGTGATAAAGTTGGAAATTACAAAATTAGAAGAAGCAGGTATAATTGTTGTAGTGGAACATTCCAAGTGGCTTTCTTCTATGGTTATTGTAACCAAGAAAAATAGTGGAAAAATAAGTATGTGTTGATTTTCATGCCTTGAATAAGGTAACTAATTAATTTGGATTTCCTCAGCCCTTCATAGAGCAAGTACTTGAGGAAGTAGCCGGTCACACTTTGTATAGCTTCTTGGATGGTTTTAGTGGCTACAATCATATAGTGATCCATCCTGATGATGGAGACAAAACAACCTTCATCACTCCATGTGGCACTTATGGCTATAACCGCATGGCTTTTGGCTTGAAAAATGCACCAGCTTCATTTAAAAGAACAATGTATCTGATATTGGGAAAGTGGTTAATAACCTTTCTGGGCATTTTCAAGGATGAATTTTCAATCTTTTCAGGCACAGATAAAAGAGCAGCAGTTCAAGATTTTCATGATCATTTGGAAGATATAAAGGAAATCTTTGAGCAATGTCTCAAAACAGGTTTGAAGTTAAATCCTCCTAAATGTCACTTTTTGGTCACTAAGGGTACTCTTCTTGGTCATGTAGTATCTGCTGAAGGGATAACGGTTGACCCTACAAAGGTTACTGCTATCCTTTCCATGCCTATTCCACAAAGCTTAAAGGAAGTGCAAAGTTTTTTAGGCCATGCAGGATACCATAGAAGATTTATACGAATGTATTCAGAAATAGCTAAGCCTTTGTCAAGGATTACCAGTAAAAAGTTCCCCTTCTCATGGAGTGCTAAAGCTGAGAGACCATTTTGTGAGCTAAAATTGAGGTTACGTACTGCTCCAATTTTAAGTGTTCCTAACTCGTCATTGGACTTTCATGTGCATACAAATGCCAGTCTTCATGCTGTTGGTGCGGTTCTAGCTCAACCATCATCACACAAGGTTGATAGACCTATCTCCTATGCTAGCACACTACTCACGAAGGCATAAAGGAACCACAGTACGACCGAAAGGAAAGGTTTGGCTATTGTATTTTCTCTTCAGAAGTTTTGGCATTACCTTCTTGATGTACATTTTATAGTCATATGTGACCATCAGCCCTTGAAGTACTTGATAAACAAGCCTAGTGTAATGGAAGGGTTTGGAGATGGTTACTCGTGTTTCAAGAATTTAACTTTGATAGTCAAATTGAGAAAGGAAGAGAGCACTACATGGCAGATCAAGTATTGGGGACTGCAATGAGCGAGAAGGCAATAGGTATTAATGATGAACTAGTGGATAGTAATCTCTTCCTAGTAGCAACTCAGGCTGATTGGTATGATGGAATTCTCCATGTTCTCACTACTGGAAAACTCCCAAAACACTTGACACCTATAGAAAAGAGAAGATTGCTCCTTAAAACCAAAGCGTACTCACTTATAAATGGAACTTATATAGATATTGTCAGGATGGTATCTTGAGAAAGTGTGTTTATCCAGAGAAGGTAACCCTTTTGCTTGAGGCTGCACATAGTGAAGGGCATCTAAAAGGGGAAGATTTGGCTCATAGAATCATCCACAAAGGACTATGGTGGCCTCATGTCTACACGGATGCGATCAAGTTTGCTAAAGAATGCCACATTTGCCAGAGATGTGCTCCTATGCCAACAGATTGAATTTCCAACCATTAGTCATATCTATAGGATGGCTTCCATTTGAACGATAGGGTCTTCATTTCATAGGACCAATTAGTCCAATTGGTAAACCTAGGGGTAAGAAGTATATTATGATGGCCACATGCTCTGCCACTAAATGGATAGAGGCTAAAGCTACTGTGGACTGTACAACCTTAACAGTAGCTAAGTTCTTATATAAATGTATTTTTTTTCAAGATTTGGTTGCCCACTGGAAATCACTAGTGATAGAGGCACACATTTTGTAAATCAATTGCTCAAGTTTATATTTGACACGTACAAGGTTTTTCATAAAAAGTCATGTGCCTACTATCCAAGGGCGAATGGCCAAGCAGAAAGCTCCAATAAGATTTTGATTGGATTGCTTCGCAAATTATCTTTTGATCATCAAAGCTTCTGGCCACAAGCATTGATCGTTGCAATTTGGGCTTTCAGAACTACAAAGAGGGAACCACTCGGGAGAGTCCGTTTCGCTTAGTATATGGAGAAGAGCCATTAGCACCATTCGAATTTATTATCAAAAAAGAAATTGGAGCCAAAACCATTGGAATTGAACCTCCAATTAGGAGACTGGTGGCATTGGAAGAATAGAGAGAAGGAGCAATGTAGTGCAAAAGATTACAGGACAGGTATCTTAGGTCCAATGAAGTACAGGAAGGATCCTTGGTTTTGGTGCATCAAATTCCAGCAGTTTCAACCAAATTGGCACCAACATGGATAGGACCATATAGGGTGGTAAAGGTATTACCACATGGAGTAGTACATCTTGAGGATTTGCAGGGTAAAAGGATACCGCTAGTTAATATCTCCAGGGTGAAGAATTACCTACATTAAGTCAAGATGGAAGAATTTCATCCACTATACATACCACATTTCATTAAGTGTGCAGTTTAATTTGGTCTATTCAATAAGTGAATGAAGGAAAAGTTGCACTGTAGCCCAACCCACACCGCCCCACCCACAGCCCCCGCCCACCCACCTAGTCCCCATCCCTCTCTCTGTCTCTCTCTCTCTCTGTCTCTCTCTCTCTCTCTCTCTCTCTCTCTCTCTCTTTCTCCCCCCATAGCTTGGAATCAATTGAAATGTGTAGAATCAGGAACCAAAACATTCTCTACAATATGGTACAATCACATTTGGAAAAGCCTAAGTACACCTCTCGATTGAAAGGAGCAAAATCATGAGAAAATGAGATAAGCAAGCAAAGGGACTGCTTGCTGGAGTTTATGACTTTACTAAACTAGGTGGGAAACTTGTGGAATGCATACAAGAAAAGAAACAAAGGTGGGATGGTGCTTATATAGAGTTTTATTTTCCCTAAAATCTAGCTAACCACCCACCAATCAATGTAGGTGTAGTTTTTGGTGGTGTCTTTATGAGATTTCAATTTGATTTTGGTGGAGCTTCTAACTTGATTCCATGACTTTGGGTCCTCCTTTTTCATTAGTGCACTTGCAAAACACATGGTTTGCATGATTGAGACTTGATTTTCAATACTCCCACTCAAGCCTCAATGGCTAGGTCCTTCATTCCAATGCATGCCTTAAAGTTTTGTAGCTTTATTCCATCCAAAGCTTTGGTAAAAATATCTCCATATTGGTCCTTTGTATTGACATGATCCACCTTAACATCCTTTGACATGATCTTCTCTCTAATAAAGTAGTAATGCACTTATATATGCTTCCACCTTGCATAGAACACTAGATTTTGAGCCAAGCATATGCTACTTATGTTGTCACAAAAATTAGGTACTTGATTAACCTACAAATCAAGATCCGCAAACAACTTCTTGAGCCATATAAGCTCACATGAGACTTGTGCTAATCCTTTATACTCACCTTCGATCGATGAGGGAGCCACTCTTGGTTGTTTCTTTGACATCGATGAGATGGTCTTTCTTCCCTAGCATGATAACATATCCACTAGTGCTCCTCCTATCATTTTTGGAACCTAATTTAATTCTAATGGATTTGAAATGGGCTTGCAATCACACAAGCTAAAACATCTTCAAAAGATCTAGAATGCATTTACTTCAATCATAAGGAAGTACCTTAAAATCCCTAAATAAGACAAGCTTCCTCTTCATGTCCTTGATGTTGGGTTCATCATCCCGTTTAATGATCAAATCATCAACATACATACAAATGAAAACAAATTTTCTACCTTCCTTTTTCACAAAGAGTGGTGGGTCTCCATGACTCTAATGGTATCCAAATTTTACCAAGTAGTCCACAAATCTTTGGTTCCAAGCCCTTGGGATGCTTGAGTCCACAAAGAGCCTTCTTAAGCTTACATACATGATGTCGAAACCTCTCATGTTCAATGCCTTGGGGCTGGTCCATGAAGACTATCTCTTCAAGCTCTCCATTCAAGAAAGCAATCTTCACATCCAACTCGTACATCTTCCAATCTTTTGAGGCTCAAAATGGAATGAAGCTTCTTATGGTCGACATCTTAGCTAGTGGAGTGAATGTTTCCTCAAACTCTATGCCATAGGTTTGAGAAAAACCTTTGGCAACTAGCCTTGCTTTATACCTAGAGATCCTCCCATCTACATGCCTCCTTATCTTGTACACCCATTTGTTGCCAATGACTTTCATGTCCTTCATTCTTAGCACCAATGACCAAGTATCATTTTCTTCAAGTGCCTTGAATTCCTCCTTCATGGCTTCAATCCACTCCCTATTCTTATTTGCTTCTTCAAAAAAATAGGTTCTTCACGAGCAAAAACTTGACTTATGTAGGCATAGTGTTTTGCAATACTTGAATCATATATATATATATATATATATATATATATATATATATATATATATATATATATATATATATATATATATATATATATATATATATATATATATGTGTGTGTGTGTGTGTGTGTGTGTGTGTGTGTATGTGGGTGTGTGCTCGTTTGTGTGCGCGCGCCTGTGCGCTATGTATGTACATGAAAAGAACGACTTTTTTTTTTCCGATTTTGCATATGAAAGGCATATATCTTTTTTCGAGTGAATGAAGTTACATAAATAATACTACACTCTCAATTATTTGATCAAAGACTAAACAAAAAGCACAGTCGATGATTTGAAGTGCATGGTTGAAAAATGCTTTCTTTGGATCATGTCTTAAAGTCTCGTGTAAAGTCTCATGTGTTCTTTGGATAGAGCCTTCAATGTGGAACGTTTTATCACTACTTCCACTCATTGACATTTCTCCTTGTGATTTCAGATCCACACTTCTCCTTGCGAGAATGGCTGATCTCAACGATTGTTAGATTCTAGAAAGCCCGCTTTTTTAGCATTTGGACTTAGTTGAATCTAATTAGAACCAAAGAAGATTTGAGTTTTTTCTTTTTGCAGGAGGAAATACCGCTCACATTCAAGTTCTTAAACTTTTGAAGATGGGATTGGTAGATTAGTCGATAATCTTTTGATTCAGAAAAAAAGTAACTCTCAATGTTGAATCGATGTGTTTCCACCAATTTCTTTTTAAATTTCTCAAACTTTTGAAGATGGGATTGGTAGATTTGCCGATAATATTCTTTTGATTTGTTACACTTTCCAATGCGGAATGGAAGTGTTTCTTCACATTGATTTTTCAGAAAAAAGTAACTTCGGCCGAGGCCGAATCTCTGTATAGAGTGAATTTGCTTAGTGCACTTGGGATCCTCTAGCGTATCCCACAAACCAGTGGTAGGATGGTATCTTGACATTTTAGCTTATTAAGAAGAGCTAGAAAATGCGTTGGACTATAGTTTTCATTTGTTTCTGTCACTCAACGTCAGATAAATGCATAGGGGTACATCCATAGCAGAATCACATGGATGTGTTTGCAGAGGAGGTTGCAAGAAATACCTATCTCAATTCTTGAATGCTCAGATTAGGAGGCCCATAATTACTACCTTGAGATTCGTATTTAGGCGAGACAGTGAGTGCGTCATACAGGATGGACATGGGTTGGTATAGATTCACATGCACATGCATAGATTCACCATTATTTTCATTGTCAGGCACAAAAATGAAACATCATTGTGAAAGGATGGTTATTTATGTGTAAGTTATTAAAATGTTAGATCCATTATTTAGTTCCTAAGAACTTGTCTATTTTACAATGGATCTGATCAAAATGGTTTCCTACAATAACAATTTTATTACAAACTTGCGTAGAACCAAGATAATGCATTACTGGCTATGTTATTACTCTCTTATGGATGACTTCATTTCCTTGCACAAAATTAAAACTAATGCTTATAACTTCTAGTATAGCTTGAAAGTTTTGTTATCCACTCATACCTAGTCCTCCAACGAGCACTCCATGGAAAGTGATGGGGTTTCCAGTGGTATATTTTCCTCCATCTCCCGTGTAATAAAGTTATAGGAAAGAGATGGTTGAACCACACCCTTGAGAGATAGGAGATGGTTGAACTAAACCCTAAGAGAGAGGATTAGGAAGGAATCCTCAACCATGGCTTTTGGGGCAAGTGGTTAGCCCATCACATTCCTAACAAAGAGGTTGTGAGTTCAATACCTTACATTTGTACCAGAGCCTAGGAAGTAGGCTTGGGAAAGGTGGATTCATCGAATGGCGTCCAAAAAAGGCGCTTCGGCATCGTCTATATGAAAGGGTACAAAGTAGCGCACGTCGCTTTCACAATTAGCCTAACAGAGATTGAGGTGTATCTCTCAATCCGTAGGTCGGATTGACGCATGTAATATACCATTGGAAAGCTCTCCAAACGAGCTTGCTGAATCTACTGAGATAGTTGGGAAGTGTAAATCTCTTGGAAAACCATGGTTGGTACTTGATTGAGGGCTCAAGATACCAAACATGGGTGAGAACAAGGTAAGAGACTGAGTTTGAGAACAAGGAGCCAAGACACCAAGGTTGCAAACAACAAGATTCAAGACACCAAGGCTGACAGAAGGGGTTCAAGTGATCAAGGTTGTGAACAAAGTTCAAGGAACTGTGCGAGGTTGTGGACATTAGGGTACCTAGGGAGTTCAAGGGGTTGATCACTGAGGCTAGAGGGATACGAGAGTAGATCATTGACGACAATATTTGACCAAGAGGGGAAGAATGTAATAAAGTGATAGGAAAGAGATGGTTGAACCACACGCTTGAGAGATAGGAGATGGTTTAATTACACCCTAAGAGAGAGGATTAGGAAGTTATCCTCAACCATGTCTTTTGGGGTAAGTGGTTAGCCCATCACATTCCTAACCAAGAGGTTGTGAGTTCAATTCCTTACATCATGTATCATAAAAGATGTTAAAGTGAGTCCTAAACAATATTTGGTTTCCTATTTGTTAAAGTTCAATTAATTTTACTATTGTGGAGCTATCTCCTTCTAGTTCTAATCATGATAGGATTAACCATTGGAATTTGTTTGTGTCTTCTTGGTTAGGGATTTTAATATGGTCTGAGAGATAGAATTAGAAATAATGGAGTTGTTGTTAATGGTTCAAGGAAAAACGAGATCATTACCTCATAGTTATGTTAACATCCCACCATAGCTTATTGATCTACATGCTCTTCTAGTAAGAAAAATTATTGTGATGTTTGGTGGGAACCGAGCTCCTCCTTAGATCCAAGTAGACATCAAAACCAATTGAAATCCCTAGCAATCCAAAGATTTGACAACTAGCAAACTCTTGATAGACTTGGTTAAGTAGGAAATTCCATGGAGGTCTAGAAATAGCCTTGAAGGCAGTCTTAGAATGGTTGATTTCTACACCCCAAACACTACAAGGAATACGGGCGTGTAGCGACGGTTAACGCGACAGAATTTTGTCGCTGTAAAATTGCAACTTGCATCGGAATTACCGTCGAGCGCGGACCGTCGATTATACGACGCTAAAAACGACGGTATTTGCGACGGTATTTGCCTAACGTCGCTTAAACGACGCATGTCAAAGGCGTCGCTTAAGTGACGATCTTTAGCGTCGCATAAGCGACGCTTTTTAGCGTCGCATAAGCGACGGTACATAAGCGACGGTCCATTGTGCGACGGTCCATTATGTGACGGTCTATTGCATCGCTTATACGACGACGCGTTGCATCGCTTATACGACGATCTGTTGGCGGACAAAAATTAAAACGTTGGAGGCTCTGCAATCGGCATTTTCACGCATCCGATCGAAGAGCTCTCCAACGTTCGCAATTGCGCTGCGCTTACGAGCTGAAGCAAGTATATGCAGAATTGTTGTTTTGCTTAAGCTCTCTGTTATTGTCTCCCTCTATCTTTGTTTCTCTCTTTCTACATCTTTGTCTCTTTGAATTTTCTCTCTCTCTCTCTAGATCTCTCTCTAGATCTCTCTCTCTCTAGATCTCACTCTCTCTCTCTAGATATCTCTCTCTCTCTAGATCTCTCTCTCTCTCTCTCTCTCTCTCTCTCTCTTCTCTCTTTTTATTGCAGGTTATTCAAGAAGCTAACCAAGCAAAAACTATGGATCACAATTGTAAGTACAATTTCCATTATTTTTAGATCATTTGAATTGTGTTATTTTCATTACATACCATACTCACACTTATTGATATGCACTCATACACTTATACATGACGAAGAAGCACACACACATGCATATACCTACATATACACATATACATGCACATACACACACATACACATAGAGTTATACATATACATACACATACACAAGAACATGCACATATTGATACATACATATACACTTATACATGCACATGCATATACATACATATACGCACACATACACATGCACATATACACATATACATGCACATACACACACATACACATAGAGTTATACATATACATGCATATACATATACACACATACACATGCACATGCACATACTCATACACACATATGCACTTATACATGCACATGCACATACATACATATACACACACATACACATGCACATACATACATATACACACACATACACATGCACATACATACATATACACACACATACATATACACTTAGGTACACACATATGAATGAATTATATAATTAAAGTAGTAAAACACATGCTTAATATAAACAATAATAAAAATCAATAGAACAAAATTCTTCATTACTTAATACCATACACGCAATTCAAAACATGACTGAAATGAAAAATATATAGATAAATATATGTATATATCAATGTAAATACATAATCCAATGTCATAATCAACGTCTAAAATCCTAATCATCGTCATCATGATCATCATCATCATCAGCAATATCATGATCAGATGGATCTTCCTCATCCTCATCCTCATGATCACCTTGTGACGATCGAGATCGTCCCTCCTGTGTCTGTCTCTCCACCTCATCCATATTTGTCTCCCCATAATACTCCTGTATTACATATAACAAACATAAATCAATAAAATAATTAAAACATTCATAACAACAAAATAATTATATAAAATTTAAAAATACTCACAAAGGCATCAGGATGATCTTGTATATACTCGCTCAAACGCCGATATCCAAAATGTGTAGCATACTCGATCTCGTGTTTCGTAGGATATCGGCCATAATCCTTTCGCTGCAATGAAACAAATAAAAAACATTAGTTGCTTGCATTTTAACTAAAATAAAAAATATACTCACAATAACACATATACTTACAAACGTAGCTACAAAACCATTATGGCCCATTTGGCCTAAGTGCGATGTGTGGCCCGACTCCACTCTCTTCCTTGCAGCAGCCTGTTTATTCAAGGAAAAAAATACATAAATTAAATTAAAAAATTACTAAAATATCTAAAAATTATAAATATAAACTATTAATTTGTGTACCTTCTGCTGAGGAAATGACTCCTGAAGACGTAGCTGTCTACGAAAAAACTGCCACGACTCAGGTGGTATGTTAGCTCGCCTCTTATTTTTTTCGACCATACAATATCTCCTGTTAATTTAATCTCAAACAGAAAAAAAAGTCAGAATACATACACATATATACACACATATACACATACACATACACATACACATACCCACATACACATATACATGCAAACATATACGCATGCATATATGTATATATATACACATATACATACATATAACATAAACACACATATACATATCCACATATATACGTACACACACATGCATGCATATACACATTCATACAAAATACATGCATTTATCCCACAATAATATGTGTTGTGTATATGTGAATATGTGTGTATGTATAAATGTGTATATGTGAATATGTGTGTATGTGTAAATATGTATATGTGAATTTTTTATTTATGTAGATAATCAAATTATTAATATCAAATACCATTATTTGTAGATTCTGATCAATCAGATGGAACTCCACCACCGTCTCCTCATCGTGCAACGACTTTATACTGTAAGTATATGAAATATTTAATTTTAACTATATTTCATGGATACATAACTTATATATTTTTTTTATGTTTCTTATGATGTGCAGATTCTGATCAATCAGAGGGTACTCCACCACCTCCTACCCATGCAACGACTTCACATGTGTCCTCCGATAGGAATTATGATGAATTTTACTATCAAGAGCATATTATATGTTGGTGTAACTCTTGTTATGGCACGTATCGAAGACCACGATTGGAATGTATTGAACATGAGGCAGAGTATGGTACTTTTGAGCATGCACCATCACCTAGTCAACGTGATAATGCTTGGGTATGTATTTTCTATATATATTAATGTCATTTTTTTATTTAAAAACCATGTATAAAATCAAATTATTATTGATATACAGGAATACTTGCTCGATGATGATGATGATAATGATTTTTCTCATAATGTTAATATACCTCGTACACGTCATGGACTTGCTGTTCATCAATTACAAGCAGAGGTTTCTAGAAATCCTCTACCTCCTGGTTTAGAGAATGAAACGGCTGGAGATTATCCATTGCCAGCTCGTGATCGTTCTTTAGTACAAACATATGATAGAAGAAGATATGGAGGATGGAATAGAGGACCACTTCCTTTAGATGGAGAGGTTTTCAACTTTTGGGGTAATCGCTATATGATTGCTCCATCCACTATTACTAATGCTGGTCGTGGTCTCTTTATTGTAGAGGATTTGTATGTGCCTCCGAACTCTGAAGTCACTCTTATGTCATTTTGTGGTCCTATATATGGATGGGGAGATTGGCATCGACTTTCACGTTATGTTCAAAGCATGAGTACTTATGGAATATCCTTGAACGCAGCATCTCTTACTAATAGAAGGATTTTACATGCAGAAAATGAAAGATTATATATTGATGGAAGACCTTACACACATGGAAATATAGTAGGTTTAATAAATAGTAGTCGAGGGTTACATAATAGTTCAAGGACTAATTGCACATTTGAGGAGCGTGAAAATAGTCATGAATCACCATACATGAGTAGAGATGTATCAAGATACATAGTTGTCAATGCTATTACTACATTACATGCTGGTGATGAACTATTAGTGAATTATGGATGGCGTAGACCTCCAAGAGCACCTTTTAGCTAGAGAGAATAAAAATTTTCTATCCATATTTAATAAGTTATATACTTAATTTTATATTTGAAGTTTAATTTTTATTCATTTATGGAATACTAATGAGCTTTATTTATATGTGTAGATTCCAACGTATGATGTTGATGATATTCGTCCACAACATTCACAATTACCAATAAGACCTCATTTATCAGAAGCTTCCATGAGGAGGCTACGCAAAACTAAGCCTGTGCAATATGCAAAGTTGAAAGATCTATATTCAAAAGATGATAAAGTACAAGATTTGTGTGACAATGATGAAGATGATGGCATGGCAGATTTTATTGAGGATTGGTATCAAAATGACAGTGAGAGCATGGATATTTCTAAAAATGAGAAATATCTTCGAGAGGAATGTCTAAAGCATGTATATGAAGGAAGTCGTTTGACACGACTAAGTGCGAGCTTACTTATTCTCAACCTTCAAAATCGTTTTGGATGGAGTAATGTATCTGTTTCGACACTATTAAGGTATAATTTTCAATTTTCTATCTATTTATATATATGCGCATCTTTTAAAACTATTAATGCATCTTTCAAAATATTTGTAAAAAATTTGATTGTTTGGATGGCAGGATACGATTGTTTGTTTTGGAGGATATGAAGTATGTACCTTCATTGAATGATTTGTCGATTCACGCATATGTTCAGTTTGAAAGTGTGAGAAGCGGATTTATAATTTGTATTCAAAGAATTTGGCACTGTTTATAGGCCATACAATGGTGACCTGGATGCATCGCATGCACAGAGGTTACTCAAGATAGAGCAATCTGATTATAATGGACTAGTGCCAGCAAGATTCCTAGGGTATGCAGTAAACCTCTTGCATGTCAATGATGAGCATTTGAACTTTAGGATACAAAGTGGAAATCATGGTGGATTGAGAGGATCACACATATACATGCAAGAGGTTTACTGCATACCCCAGGAATCCTGCTAGTACTAGTCCCTTATAATCAGGTTGCTTTATCTTGAGTAACCTCTGTGCATGCGATTCATCCAGGTCACCATCGTATGGCCTATAAACAGTGCCAAATTCTTTGAATAGCAATTATAAACTCTCTTCTCGCACTTTCAAACTGAACATATGATAGAATCGACAAATCATTCAATGAAAGTATATACTTCATATCCTCCAAAACAAACAATCATATCCTGCCATCCAAAACAATCAAATTTTGCGGAAATATTTTGAAAGATGCACATAAGCATACACATATATAAAATTATATGCATATATATATATGTATATTTATTTATTTACTTTCTTTAATATATCATTTTTTTGATAAACTTACAGGTTATTATCTGAAAAGTTTTTACCAAGTCAAAATATTCTTCCTACCTCACATGATGAAATGAAGAAGATAATCAACAATCTTGGTATGGATTATCAATGTATACATGCATGTCCTAACGATTGTATTTTATATAGAGGTGAATATGCAGACTCTTTGACATGTCCCAAATGTCAATCTCCTCGATATAAGGGTGAAGAAGGTAAAATCCCGAATAAGGTATTGAGACATTTTCCATTGGCTCCACGGATTAGACATATGTTTCAAAGCCCCGAATTATCAAAGCTTTTGACTTGGGGACATGATCACAAAAGTACTGATGGAATAATCAGAATTCCTCATGATAGTGTTGCTTTTCAGCATATTAATTCTACATGGCCTGAATTTGCACAAAATCCACAGAATCTAAAGTTAGGAGTTGCATTAGATGGGGTTAATCCATTCTCCATGAAATCCAGTAAATGGTCAACATGGCCAGTGGTAGTCATAAACTACAATCTTCCGCCATATCTTAGCATTAAAAAGGAACATTTAATGCTTTCACTTTTAATCCCAGGCAAAAGACAAGTTAAAGATATGAATGTATATCTTGCTCCTCTCATTGACGATCTTCAAGAGTTATGGAGAGGTATTAATGTCATTGATATATCAAAAAGCATCAATGAAAGACATATTACGATTCGTGGTATTGTGGCTTGGACTATTCACGATTTTCCTGGATATGGCGTTTGTTCAGGTATTGATGTAATTTTTTTATTCAATATGCATGTAAATAAATATGATTTAATCTAATTATATTTTTATCCTTTTCCATGATGCAGGAATATCTACTAAGGGTTATAAAGCTTGTCCATATTGTGGTGATTGGTTGAGATCAATCTATAGTAAGAATTTCAACAAAAATATTTATCTTCGACATCGACGATTCTTGCCTGATGATCATCCATTAAGATCTAAAAGAGAAGCGATACATTTTAATGGAAAGCTTGAAACAGGCTAGTATCCAAAACCTATGACGCCTATGGATTGGTATAAAAAATGGACAGATGGACCTCTGATAGATCCAGAAGCAGAAATCTTCAGTGATGATTCATGTCATGGACGAAGGAAACCATCCTGAACCTAAGATTCCATGTGAACCCTGTATCTCATGATTGGTTCAGAATTAGGAGAAACCAATGCTTCCATTGCGTCCGGAATGTGCCAAAACCCCAAGATCAACTGTCTATTCGCTGAATTCTGACATTGGGAGGTCTTGTTACAAATCGATGACATCATGATGACATCATCAGTTCGCAACCGCCTTGGGAACCGCCCTTGAAAACCTATATAAGGAGGGGTTGGCCACATTCATAATCAGTCTTGCCAATGCCAGTCTTGGGAGCTCAAGGAGTCGTGACCTCCAAGTAAGTACATTCAAGTTCCAGTTCAAGTTCTAGTCTTGTTTCTAGCTCTAGTCTTGTCTAGTCTTGTATTGTGGACATCCTTTCTTGTCCTATTGTAATCTCGTAGTACGAGATCCTTTCTAGTTATTTCTTGTATCCAGTTCATATCCCTGAGGGGATTTCTTGTAATCGAGATATCTTGTTTCCTACCTACGATCCCGGGTTGTGGGATCTCCTGTATCATCTCTAGTCGAGTTTTCCATACCTATTGGTCCCGGGTTGTGGGACATCTTGTATCGATCGTATATTCTTGTAGCATTTTCCCTTCGTGGGTATTCTTGTAATCAGAACTGTGTTTCCGAAATCTTGTCTTGTGTAGTCAGAGAGCACAATCTAGTGCTCCCCTGACATTTTGGCAAGACTATCTTCTATCCAAGACCAGACATCATGGAGAACGCTTATGAACAGATCGTAGCATCACTTCAGAGTCTCCAACAACAAGTCGAAGACCTAAGTCGTCGACAGACACAAGTCGAGATGGGACATCCAGTGCATGTAGGTACACTCCTTCAAGAATTACAAGAACGAATCGGGAGTCTTCAAGCGAATCAAGGGAGTATTCAAGTGAACCAACGGCCCAGTACATCATTTGTGAAGGAACCCAAGATTTGCATGCCAGAAAAGTTCAATGGTGATCGTACAAAGTTTCGAGGATTCTTGCAACAAGTCAAATTGTACATTCGCATGCAGCCTGATAGATACCCTGATGATGCATCCAAGGTCGGTTTTATTGGAACCTTGCTCTATGGTCAAGCTTTATCATGGTTCGCCCCAATCTTGGAGAAGGATATGGCCGTACTTCATAATTATGAGGCATTTCTTGGAGAGCTTGTCGCCACATTTGGAGATGCAGACACGAGTCGAGTGGCAGAAACAAAACTTCGAAAGCTACGTCAAGGTAACCGCCCTGCCTCTACCTATGCATCAGAATTTAGGCAATTGATATGTGACCTCACTTGGCATGAAGATTATTTCATTAGCCAATTTAGATGGGGCTTAAGGGATGACGTGAAGGACCTTCTACTCACGATGCCAGAGGTGAAGACATTGAATGAATACATCAACCAAGCCATTCAATGTGATAACCGTCTTTTTGAAAGGAAACAAGAAAAACAAGTAGAAGGAAGACCTCGCCAATGGAAACCTTTCCAGCCTACTCCTAGAGATGACACTATGCCCGAACCTATGCAGATAGATGTAACTAGGTTCCAGCCTCTAACACCACAAGAGAAACAAAGAAGGAGGGATAACAAATTATGTCTATATTGTGGAAACCCTGGCCACATTGCAGTTAATTGTCCCAACAAGAGAACAAACTCCAAAGTCGCAGCCACCCTTGTAGAGCAGGGAAACGAGGAAGTCCAGTTGTAAAAGAGACCATACAGCCGGACCATGATATACGAAAGGGTCTCATAATTCCATCCACACCCGTAGAAACATGTCTTGCCCCTGTCAAGTTAATCCTGTCTAAGAAGACCCTTTCCCTCATAGCTCTAGTAGATTCAGGAGCGTCCTCATGTTTCATTGATGAAGGACTCGTTAAGAAACATGGAATTCCAGTACTTCGAAAGAACAGACCAGTAGTAGCCGAAGTAGTAGATGGACGGCCTCTAGCATCGGGGAATATAACCATGGAAACCATACCACTAAGAGTACACCTTGGTGACCATGATTCACACATATGTTTCAATGTAATATCGAGTCCAGCAAATATGGTTATCATCGGAATGCCGTGGTTAAAGAAACATAATCCAGAAATTAATTGGGAAAAGAATAAAATCACCCGTCGAGATATCCAGAAGAACCCAACATATGTTGGAGCTAAAGCCTTCATACATGCAGTAAGGAAGGAACCTACATATATGATCTATGCCATACCAGCTCAAGAATCCAAGAAAGATGATCCAGTACAGCTACCCAATCAGTACAACGGCTTTGAAGATGTTTTTGAAAAGAAGAATGCAGATATCCTTCCAGAGCATAGACCTTATGATTGTCCCATAGATCTTCAAGAGGGAACACAACCACCCTTTGGACCAATCTACAGACTATCTCCAGAGGAACTTACAGAACTACGCAAGAACATTGATGAGAATCTAGCAAAGGGGTTTATCAAACACTCGAAGTCTCCAGCAGGAGCTCCTATTCTATTTGTAAAGAAGAAGGATGGGACTCTCCGGATGTGTGTAGATTATCGTGGATTGAACAAAGTCACTATAAAAAACAGATACCCTCTACCACTCATATCAGAGCTCTTGGAACGCCTTGGAAAAGCAAAATTCTTCACGAAAATTGATCTTCGAGGAGCTTACAACCTTGTCAGGATCAGAGAAGGAGACGAATGGAAGACAGCATTTCGAACAAGGTATGGGCATTTTGAATATGTAGTTATGCCCTTCGGTCTTACAAATGCTCCAGCTGTCTTCCAACATATGATGAATGATATTTTTCGAGAATATTTAGATGATTTTGTTGTAATATACCTTGATGATATCTTGATATTTTCAAAAAATCTAGAGGATCATGAAGATCATGTAAAGATAGTCCTAGAGAAACTAAGAGAAAAAGGATTGTATGCGAAATTGGAGAAGTGTTCTTTTCATAAGACAGAAGTGGAATTTTTAGGGTACATAGTATCAGATAAAGGAATTTTTATGGACCCTAAGAAGATTGAGACAATCCTTGATTGGCAACCACCTTCATGTGTTCGAGATGTACAATGTTTTTTGGGGTTTGCCAATTTCTATAGGATATTCATCAGAGATTACTCCAAGATAGTGACACCTCTTACCAAGCTTACAGGGAACTCCAAATTCTCATGGACCGAAGAAGCAGAGAAGGCCTTTCAGACCTTGAAATCAGCATTCACTACTGCTCCAATCCTAGTTCATCCTGATTCTAGTAAGCCCTTCTTCCTTGAGACAGATGCATCGGACTTTGCTCTAGGGGCCATTCTTTCCCAATATGGAGATGATGGACAACTACATCCAGTTGCATATCATTCAAGGAAGTTTTCCCCTCCAGAAATTAATTATGAAATTCATGATAAAGAACTCCTTGCCATAGTAGACGCGTTTGATACCTGGCGTCACCATCTAGAAGGAGCAGCTCATAAAGTCATTGTATATTCAGATCACAAGAACCTAGAGTATTTTATGACCACCCGGATCCTCAATAGAAGGCAATCTCGATGGAGTAACTTTTTATCCAGATTCGACTTTGTCATCACATACCGTCCAGGACGTCATCAATGTCAGTCAGATGCCCTATCCAGAAGATCTTACCTTGCACCAAAGAAGGGTGAAGAGGCCTTTGATCAACAAGAGAGTGTATTACTCAAGCCCGAGCATCTCCAGTTAGCAGCTATCTCTTCAAGCCATCATGAAGATTCAGCCTTGAATCAGTTGATCCGTGAGAATCTACCACAGGATGAATTGTTTTGTAACGTTAAGCAGAAAGCTCAAGAAGGAAAATTCCAAGAAGTAAACGAATTTCAGGAAAAGGATGGTTTACTACTCTATAAGAACCTATTGTATGTCCCTCCAGGAAAGCCCAGGATCCAAGTACTTCAACAACGCCATGACAACCTTGCAGCAGGACATTTTGGAGTAAATAAAACAATAGAACTCATATCAAGGGACTTTTGGTGGCCTCAGATGTGGAAGGAAGTCAAAGAATACATTCGAACCTGTGATACTTGCAATAGATCTAAGGTACCCCGACATAAACCTCATGGCCTCTTGCAACCTCTACCTATTCCAGAAAGGCCATGGGCTTCATTGTCGATGGATTTCATCACAGATCTACCAAAGTCAGATAAGTATGATGCCATTCTTGTTATTGTGGATAGATTTACAAAGATGGCACACTTCATTCCAACTACCAAGGCAATCACAGGTGCAGCCACTGCCAGACTTTTTCTTAGGTACATATTTAGGCTTCATGGATTGCCTGATGACATTGTCAGTGATCGAGGTCCACAGTTCATATCCAGCTTTTGGAACAGTCTTTGCAAGCTCCTTGGTGTTCAAGTTAAACTATCTACAGCAAATCATCCACAGACTGATGGACAAACAGAACGAGTGAATCAAGTCCTGGAGCAATATCTCCGTTGCACTAGCAACTATCACCAAAATGACTGGTTTGAGTTGTTACCCTTTGCAGAGTTTGCCTATAACAATAGTGTTCATGCATCTACTAAGCAAACTCCCTTCTTTGCAAACTATGGACAACATCCAAGGATGGATATACAACTCTCAAATCATGTCAAGAACCCAGCTGCCAGAGACAAGGCCCAGTACCTGATGGACATTCACAAAGAACTGAAGGAAGAGATCCATAAAGCTCAACAACAATATAAGTACTATGCAGATCAACATCGTGTCCAGAATCCATCGTATCAAATTGGGGATAAAGTATGGTTACTCCGAAACAATTTACAAACTTCAAGGCCTTGTGCAAAGTTAGATCATCAAAAGTTTGGACCATTTACCATCTTGGCCAAGATTAATCCAGTCACCTTCAAACTCCAGTTACCGAGTACCATGAGAATACATCCAGTTTTCCATGTATCCATGTTGGAACCATATCAGATTTCACCATTGAGGGGGGAGAGACCTAGTCCTTCACCACCTATTGAGATTGATGATCATGAAGAATTTGAAGTCGAGCATGTCCTAGATTCCAGAATATCCCGGGGAAGATTGGAATACCTTATTCATTGGAAAGGGTATGACATCAGTGATCGTACTTGGGAACCTGCAGAAAACCTTCAGAGAGCACCAATCAAGGTTCGAGAATTCCATAAGAAAAATCCAACGAAGCCGAGACCAGATAACATGACCGCTCCTCGTGGAACTCGTCGCTTGAGGGGGAGGTGATGTCATGGACGAAGGAAACCATCCTGAACCTAAGATTCCATGTGAACCCTGTATCTCATGATTGGTTCAGAATTAGGAGAAACCAATGCTTCCATTGCGTCCGGAATGTGCCAAAACCCCAAGATCAACTGTCTATTCGCTGAATTCTGACATTGGGAGGTCTTGTTACAAATCGATGACATCATGATGACATCATCAGTTCGCAACCGCCTTGGGAACCGCCCTTGAAAACCTATATAAGGAGGGGTTGGCCACATTCATAATCAGTCTTGCCAATGCCAGTCTTGGGAGCTCAAGGAGTCGTGACCTCCAAGTAAGTACATTCAAGTTCCAGTTCAAGTTCTAGTCTTGTTTCTAGCTCTAGTCTTGTCTAGTCTTGTATTGTGGACATCCTTTCTTGTCCTATTGTAATCTCGTAGTACGAGATCCTTTCTAGTTATTTCTTGTATCCAGTTCATATCCCTGAGGGGATTTCTTGTAATCGAGATATCTTGTTTCCTACCTACGATCCCGGGTTGTGGGATCTCCTGTATCATCTCTAGTCGAGTTTTCCATACCTATTGGTCCCGGGTTGTGGGACATCTTGTATCGATCGTATATTCTTGTAGCATTTTCCCTTCGTGGGTATTCTTGTAATCAGAACTGTGTTTCCGAAATCTTGTCTTGTGTAGTCAGAGAGCACAATCTAGTGCTCCCCTGACAATTCAGATAATGAGTATGTGAACAAAGGTAAAGGGAAATTGGCACTCGCAGAGAACATATCAATATGGTATTCTTTGGAGTATTGGAAAGAGTTAAAAGTATGTCATCTTCTTGATCCTATGCATATATTCAAAAATATTGGTTATTCACTATGGCAGCATCTTCTTGGACTAAAAGATACCACAACATCAAGGAATGATTTGAAAGATCAAAAATCCAAACCAAAGTTATGGCCAGTTTTTGATAGACATCGACAAGAAACGACTTATGCATCTGCTCCTTGGGTACTTACGACAAAAGAGATACAGACTATCAACAATAGAATTCAATTGATCAAGACTCCTACAGGATATGGAGCATCGTTTCAAAACATGTTTACTATGGATGATAAGAGCTTATCTGGATTAAAGACCCATGACTGGCATAACTTTTTGAAACATATTTTACCTTTGGTTATCGATGGATGTACAACGAAAGGAGTACGAGATGTCATCTATTGTCTTGGATCACTTATAAGGTAATTATGATACTTTTATATTTAATATGTATGAATATTGGATATCTTTTATTTTTTAATTAACTTCTGTACAATTGTTTTTATGATTTGTATAGGTGGATTACATCCAAAGAGATCGATAAAAATTCCATCCCACAAAAAAAACGTGAATGCAAAGAGCTACTATGTTTGATGGAAAAAGAACTTCCTACTTCATTTTTTGATATTCAAGTTCATTTACTAGTCCATCTTGTAGATGAGATAGAGATTGCCGGTGTTGTCAACACTCGATGGATGTTTTGGGTCGAGCGATTTATGGGAATACTAAAAGGTTATGTGCGACAAAGAGCAAAACCAGAAGGATCCATGGCAAAGGGTTGGATGCTTGAAGAGTGCATGTATTACGTTAGTGAGTACCTTGAAAGAGTTCATGAAGAAGCTCCACGTGCATGGACCAACGAGTCTTCTTCAAAAATAACAAATGAGGTATTATCAGGTAAGGGGGTTCCATTCTTATTTACATTTCAAGAAAAAAATGATGTTTCTACTTTTGTAGCATATAATAGCGAATGCATGCAAGCATTCGTTAGCGAGTACGAGGAACTTCAAAGTCTCCAAAGTAAAAGGCGAAAAAACAAAAGATCTAGACGTAATCTCGATAATAATGAGATTACAGATATACCTTCTTTCACGGACTGGCTATATAGTCGTTTGCAACGCGCCAACGCAAATAATGAAGAAATCTCAGATGAGCAAAGAGAGTTAATGATAGGTTGTGAACAAAAGGTAATTTTATTAAAATATATATTTTATTTTTTTCATAGATGTATGTTAGTTTCTATTTACTAATTCAATTTATTTTGCAGGCTCGAATGTTCACTAATATGTGGGCTTTTGGACAGCATATTAGAATCAAATCCATTGATTCTTTACGTAAAAGAGAGGATTCTAGTATTGTTGCTTGTTTCAAGCAACTATCACGTGCTAGCTCAAAAGACACGAACCTTATAGATAGCGAACTTGGTTACGTAGGAACTATTGTTGGTATCTACGAAATTTCATTTCGTACATTCAAACAGGTAGAAAAAAGTTTATATATTTTTTTTAGAGTTAGTTATTTTTTTAAGCACCTAATAATGGGACGTTTTTGTTGTTATATATTGGGATAGGTCATTTTGAAGGTTGACTAGTATCGAGCGGAGTATAAAGGTAGTAATTCTACAATAAGAAAGGAATTATCTGGGTTTTGGGCAATTGATTCTTCCAAGGTAATGCGATCTACTAAAGAACCATATATTCTTCCTAGGCATATTGAACAAGCATTTTTTTATAAAAACCCACATGCTCATCCTTGGTGGCAAGTCATTCATGTGCAACCTAGAGGTAGGTCATTGTTTGAACAGTTTATTGTTAGAGAGATTGAAGAAAGTCCTCTTGATGATTCAGCATCAGATACTGATACATCAACGTCTGGAATAGAAATTAGACTCATTATACGTGATAATGATACTAATCTTTTTGATGAAGAGGATAATTCTCTACATGCTGATTCTACTGATGAGGAAGAGGAATTACCAGAAATAGATATTAATCCACCAATAGATGATGTGATTCATGAGAACATAGATTTAACAATAGAAGAAATAAATGAAATCAATAAGGATAATGAAGATGAGACTATATTGATGTCTTACCAAAATGATGGCAATAATGAAAACATATGAGCAGATTAGATAGTAACTTGAAGCTTCTGAATGGATATCAGATAATAGGTTTTTTTTATTAACTTGAATAACGATGAATCCTACTAGAGAGATGAAATCATGTTCTTCTAAGTTAGAACATGAAGCTCGGGGGTATGCCTAATTATTTTATATATAGCTTTATCTTCGAGGAGTAAATTTTTATCATGTATGTATGCATATGTGTGTGTATTCATGTGTATTATATGTATACATATATTAGTATGCATATATATGTATTTCATGTATATGTATGTGTTTGCATGTGTGTGATATATGTATACATGTATTCATGTACGTAATATATGCAAGTGTTTATAATTGTGTACATGTATATATGTATATGTGTCTATGTGTAAATATGTACATGTAAATATGTATGCATGTATATATATGTTTATGTGTGCATGTAGGCATGTACATGTATGTGTAAATATGTACATGTAAATATGTTAGTATGTATATATATATTTATGTGTGCATTTAGGCATGTATGTGTGAAGCATAATATATCTACTCCATTTTATATTTATGTATCCTATCTACATGATGTGTATATATCTTTACATATATTATGAATCATGATCCTCGTTGATTCGAGTAGCTATATATAGAGGCATAAGGTTGGGAGGAGAGACATCTCTCTAGTAGGACGTCGGAGGTGTACATATACTTCAAACATATGGCTAAAAGGTTGAATTAGAGTTTTTAAATTAGGGATTTCAAAACCCTAATATCGAGATTAGTGCTCTCTGTCTCTCTCATAGTGGTTAGCAACGGGATGGCAACGTCGTAGGCAACGGGTTGCTAACGCGTTAGCAACGGGTTCAAGTTGCGAACCCCAAGTTGCGATAAAGTTGCGTACAAATCAATTTTTATTTTAGATTTTTTTATATGTATATGTGTGTGTATATATATATATATATATATATATATATATATATATATATATATATATATATATATATATATATATAGATACATACATACATACATACATATATACACACACACATACATACATACATGGATTATATTATATTACATACATAGCAGTAAATATATACTACATACATACGTGTAATGTAATACACACATTTTTATGTATATATACACATAGTATATACATGTTACATTTATACACAACACATAGATGTATACATACATGATACACATGCATACATACATACTACAAAAATAGAAACATGTATATTAGATACATATATAAGTTAATATACATGCCTTTCAGTAAACATAGAGTAATAGATTTTAGGAATGACATCATACATACATAGATGCATATATAGATACATACATACGTACATACATACATAGCTCTCTCTCTCTCTCTCTCTCTCTCTCTCTCATATACATACATACCATGCATTGTCGCGACGATGAGCCATAAGTGTCCGCATCTCTTTTAAACACCACTTAAGGGACCATCCTGTCCCAAACTCTGTCTCAAGTGAACTAAGCACGTACTTTTTATCCCTCTCATCATGCTCACTACAAAAATAAAAAACATAATGTAAATAAAACATAAGATATACATTTCAATTTATATGTAAAACTTTTACTTACTTCCATGGTAAGTGGATAAAGCGTAGGTAAGAGTCGTATAGTGCCCGCATTCTTCTCTTGAACTCCAATCCATTCCCTATGTACACAATGTTCCCCTCCGGCTCTATGTCCCACTCTAGTCCTAAGGTGCCTATGCATGTCCTCATAGGCAACTCTGCTCTGCTATCACGTGCTGGAGGTGGTATAGGTGTCCTAAAAATAGATAGATAGAAATAAATAAAAATATGTGCTATAATATCATTAAAAAAAATTATGAAAAAAAACTTACCTATGAGCAGATAGCTCTCTTCCTGCATGTGGATCCGCAGAAGAGCCCTCGTCTGATCGCGTAAGCATCTGGATCGTATAATCCAGCTCCTCATCGGACATGTCTGCGTAGTCCCGCATTATGGCCCCTAGAGTATCTGACGGAACTCTTGCTCTCATAAGACTTTTTATGAGAGTGAGTTTCGCCTTTCTCTCTTCACTGGGATCCATAATACCTAACATATAAAACAAAATGGTTAGAAATCAATATATATATACGTGTATGTGTGTGTATGCATGTGTATGTGTGTGCATGCATGTGTATGTGTGTGTATGCATCTGTGTGTATGTGTGTAGGTATATGTGTGTGTTGTCTATGTGTATGTGTGTGTGTCTATGAGTGTGTATGTGTTTATGTATATGTATGTATCTACGTGTGTGTATGTATCTATGTGTGTATGTGTATGCATGTATGTATGCATGTGTGTGTATGCATATGTATGTGTGTGTATGCATCATTATGTGTGTCTATGTATGCATTTGTACGTGTGTATGCATCATTGCATGTGCATGTGTCTATGTGTGTATGTGTGTGTATATGTGTGTGTGTCTATGTGTATGTGTGTGTGTTTATGAGTGTGTATGTGTTTATGTGTATGTATGTATCTATGTGTGTCTATGTGTCTAAGTGTGTATGTGTATGCATGTATGTATGCATATGTATGTGTATGCATATGTATGTGTGTGTATGCATTATTATGTGTGTCTATGTATGCATGTGTATGTGTGTATGCATCATTACGTGTGTATGTATCTATGTGTGTATGTGTGTGTGTATATGTGTTTGTATGTGTGTATGCATGTGTATGTGTATATGTGTATATGTGTGTGTATATGTGTGTATGCATGTGTGTGTGTATATGTTTGTATGCATGTGTGTGTATGCATATGTATGTGTGTGTATGCATTATTATGTGTGTCTATGTATGCATGTGTATGTGTGTATGCATCATTACGTGTGCATGTGTCTATGTGTGTATGTGTGTGTATATGTGTGTGTGTCTATGTGTATGTGTGTGTGTCTATGAGTGTGTATGTATGTATCTATGTGTGTGTATGTGTATGCATGTATGTATGCATATGTGTGTGTATGCATATGTATGTGTGTGTATGCATAATTATGTGTGTATGTGTCTATGTGTGTATGTGTGTGTGTATACATTATGACAGTGTATGTAAGCATGTGCATTATGTATGCATATAAGTATGTATGTATGCATATGCATATGCATTATGTATGCATATGCATATGCATTATGTATGCATATGCATATGCATTATGTATGCATATGCATATGCATGTGTATGCATATGCATGTAAGTATGTATGTGTGCATATGTGTGTGTATGCATATGCATGTAAGTATGTATGTATGTATGCATATGCAATATGTATGCATGTATGTATATGTGTGTGAATGTGTGTGAATGTGTGTGTGAATGTGTGTGTGAATGTGTGTGTACATGTGTCTGTATGTGTGTATGCATGTGTATGTGTGTGTATGCATCATTATGTGTGTATGTGTGTGTACATGTGTCTGTATGTGTGTATGCATGTGTATGTGTTTGTATGCATCATTATGTGTGTATGTGTGTGTATGTGTGTGTGTCTATGTGTATGTGTGTGTATCTATGAGTATGTATGTGTTCATGTGTGTGTATGTGTCTATGTGTGTATGTATCTGTGTGTGTGTATGTATCTATGCATGTGCATTATGAATGCATGTAAGTATGTATGTACATTATATGCATATGCATATGCATTATGTATGCAAATGTATGCATGTATGTGTTTATGTGTGTATGTCTCTCTATGTGTGTGTATTCATATATGTGTGTATGTGTGTGTATATGTGTCTGTATGTGTGTATGCATGTGTATGTGTGTGTATGCATGTGTATGTGTGTATGTGTCTATGTGTGCATGTGTGTGTATATACTATATGTGTGTGTGTCTATGTGTATGTGTGTGTACCTATGAGTGTGTATGTGTTTATGTGTGTATGTGTCTATGTGTGTGTATGTGTTTATGTGTGTATGTGTATGCATGTATGTGTATGTGTGTGTATGTCTCTCTATGTGTGTGTATGCATATGTGTGTGTGTGTATATGTGTGTCTATGTGTGTATGCATGTGTATGTGTGTGGATGCATCATTATGTGTGTATGTGTCTGTGAGTGTATATGTGTGTGTATGTGTGTGAGCGTCTATGTGTGTGTATGTGTGTGCGCGTCTATGTGTATGTGTGTCTGTGTGTGTATGTGTGTGTATCTATGAGTATGTATGTGTTCATGTGTGTGTATGTGTCTATGTGTGTATGTATCTGTGTGTGTGTATGTATCTATGCATGTGCATTATGTATGCATGTAAGTATGTATGTACATTATATGCATATGCATATGCATTATGTATGCAAATGTATGCATGTATGTGTTTATGTGTGTATGTCTCTCTATGTGTGTGTATGCATATATGTGTGTGTATGTGTGTGTATATGTGTCTGTATGTGTGTGTATGCATGTGTATGTGTGTATGTGTCTATGTGTGCATGTGTGTGTATATACTATATGTGTGTGTGTCTATGTGTATGTGTGTGTACCTATGAGTGTGTATGTGTTTATGTGTGTATGTGTCTATGTGTGTGTATGTGTTTATGTGTGTATGTGTATGCATGTATGTGTATGTGTGTGTATGTCTCTCTATGTGTGTGTGTATGCATATGTGTGTGTGTGTATATGTGTGTCTATGTGTGTATGCATGTGTATGTGTGTGGATGCATCATTATGTGTGTATGTGTCTGTGAGTGTATATGTGTGTGTATGTGTGTGAGCGTCTATGTGTGTGTGTGTCTATGCGTGTATATGTGTGTGTGTGAGTGTGTGTGTCTGCGTATGTGTGTGTGTGTCTATGCGTGTATATGTGTGTGTGTGAGTGTGTGTGTGCGCATACCTTGTGTATGTCTCGCTTCTCTCTCTCCCTCTCGCGCGCTGTATGTCTCTCTCTCTCTCTCGATCTGTGTTCTTCCTCGCGTTCAAGGCCCGGCACAAATGTGCCGGGAGAATTGAATTTTTTTTTTTTACATTCCAGAGCGTCGCATATGCGACGCTCTGCAGTTTGCCATCGTCGTTAAGTGCGTCGCTAACCTGCGACGCTACTAGCGATGCTTCTGGTTTAGCGTCGCTTATGCGACGCTATCGTCGCTTATGCGATGAGGCTCGGCCAAAAAAAAAAATCCGAAATTTTTACCGTCGCTTATGCGACGGTTTCGTCGCATAAGCGACGGTTTTCGTTTTTTTCCGGATTCGGGGGCGTCGCTACGCCCCCCTTTTTCTTGTAGTGAAAGAAATGAAGAAACGGCCAAGACAATGCCGAAAAAGTCACAATACTATCAAAATCATTATGAAGAAAGGCATGAGTTCCATCATTATGAAGCGAGGCATGAGTTCCATCGACAAAGAGTCTGATTCTCATCACGTTCTTATTGTAGGGAAACAACAACCCTTGAATCTTCTTGAGCTTAATTTGGTGGTTGATGAGATATCTAGCTCATCAATCTTTTGGATCGTCTACTCATAACTAGATTCTTGCAATACTCAATCTTGCTAGACTAAAGCATTTGAGTGTCTTTGCGAACTTTTTCTAAAGCAATGAAAATAGGAACACGAGCTCTAAGGTGGTGAGAAAAAGTTTTCTTAATTTTAGCTAACAATAAACGTACTCTAAGAAGAGTAGCATCACCATAAGGTTAGCCAACTCTATAGTTATGAGAATCATGGTTTATCTCAAAACACATAGGTTTTGGGTGAAACAACTAAATAGAGTGCTCCAATCTACACTTGGTAACATTCTTGCTTTCTTAGGTTATCTATTGTTTGGCTTGTTGGAGGTTGAAAGACAAAGAGTTAAGGAAATTGGAAAATACTTGCAAAAATTTGATTAGGATTATTGATCTGAACAAGAGAGACAAACCCAAGATGAGATGGGATATTTGTGTAAGCCAAAAAGATATGGGTCACTTGCGAACTCTGGACATGTTGGGGATGGCAGAGAAAATCGTAGGTAAATGGATAAGATGGAGACCTAGTCTCCCTTTCTTTAGTTAAGAGAAAAATATATGATTGCAATGAAGGGGCATACTATCCATGAAATCCCACAATGTTGGAGTGAGAACACAAACTATCAGGGATGGTAGAAAACCAAATGTTTAAGGATATCTATAAAGAAGGTTGATTCTCTGACCATGTCCTTTGTGTGTGAGAAATGTGTGTTGGATCTTATTAATTTGCATTACAAAGATCGTATGGTGTATTAACGGAGGGGAACTTTTTACTATTGTATATTCTTCTGCCCAAGAAGGTAATGGATTTTCCAATCGACAAATCCTCTGGAGTTATGTCAATGTTGGATGCACAACTTTCTTTCAAATTTTTCCAGAGAGCATCACCTTTGATGGTTTTCCATAAGAAGAAGAGAAAACAATCACTTCATCAAGTAAATCTTGCTTGTAGTTGATTTGACTATGTAATTTCCGCATTCCCACAAAAGCTTGCTAGACTGTGTAGATCCTACGCCATGCAAAGAAGAGGTAACGAATACCTTCCTTGCCATAAAAACAACACTTACACCACTAGTGGAATCCATTGGTTTTATTTGCTTTGGCATTGGTCCAAATACCCTTATGCAAAATTTACCGAGATACCGTCAGAACTATAGATTAGGATCATACCAATGCTACCCATACCCACGATCATCCATGGTGCTAATATGACCATTGGAAGATGCTTGGGAAAAAACTAAAATCCCAAAGTCAAAATAGGGTCTACAATAATGGTCAAATTAGGCATTGATATAATTACCAATACAGGCATTGGTATTGCACATGCAGGTAGTGATGCTTATTCTTATGACTATACTGATCTTTTACCAATGCATATTGAGATGTGTTTTATAAACCAAAATTGGACTTCACTAACTTTAACTTGAAAGCCTAATCCCTTGTTTTTTTAGTCAAATAAGTGCGCATACCTCCCCTCCATTTCACCTAGACTCTCCCCCCACCCCCTCTCTTCTTGCCACTCCCCTCACACACATCCATCCTCCTCTCTCTCCCTCCCACACACACATCTCTCTCTTCACACAACCATATCTCACACACACACACGCTCTCTTGCATCTTGGCAAGTGATGCACTCCCTCCCCTCCCTCTTTATTCCTCATTGTTTGATGAGTTTCCCAATTTTGATCTCATTTTGTTTTGTAGGAGGTTTTAGGTGGCAGTTTTTTGTTTGACAAGAGGTGATGTCAATTGATCTCCAAAGTTAGATGAATTTGAGTTATCTACATCCATGCATGTACTATTTTATCATTTATTAGAGAGAGAGAGAGATGAAATGAAATATTGGTTAATGTTTGAGAGAGAGACAAAGAGAGAGATATATATATAGAGAGAGAGATAGTTAGATATTGAAAAAGAGACAGAGAGAGAGAGATTAAAAACAGAACATTGATGCAGAAAATAAAACAAAAAAAAATACAAAAAATCTTAATTGATAGATGGATAGAGAGAGAGAGAGAGAAAGAAATGAAATGAAATGTTGGTTCATGTTTGAAAAGAGAGAGAGAGGGGAGAAAGAAATCAACATGTGATGAAATTTTAGTTGAGATTTCAGAGAGAGATGGAGAGAGGAAGACATAGAGGGAGAGAAATTGAAATGTATTGAAATTTTGGTAAGAATTTGGGTGGGAGAGAGAGAGAGAGGAGAGCATAGAGAGAGGGGGATAGACATAAAGAGAGAGAGATATAGTAAGACAAAGATGAGAGAAAGAGAGCATAGAGAAAGAGGATATATATATATATATATATATATATATATATATATATATATATATATATATATATATATATATATATATATATATATATATATATATATATATATATATATATATATATATATATAGAGAGAGAGAGAGAGAGAGAGAGAGAGAGAGAGAAAGATAGGAGAAAGAGATAGGTAGATAGAGACAGAGAGTGTGGGATATGTTTGAATGCCTCTCCACATGGTATCAGATGGCATACTTGGATCAAGAGGAAGGCATGTCCTTGCACCTAGTGCAAGTATGAGATATTTCATAAACAATGGATTTGTATTGCACATGTTTAAGAATATGGACTTTTTTCATTGAATTGACGAGAAAACCTATGCTTCCAGTTGCATCACTTGATTGGTGCGCAGGTTGACCCACATGACATTGCACCCTCTACGTCTCATGGAAAGAATAGAATGACATGGAATGCAAAGGGACAAGGTACTCACATCATGACAAAGAATTAACACATGGAAGAATGCTCAAGGCATTTTGTGACATGGATGAATACCACAATGGTGGAGATGATGCCCTGGGTTCCATGGATATGAAAAAATTTCCATGATGAAAGGTTGAGAAAGAATATTAAAACATGCAGAATGTAGCCTAATCTACCACTCTACAATAGTGCAAAGATATATGTTCTACATGCATTTCTCGGGAGTCTAAATCTTCAATCCATCTATGGATGGTTGGATGGTAGCCTCTCTAAATAGATTGGCTAGAGTGGAATTGAAACTTTCATTACTGCATCCAAATAGGTTTATATACTAATATAGTTGTAATTGCTTATCCCTTGTAGGATTTTGAAAGAATAAGTTTTTCGAGATGGTAATGACATGCCTCCAACACACGGGAATGCAAAGACCATTTTACAGTCTATGGGTATGGACTACACAAAGATTCATGCCTTTCCAAATGATTGCATTTTGTTTTGCAAGGAGTACAAACACCTCCACATACATCCAAAGTGTGAAGGCAAAAGTTTTAGGGAAGGCCTTGTGGGCAAAGCATTCCGTACAAAAGGTTCATTGCTACTTTCCTATCATCCTAAGAGTCAAGAGCATGTTGAGATGCAAATCCATAGCGCAGTGAATGTCATGGCATGCAAAAAGCACATCTAAGGATGATGTAATGCAAATGCCTACTAGTTGTAATAATTGGAAACATGTAGATAATATGTGGCCTTTGTTTTCTAGAGAGGCTTAGAATATACATCTAACCCTAGCTTTCGATGACATAAATCTATTTCGTTTAAAAAGGTTCTCATGAAGCACATGGTGTATATGTTTGGACAACTATAACATCCCATCATGGCTAGCAACAAAAAAGGGACATTTTTTAGCCCTTATCGTGCTAGGTAAGCATAACATAAAAAACATGGATGTATAGCTTGCATCACTTCAAGAAGAGTTACCCACTTTATGGGATTGGATTACTATGCACGACATGTGTCAACCTTTATCAAGCAGGTACATAGGAGTGCACGCCATACTCATGTGGATGATGCATGACTCAGCCATTTATGGTGAATGTTCAAATAATATTAATCATTTCTTCCTTATGAACGAGGTTATGTTCATTGATCTAGTGCATCTTAGGTTGTTTGTTTTTGTTCAAGTCTAACGATTTTGGGTTTAAATTCCTCTTGCCTATGCCGACCACCACTCGAAGCATGGTAATCCATGGATCTTTGAAACATTTTATATGAAGGACATCATAGATGTCATCCTGATGAACGTGTCTTACATGAAGAACAAATTGACCAATAAGCACAATGGAAAATGAAAGCAAGTGATTGGAAGTAGTTGTGGTATGCAAGAACACCATTTTTTTTTCATAAAATGATTGTCGATCTTTCATAATCTCTCTTATTGGAGTGTCTTACTGATCAATTTCACATTGACGATTGAAGCCTCATTACATTGTAAGAGGAGGCTTATGGAATCTTGTATGGCCAGATGTTAGGAAATGGGGGATGATTCACAATGAGCAACAACAGTCTCTTGAACAATATCATCAGCAATTACATGCAATAGCCACATGTCTATAGGTGATCAAAGCATCTTCGGTAGCGACACCTACAATGTGATGCATCATCAGTTTCTAAGTATCATATTGATGAATGAATTTCCTTATGTTAAGCATGTCATGTTTGTTGATCTCATGTTTTTCATATTTATTGTAGGATTTGCTAGTGGTCCATCCTCTGACCTAAGCAGAGGAGACTTTGCGATATCTTCATGGGTTGGTTCCACTATTGTAGCACTTCAAGGGATGTGGTATCGCCATTTCATGGGATAGTCTACTATGAGGTGAGATTTTGAACTTGGTTTAGCATTTTCAAGTTGTTGTTTATGAACATCATTTCAATTTGTATGATTTTGTGAGTGTGGTTTATTCCAGGACAACAGATATAGATGTTTAGATCCCTCTAGTTTTTTGTGTGGCAGTCTTACACCATTTTTTTGTAATTGGTTCATATATATGGTAGTGGTTTTCCTTAGTTTTCTATTAGGATCCGTACATGGTTCCTTTATGGAAATGTTGTATTATGTATTAGACTACCTTTTATGAATCTTATTTGGTTGAAGGCCCTTTTTTTTGGGTGCCACATTATCCACCATCCCCACCATGTGAACAATTTCCTAGTCACCCACATCTTTCTCACTCACACATATATCCAATATCATGTCGAGAATGTCTCTTTTATTAAAATCCCTCGTCGAAAGGAATTTTTTACAAGTATTTGCATATTTCCTTAACTCTTTATCTTTCAATCTCCATCAATCCATAAAATAAGATAACGGAAGAAAGCAAGAAGCTGTTCATAACGATAGCCTACCTCTCCATGTTGATTATCATGCCTTCCTACTAAGAAAAATTATTGTCAAGTTTTTGGGAGAACCTAGCTCCACCTTTGATCCAAGCACCCATCAAAACCAACTCGAATCTTGAGCAAGTGTAGAGGAGGTACTGGGGTATCCAATTTTATCAAAAGTAGAGAATAAAGGTTAAACACATCCAGTACGTCACCTACTCAAGGGGGTTCCGTTTAGGGAAATATACCCTTTAACATTTCTGTGAGCAGACAGAAGAATTGTACATACTCTAGAAATATTAATCAACGAATGACTATAGAAGACCATATACTTCTTGATTCGAATCAGATGATTACAAAGTTGGTCAGATGCTCAAAAGTGCAGGCTTAGAAGGCTAACATGTCATCCTAGAAATAAATAAGCTCAATGCACAGAATCTTCTCATCAGCTTAAGGGGCTAATTACATGCAGTCTAACTCAGAACAATACAAATGGTAAGATTTGCTCAAGAGAATAGAGCTCAATCACCAATACTGACTCACGGAAAGGAAAGAAAATCCAAGGCACTTTCTTACACTATAGTGCTCATAGCCCTCAACTGAGAAGCCTACCCTCTGTATCCACACTACAGAGTAGCTCCTACAATAGGCTTGAAACCACCAAGTGGAAGAGATGCCTTCTGCATGTATACCCGCGTCAATGAAACTCCAAAAAATGTACCAAAAAAAATGTGTGTACCGTGTACCCTCAAATAGCACAATCCCTTGTTTTTATAGGCCTCAATAGGCCAAGAGGGTCTTGCCGAATCTTCGCGTCCATTGATCACGCGCCGGTTAATCACCCAAAATTGGAGGAGTAGGTCAAATATTCCCTTGATTTGAATTGGATCCACCAACAAAGGCAGTAGCCGTGAATGGTTGGCCGCGACATCTGATTATCTACTTTCACTTTTAACCATTCCACTTTAGTTCCAAGTCTTTATTAGCTCCGAGGATGACTTTTAAACGTTGAACACACTGAACTCTTGGACCAGAAGCAGCTTCTTCCTCCCCTTCGTAAGCCTCATGCATGATTTGATGTTGTTTCCTCCTCATTTCTTCTTCCATGCTAATATCTTGCAAAATAGTTTCCTCACATTTATCACGCTTCATATTTGTCACCTCCTGAGATGGCCTGGAAGGAAGAATTGCCTCCAGAGTTTTGCATTGTTCCTATGTGATTGTGTGTAATTGTGTGTGATTGTGTGCATGTGTTTGTGTGTGTGAGTGTGAGTGTGTGCTTATATGTGTGTGAGTGTGTGGGTGCGTGTGTGTGAATGGGAGTGTATGTATATGTGTGGGTGTGGGTGCATTTGCATGAAATTGTGAGCGTGTGTGCATGAAAGTGTGTATGTGTGTGTCTGAGCGTTCATGTGTGCATGCGTGTCTGTATGTGTGCTTGTGTGTGTCGCATGTGTGTATGCTTTTATGTGTGTGAGTGGGTGTGTGCGTGTGTGTGTGGGGGTGTGTGTGTGGGTGGGGTCATGTATGTGTGAGTGTGAGAGGAGGCGCAAGTGAGGGGGCTTGCGGGGCAGCGGGGAGGGTGGCGGGGAGTGGGGAGCCTGCGGGGGCAGCGGCTGCGACGGGGCGGGGGGTGGCGGGTGCGGGCGGGTAGAGGGGTGGGGGGTGGCGGGTGGGATTATGCGGGCTGGCGGGGAGCAGCGGGGAATTAGGCAGGGGAGGGGGGAGGAGGGATTGCGCGGGGGCTGCGGGGTATTGTAGGCGGAGGGTGGCCGGGTAGCGAGAATGGTGGGGAATGCAGCGGGGGGGGGGGGGGGGGGGGCGGGGGAATGCAGCGGGTGCGGGGTGGGGACTAGGCGGGGTGCGGGGGAGGAGAGAGAGAGAGAGAGAGAGAGAGAGAGAGAGAGAGAGAGAGAGAGAGAGAGAGAGAGAGAGAGAGAGAGAGAGAGAGAGAGAGAGAGAGAGAGAGAGAGGGAGAGAGAGAGAGAGAAAAAGAGGGAGAGGGTAGAGGGGGGCTTGCGGAGAGGGGGAGGGTGGCGGGGAGTGGGGGCCTGCGGGGGCAGCGGCTGTGAGGGGGCGGGGGGTGGCGGGTGCGGGCGGGTAGAGGGGTGGGGGGTGGCGGGTGGGATTATGCGGGGTGGCGGGGAGCAGCGGGGAATTAGGTGGGGGAGGGGGGAGGAGGGACTGCGCGGGGGCTGCGGGGTATTGTAGGCGGAGGGTGGCGGGGTAGCGGGAATGGCGGGGGAATGCAGTGGGGGAGGCGGGGGAATACAGCGGGGGCAGGGTGGGGAATGCAGCGGGGGGGGTGGGGGAATGCAGCGGGTGCGAGGTGGGGACTAGGAGGGGTGCGGGGGAGGAGAGAGAGAGAGAGAGAGAGAGAGAGAGAGAGAGAGAGAGAGAGAGAGAGAGAGAGAGAGAGAGAGAGAGAGAGAGAGAGAGAGAGAGAGAGAGAGAGAGAGAGAGAGAGAGAGAGAGAGAGAGAGAGACAGAAAGGGAAAAGAGGGTGGGTCACACGCGGGGAGAAAGAGAGAGAAAGAGAGAGAGAGAGAGAGAGAGAGAGAGAGAGAGAGAGAGAGAGAGAGAGAGAGAGAGAGAGAGAGAGAGAGAGAGAGAGAGAGAGAGAGAGAGAGAGGGAGAGGGCAGAGGGGGGCTTGCGGAGAGGGGGATGGAGGAGGGCTCTTGCGGGAGGAGGTGGAGGGGGGCTCTTGCGGGAGGAGGTGGAGGGGGCTCTTGGGGGAAGAGGTGGAGGGGGGCTCTTGCGGGAGGAGGTGGAGGGGGGCTCTTGGGGGAAGTGAAGGAGGAGGGCGGAGGAGGGTGGAGGAGGGTGGAGGAGGGTGGAGGAGGGTGGAGGAGGGTGGAGGAGGGTGGAGGAGTGTGGAGGAGGGTGGAGGAGGGTGGAGGAGTGCAGAGGAGGGCAGAGGAGGGCGGAGGAGGGTGGAGGAGGGTGGAGGAGGGTGGAGGAGGGTGGAGGAGGGCGGAGGAGGGTGGAGGAGGGTGGAGGAGAGTGGAGGAGTGCGGAGGAAGGTGGAGGAGGGTGGAGGAGGGTGGAGGGAGAGCGGAGGAGGGTGGAGGAGGGTGGAGGAGGGTGGAGGAGTGCGGAGTAAGGTGGAGGAGGGTGGAGGAGGGTGGAGGGAGAGAGAGAGAGAGAGAGAAAGAAGAAGATAGAGAGATAGAGATAGAAAAAGAGAGAAAAGAGTGAGATTCCAGACATTCAGACTACAAGCCATCCCAGAGAGAGGCATTGATCCGGGAGAGAACCGAAGTGGCTCCATTACCTTTACAATTGCCATCTTCTCTTCAACAGGCTACAAAGCCTCTCCATAACCTCTGCTTGCGTATCACTTCCTATCACCATGGCCATCCTCCCTGGGCAATGACAGAGGCAAAGATTTGATGTTGCACCACTGACCAGCTCTGTCCATGTTGTATCCAAAGAGTTCGAACAACCCCACCCCTTCCAACCTGAGCTGGATGATATTCCTTGGCCTTCCTTATTGCTTAAAATGACGAGAGAGAAGAAGATAGGGATCTACAGACCCCCACATCAAGCTTTTGCACAGTCCCTGGTGCAATTTCTCCCTTATTTTAATTTATTTAATGAGATTTAACTGCAATTACTGAAAAGAAACATGATATGTACAAGGGATAGAATGCTTCCACTTTGACCTAGTTCAGATACTTCTTCACCCTGGAGATGTTAACCAGGGGAATCCTTTTACCTTGCAGATCTTCCAGATGCACAGCGCCATGTGGCAAAACTTTGATTACCTTATAAGGTCCTGCCCATTTGGGTGCCAATTTAGTTGAAATTGCTGGGACCTGATGCACTAAAACCATGGACCCTTCTTGAAATTCATTCGATCTCAGATACCTGTCATGTAATTTCTTGCGCTCTTCTTGTGTCACCAGAAGTTTCTGCATTGCCCCTTCTCTGTACTCTTCTAATGCCACCAATCTCTGAATGGGGGGTTCAAGTCCAATGGTTTTGATTCCTATTTCTTTTCTGATGATAAACTCAAATGGTGCCAATGCCTCTTTCCCATAAACTAAGCGAAAAGGAGTCTCGCCTGTGGTTCCCCTCTTCGTGGTTCTGAAAGCCCAAATTGCACCAATTAGTGCTAGTGGCCAAGAGCTTTGATGATCAAAAGATAATTTGCGAAGTAGTCCAATCAAAATCTTATTGGAACTCTCTGCTTGGCCATTTGCCCTGGGGTAATAGGCACAAGACTTTTTATGGAAGATTTTGTACCTGTCAAATATAAACTGGAGCAATTGATTTACAAAATGTGTGCCCGTATCACTAGTAATTTCCAGTGGGCAACCAAATCTTGAGAAAATACGTTTATACATAAATTTAGCTACTGTTAAGGCCGTGCAGTCCACAGTAGCTTTACCCTCTATCCATTTAGTGGCATAACATGTGGCCATCAAAATATACTTTTTACCTCCTGGTTGACTAGTAGGGCTAATTGGCCCTATGAAATCAAGACCCCATCGTTCAAATGGAAGCCATCCGGTAGATATGACTAATGGTTGGAAATTCAATCTGGTTGGCGTGGGAGCACACCTCTGGCAGATGTGGCATTCTTTAGCAAACTTGATTGCATCCTTGAAAATATGAGGCCACCATAAACCTTTGTGGATGATTCTATGAGCCAATTCTTCCCCCTTTAGATGTCCTTCATTGTGTGCAGCCTCTAGCAGAAGACTTACCTCCTCTGGATAGACACACCTTTTCAATATATCATCTTGATAGTATTTATATGAATTTCCATTTATAAGAGAATATGCTTTGGTTTTCAGGAGCAATCTTCTCTTTTCTACAGGTGTCAAGTGTTCTGGGATCTTTCCAGTAGTCAGAACATGGAGAATTTCATCATACCAACGAGTCCGGATTGCTACTAGAAAAAGATTGCTATCCACCAATTCATCATTAATACCTGTTGCCTTTTCGCTCATTGCCGTCCTGGACACTTGATCTGCCATGTAGTGCTCTTTTCCTGGCTTAATATGAATATCAAAATTAAATTCTTGAAATAGGAGTAACCATCTCCAAATCCTTCCAGCTATTCTAGGCTTGTTTATCAAATACTTCAAGGGCTGATGATCAGAAATAACAATGAAATGTACACCAAGGAGATAATGTCGAAACTTCTGAAGGGCAAATACAATCGCCAAACCTTCTCTTTCCGTTGTACTGTAATTTCTTTCAGCTTGGTTGAGTAGTCTGCTTGCATAAGAGATAGGTCTATCCACTTTGTGAGATGATGGTTGAGCTAGAACTGCACCAACAACATGAAGACTAGCATCTGTATGCACATGAAATTCCAATGACCAATTAGGAACACTTAAAAGGGGAGCAGTACATAGCCTCAACTTTAGTTCACAAAATGCTTTGTCAGCTTCAGCACTCCATGAGAAAGGGATCTTTTTGCTGGTAAGCCTTGACAAGGGCTTAGCAATTTCCGAATACATCCTAATGAATCTTCTGTGATACCCTGCATGGCCCAAGAAACTTTGCACTTCCTTTGGGCTTTGTGGAATTGGCATGGAAAGAATAGCTGTAACCTTTGCAGGGTCAACAGTTATGCCTTCAGCAGATACTATGTGACCAAGAAGAGTGCCCTTAGTGACCAAAAAGTGACATTTATCAGGATTCAATTTCAAACCTGTTTTGAGACATTGCTCAAAAAATTCTTTTAGATTTTCCAAATGGTCATGGAAATCTTGAGCTGCTGCCCTTCTATCTATACCTGAAAATACTGAAAAGTCATCCATGAAAATGCGTAGAAAGGTTGTTAACCATTTGCCCAATATCAGATACATCGTTCTATTAAATGAAGCCGGTGCATTCTTCAAACCAAAAGCCATTCGAGTATAGACATAAGTGCCCCAGGGAGTGACAAAGGCTGTTTTGTCCCTATCATCAGGATGGATCACTATCTGATTGTAGCCACTAAAACCATCCAAGAAACTATACAAAGTGTGACCAGCTACCTCTTCAAGTACTTGCTCTGTGAAGGGCTGAGGAAATCCATCTTGAATAGTCACTTTATTCAAAGCACGGAAATCAACACATACCCTTATTTTTCCACTATTTTTCTTCGGCACAATAACCATAGAAGAAAGCCACCTGGAATGTTATGGCCTACTTCTTACAGGTGCAGCTCCCTCAACCAAGGGTATCCGATGTAATCCAAGCTCTTCTGGTATTCCTGTTAGATCTTTGTAGGACCATGCGAAGAAACTTTTGTAAGTAAAGAGCAAAGAAGTTACCTTCTGTAGTAAATTAGGATAATGCCACAACGAGGATGCCAAATGGACTACTTGAGGGTTCTCTTCATCCCCTAAATTTACTTCTTGAACCAATGTTTCAGGGCTGGCCTTGTTTGATAAATCATCTCCACTATATGCAGGAGTGGAGTTTAATTTATATTCTGCAACATGTTCTTCCATCCATCCTTGAGGTATATCTGAGAAAGGAAGATCTTCTTTGCCCTTAGGTTCAAAATATTCTACCTCTGATACTTTTATCTGGGTTGCTTCCTCAAGGCTTGTGCTTTCCTGCAATTGCTCATTCTCCAACACCTTGTGGTCTTCATTGCCCTTTCCTGTAATTACCTTATCTGCAACTTCTTCCTCAATTTCATTAATCTCCACTGTGCAACACTCTGCACTTCCCATCATCCAATTTAACAATGTATCCTCTTCTTAGGGTAGAGAGGGCATTACCTGAGTGTCCACAGTATATCCAGTAGTTTTTCCTGAGTCGAATCCTTCTTCCAAATGTAGTTGCAGTTGGCTATTGGTATTTGTTGAAATCCATAGTTTATTTTTTCCCCAATCTTGCAAAGCTTTTGCTTGTCTCAGCCAAGGTCTCCCCAGGAGTAGAGGGTAAGAAGTCTCCTGTGGAAGTGCAATAACAACAAAATCTAGAACAAAATGGCAGCCCTGTACTACCATCAGTACCTTCTCAATAATGCCCAGTGGCGCAACCCGATGTTGATCTGCCAATGTAACCGTGAATGGTGCCAACTTGGTCGGGTTCAATTTCAGCTTCTTCATTGTAAAATCTGGCATTAAATTGATACTAGAGCCTCCATCTATGATCACACCTGTGAGAGTTTCATCCTTTATACAAACAGATAATCTTGAGCTTTGGTAGTCTGCTAAGGGTGCAGGGGGAAAATCAACCATAAAACCATCTATACTAGGTGATTGGACCAAGTGAGCAGAGTGTATAATCTTCAGTAAGTCACTTCTTATTTTTGAATCCATCCTTATAAGTTCATATAGACTAACCTTGTGATGAATACCTTTCAAGATCTGTTCAATGTTTACCTCCTGAGTGTTTTCTTGCAGACTTGTTGGTTGGCCCTTTAGAGAAGTAGTCATCTTATTATAAGCTCCTTCAATTTGTGCTTGGTCCTTCCATCCAGACTCCTTTTCTTCCACTTTATCCTGAAATCCTTGTTGTTCATCTCTCTGGGTTGCAGCTGCTTGCCTAGCTCTAGTCATCATGGGCATTGCAGAGGATGAAACAGCATAAGTCTGAGTGGTTTTTCCTTCTTCATGTGGAGAGACTGCAATCATATGAATTGGAGCAGGACGACCTCTTGGGCAATCTTTGGTATAATGATCCTTGGCCTCTAGTCAATGTTGACAAGGAGGTGCATCTTCTGGGAGGGAACACCTATTTTGCATGTGGCCATATTCACCACAACGATAGCACATCAAGGGTCTATTATATCTAGGCTTTGCAAGCCTATTCTCCTCTCTATTAGATGTATTTGAAGTACTAGCATAGTATGAATCCAAAGTTTGAGGGTTACCTCTCTACTGTGTACCCTTGAGGTAATAACAATCTCTGGCTTCATGACCATCTTTTCCACAAAATTGACAGCTTACCTTAATAGGGCAATTAGCATTGGAATGTCCATTGTTGTTACAGATTGTACACCAAATTTGTCTCCTTATATCCTGAGTGGTCTTCAAATCTTCTAACTCTCGGGAAAGTTGAGCTACTTCATCATCAGTGTGACGCAGTGGTGGCAAGACCTTCTCTTCTTGTCGATTTTGTTGCATCTTCAATGCTTCCAGTTCCCTCCTTAGTTGCTCAATAGGATCCAGATCTGCAACATACTTTTGTTGTGTATCCCCTTCAAAATGTTGCCTTGCTTTTTCAATGCGTGATGCCGCTGCAACAAAGTCATTGAGGGTCGCATCCAATCTAAGAGATTCACGAAGCTTATGCTGAGATGACCTAGGCAGAGCCTTTTCGATCCACTTTTTAACCAAAAAGTCACCTGGAGCATGTGGCAGACGTGCAACAAGTGCTTTTGTTCTAGTGTGAAGTTCATGAAAGGATTCACTTGGTCTTAGCTTCAAATTCTCTAGCTGATCTAGAGCTCTTTCCGAGGAATCACTTGGTCGGAATGTCTGTGAGAACGCCGCCTTCAAAGCCTCCCATGTAGTGAAATGGCCATCTGCATATTGACTATACCATTTATCTGCAAGACCCTCCAATGTGGATGGAAAGAGTGCCAGCATTGCATCCTCTCTATTTTGCAAACCTCGTCCACGGCATAAAGAGATGAATCTTCTCACATGATCATCAGCATCCTCATAGGCTTGTCCCTTGAAGGTAGGGAATTTGATATTTAATCTGGAGAGTAAATGAGAGAGATCCTCCATTTGTACTGGTGTTTCTTCGGACGTATCTGAGGAGAAGTCTAGAGTTCTCTTATACCCCTCTTTCGACAATGGTGTCGCACCCAAATCAATTGATAAATTTAGGGAGGGCAGAGGGGAGGTAGACTCACTAGTCGTGGTTATGGCTAACTTGTTAAGGCTCCTCCAAACACGAAGAGACTCCTTATCTGCCCGTGTATGGGCCATGTACCTACTTGCAAATGTAATAGGGCAAAAATACCTCTCACAGAAATGCAAAGGTCCCACCGTGCGTGCCAAACTGTAGAGGAGGTACTGGGGTATCCACTTTTATCAAAAGTAGAGAATAAAGGTTAAACACATCCAGTACGTCGCCTACTCAAGGGGGTTCTCTGTAGGGAAATATACCCTTTAACATTTCTGTGAGCAGACAGAAGAATTGTACATACTCTAGAAATATTAATCAACGAATGACTACAGAAGACCATATACTTCTTGATTCGAATCAGATGATTGCAAGGTTGGTCAGATGCTCAAAAGTGCAGGCTTAGAAGGCTAACATGTCATCCTAGAAATAAATAAGCTCAATGCACAGAATCTTCTCATCAGCTTAAGGGGCTAATTACATGCAGTCTAACTCAGAACAATACAAATGGTAAGATTTACTCAAGAGAATAGAGCTCAATCACCAATACTGACTCACGGAAAGGAAAGAAAATCCAAGGCACTTTCTTACACTATAGTGCTCATAGCCCTCAACTGAGAAGCCTACCCTCTGTATCCACACTACAGAGTAGCTCCTACAATAGGCTTGAAACCACCAAGTGGAAGAGATGACTTCTGCATGTATACCCGCGTCAATGAAACTCCAAAAAATGTACCAAAAAAAATGTGTGTACCGTGTACTCTCAAATAGCACAATCCCTTGTTTTTATAGGCCTCAATAGGCCAAGAGGGCCTTGCCGAATCTTCGCGTCCACTGATCACGCGCCGGTTAATCACCCAAAATTGGAGGAGTAGGTCAAATATTCCCTTGATTTGAATTGGATCCACCAACAAAGGCAGTAGCCGTGAATGGTTGGCCGCGACATCTGATTATCTACTTTCACTTTTAACCATTCCACTTTAGTTCCAAGTCTTTATTAGCTCCGAGGATGACTTTTAAACGTTGAACACACTGAACTCTTGGACCAGAAGCAGCTTCTTCCTCCCCTTCGTAAGCCTCATGCATGATTTGATGTTGTTTCCTCCTCATTTCTTCTTCCATGCTAATATCTTGCAGAATAGTTTCCTCACATTTATCACGCTTCATATTTGTCACCTCCTAAGATGGCGTGGAAGGAAGAATTGCCTCCAGAGTTTTGCATTGTTCGTATGTGATTGTGTGTGATTGTGTGCATGTGTTTGTGTGTGTGAGTGTGAGTGTGTGCTTATATGTGTGTGAGTGTGTGGGTGCGTGTGTGTGAATGGGAGTGTATGTATATGTGTGGGTGTGGGTGCATTTGCATGAAATTGTGAGCGTGTGTGCATGAAAGTGTGTATGTGTGTGTCTGAGCGTGCATGTGTGCATGCGTGTCTGTATGTGTGCTTGTGTGTGTCGCATGTGTGTATGCTTTTATGTGTGTGAGTGGGTGTGTGCGTGTGTGTGTGGGGGTGTGTGTGTGGGTGGGGTCATGTATGTGTGAGTGTGAGAGGAGGCGCAAGTGAGGGGGCTTGCGGGGCAGCGGGGAGGGTGGCGGGGAGTGGGGGGCCTACGGGGGCAGAGGCTGCGAGGGGGCGGGGGGTGGCACGTGCGGGCGGGTAGAGGGGTGGGGGGTGGCGGGTGGGATTATGCGGGGTGGCGGGGAGCAGCGGGGAATTAGGCGGGGGAGAGGGGAGGAGGGACTACGCGGGGGCTGCGGGGTATTGTAGGCGGAGGGTGGCGGGGGTAGCGGGAATGGTGGGGAATGCAGCGGGGGGGGCGGGGGAATGCAGCGGGTGCGGGGTGGGGACTAGGCGGGGTGCGGGGGAGGAGAGAGAGAGAGAGAGAGAGAGAGAGAGAGAGAGAGAGAGAGAGAGAGAGAGAGAGAGAGAGAGAGAGAGAGAGAGAGAGAGAGAGAGAGAGAGAGAGGGAAAAGAGGGTGGGTCACACGCGGGGAGAAAGAGAGAGAGAGAGAGAGAGAGAGAGAGAGAGAGAGAGAGAGAGAGAGAGAGAGAGAGAGAGAGGGAGAGAGAGAAAAAAAGAGCGAGAGGGCAGAGGGGGGCTTGCGGAGAGGGGGAGGGTGGCGGGGAGTGGGGGCCTGCGGGGGCAGCGGCTGTGAGGGGGCGGGGGGTGGCGGGTGCGGGCGGGTAGAGCGGTAGGGGGTCGCGGGTGGGATTATGCGGGGTGGCGGGGAGCAGCGGGGAATTAGGCAGGGGAGGGGGGAGGAGGGACTGCGCGGGGGCTGCAGGGTATTGTAGGCGGAGGGTGGCGGGGTAGCGGGAATGGCGGGGGAATGCAGCGGGGGGGGCGGGGGAATACAGCGGGGGCAGGATGGGGAATGCAGCGGGGGGGGTGGGGGAATGCAGCGGGTGCGAGGTGGGGACTAGGCGGAGTGCGGGGGAGGGGAGAGAGAGAGAGAGAGAGAGAGAGAGAGAGAGAGAGAGAGAGAGAGAGAGAGAGAGAGAGAGAGAGAGAGAGAGAGAGAGAGAGAGAGAGAGAGAGAGAGAGAGAGAGAGAGAGAGAGAGAGAGAGAGAGAGAGAGAGAGAGAGAGAGAGAGAGAGAGAGAGAGAGAGAGAGAGAGAAAGGGAAAAGAGGGTGGGTCACACGCGGGGAGAAAGAGAGAGAGAGAGAGAGAGAGAGAGAGAGAGAGAGAGAGAGAGAGAGAGAGAGAGAGAGAGAGAGAGAGAGAGAGAGAGAGAGAGAGAGAGAGAGAGAGAGAGAGAGAGAGAGAGAGAGAGAGAGAGAGAGAGAGAGAGAAAGGGAAAAGAGGGTGGGTCACATGCGGGGAGAAAGAGAGAGAGAGAGAGAGAGAGAGAGAGAGAGAGAGAGAGAGAGAGAGAGAGAGAGAGAGAGAGAGAGAGAGAGAGAGAGAGAGAGAGAGAGAGAGAGAGAGAGAGAGGGAGAGGGCAGAGGGGGGCTTGCGGAGAGGGGGATGGAGGAGGGCTCTTGCGGGAGGAGGTGGAGGGGGGCTCTTGCGAGAGGAGGTGGAGGGGGCTCTTGGGGGAAGAGGTGGAGGGGGGCTCTTGCGGGAGGAGGTGGAGGGGGGCTCTTGGGGGAAGTGGAGGAGGAGGGCGGAGGAGGGTGGAGGAGGGTGGAGGAGGGTGGAGGAGTGCGGAGGAGGGTGGAGGAGGGTGGAGGAGTGCGGAGGAGGGCAGAGGAGGGCAGAGGAGGGTGGAGGAGGGTGGAGGAGGGTGGAGGAGGGTGGAGGAGTGCGGAGGAGGGTGGAGGAGGGTGGAGGAGGGTGGAGGAGGGTGGAGGAGAGTGGAGGAGTGCGGAGGAAGGTGGAGGAGTTTGGAGGAGGGTGGAGGGAGAGTGGAGGAGGGTGGAGGAGGGTGGAGGAGGGTGGAGGAGTGCGGAGTAAGGTGGAGGAGGGTGGAGGAGGGTGGAGGGAGAGAGAGAGAGAGAGAGAGAGAGAGAGAGAGAGAGAGAGAGAGAGAGAGAGAGAGAGAGAGAGAGAGAGAGAGAGAGAGAGAGAAAGAAGAAGATAGAGAGATAGAGATAGAAAGAGAGAGAAAAGAGTGAGATTGCAGACATTCAGACTACAAGCCATCCCAAAGAGAGGCATTGATCTGGGAGAGAACCGAAGTGGCTCCATTACATTTACAATTGCCATCTTCTCTTCAACAGGCTACAAAGCCTCTCCATAACCTCTGCTTGCGTATCACTTCCTATCACCATGGCCATCCTCCCTGGGCAATGACAGAGGCAAAGATTTGATGTTGCACCACTGACCAGCTCTGTCCATGTTGTATCCAAAGAGTTTGAACAACCCCACCCCTTCCAACCTGAGCTGGATGATATTCCTTGGCCTTCCTTATTGTTTAAAATGACGAGACAGAAGAAGATAGGGATCTACAACAAGCAAAAAATTTGACTACTAGCAAGCTCCACATAGCCTTGGTTAACTAGAAATTGCCACAAAGGCCTAGAGAGCCTTGAAGGTGGTCATAGAGTGGTTGATTTTACCCGTAGAAGCAATGTAGAAAGTGCTAAGACAATGCCAAAAAGGCATGATACTATAACAATCATTATGAAGCAAGGCATGAGTGTCATTAGATAAAGAGTTGCATTATCATAGGGTTCGCATTTTGGGGAAGCATCAACCTTTGAATCTTCCAGAGCTAAGTTTGGTGGTTAACAAGATAGCTAAATTCATTTGTGTTAATAGCGAACAGAAGAGGAGCTAAGGGGCAGCCCTTTCTGATAGAGCACGTAAGTTTGATCATGTGGGAGAGTTAGTCGTTGATATTGATTCAAGTCATGGTGTTTCCCATAAGAATGGAGATCATCCTAACGCATCTAGTCCCAAACCCCAAATCCTACAAAGGATTCTAGAATGAAGTCCCACTCAAGATGATCATAAGTTTTATCAAGGACAATTTTGATGAAGATGATATTTTCTGAGGACTCTGTTAACTCAAGGCCTTCCCACACATCAGTAGTAGCCTGGAGGGTGGACCTATCCTTGTTTTTTATTCTCATTGATCCAAGAGCGATTGTTGCACATTTTATGGTAAGAAAGCACATTCATCAAAATCTTTTAGGTGGTTTGGAGCATAATGATGGGCCGCCAATTTTTTATCTTATTTTTTCTATCCTTTTTGTAAATAATTTTTATCAACCCCTTCGTTGAGAAAATTGGGTAGCACGCCAAATTGTAACAACTCTATCTAGACCAAGTGAAGAGGGATCACCAAAATGTTCTTAAAGGTTGTAAGGAACTCGTTCTTTGCGTGGCATGGAAGTTAGTAGAAGCATCCTTATAACTAATAATGGTAGTACATTCACATTCTGAGATGTCTAGTAGTCACCAAAGATCAACACGAACTCATTATCAATATCACCTCTAGCCAAGATTGATTGGGTGTTAAAGTTTGTTGATTACTCATGTGCGTTTTATCATCTTCCCGATAAAATTATTTCATCTTGTATGTTGTGACATGGGCTATACTCCTTTAAAAGAGACATATAAAAGCAACTTCCCTTGGCATAAGCTAAGTTTGCACATGACATCGTTAAAGCAGAAGAGAGTTATTCAACATTAGCGACTCCACCAGTCAGGCAGACTTTTGAAATCCCGGCAACTCGAAACTAGGTCCTGGAGAGAAGCTTTATCGCCGGGCTCAATAGTACTCTTGCACCTTGAAGGTTCAAAATCTAGTAAATAAATGCTTTCAGAAAAAGTATGAGCCCTCGATGGATTTTATTGAGGACAAACTATCTGTTTCGACAGATGTTGCAAGGTTAAAGCTCTGATGCATCCGAGGACGCAACCTTATGGAAATTCTAACCGCTACCGAGCTCTTCCAGTGGGACAATCTTCCGTCGTCCACTCTGCTGGTAGATCTGGTCCCCGCAACTTGTTCGTACACTCTGCTAGTAGACCTGGTCGTTCGGGGGATATCGTATACATATCATATTCAATTCAAAAAACCAAAAAAAAAGGGTATTCTAGTTATCCCATTCCAATATATCCTAGTGCTTGCTGATTCGGAAATCGGAATGCGGATAGCCCTGACTCGCCCCTGAGTTCAGTCCAAAAGAGTCATCGACCTCACAAAAATGTCATCGACTACTGCAGATTCGCTGACGTTGGAAGGACTTGAAAAGGCAGACTTCTCTCATCCGGTGGACCGCTCGAAATCTGGGTACCCATTGTCCAATAATGTCAATGGTCATGCCCATCATGTACAAACAAACGAATAGCGTTACAAAAGTAGCGTTCTTCTCTAAGCCAGCTTTTACTACAGAGTTACCATTACACAAAGAGGATGTCGGTCCAAAAGAGCGACACGCTATCATTAACGTTAAAGGAGAGATTAGTGGGAATTCGACAACCTGCTCAGCATGAAGCCAAGAGTATCGACATTATTTGATTCCACTCAGGAGCTCCGCTGAAGCTTTTTGATCGCATTTGTGTACCTTGATCTTTCGTTGCATGTAGCGACTGTGCATGCGTTAGAGTTTGGCTTCTTACCACACATGATCGAGAACTCTTCTCTCATTCCCCACTCCCACTTTCCTTCTTCCTCCCCGTGAGTGGAGGATATGGCACTACAAGACGCACAGAGGGATGGTTTAACGATAAAGTTACCTGAAAACGAATCGGGCATGAATGTGGAGGATAAGCATTATGCTCATGCAAGTGCATTCGGCACCTTTGGCTCTCCGATGAGATCAAATGCTGAGATTGCTTGTGCCCATGGTATTGGGGTCAACTTTGTATCTAAGGCTCAACATGCTCAAGATAACGTCATTTCATCTCAAACTCTTGTCGCCCCAAGAGACAAACAAAAGATAGGGGAGAATTCTCAAAAGGATTGAGATCGACTCTATTGTAAATGATGGTGAAGATGGGGCCGCCATTATAGATAGGAACTCGTTTGATAAATGACAATCGCAAGTGAGTGAGAAGGTGGTGATATGTCTATGTCATGGCCTTGGGCCTGCTCAAGAAACTCTGAAACATCAAATTTGGTTAGGTTGGGGAAGCAAGGATCACTTTGTTGGGCACATTCAGTACTTCCCAAATAGTTATTTTCTTTTTTTCTTTGAAGATGTCAATAGTGCGTTTCATGTAAATTTTGAAGGTCAATGGCTCATGAAGAGTGTTCTAGTGCGTAAAAAAAGACCATGTTGGTCTTCTTTAGCGCCTAACCGGTATTAGCTTAAGCAAGACAAGACAAGACCAGAATGGTGTAGCTTCTTGACTGAATCGCTTCTCAAGAAAACTCGTAATAGCTTCGCCCCTTCTTGACTGAATGGCTCTTTAGCTCCTTTACTTTAGGTGTAGCGTTTACCGTTACGGTATAGGTATTACCGTTTACGTGCTAAAGAAAACCGCAAAACGCTTTAGCCTTAACGGTAAAGCAAAAATGGCGCCTTAAAGTAAGGGACGAAGTTAAGCCTTCACCAACATGGTGTAGCTTTAGCCTTATGGCTTAAGCGTTTTCTAACCTTAAAGGGTATTAGCGGCGAACGCGCAAAACCTTTTTAAAAGGGGCGAAGCTAAGCGCCATAAGTAAACATTTAAGCAAAACGCTGTAGCAAGACCAACATGGCTTGCTACGCACCTCCGGGCCAACATGGTCTTCTTTAGCCCGTCTTTTTAAAGTGAAAATTAGGAATTAACCCCATAGGAACTAAGCGTACAAAAGTTCCTATTTGGGTTGAATTCGTAGATATCCTCTCAAGTGTTACCATTGTGTAGAGAGTTTGGGAAATATGATTCGGAGGTTTATAGGTCAGAAACGAAGAAGTTATAGGATTAGTCCCAAGTGGGATCTTGAAATTATGATTGAAGTTGATATTTCCCATAATCGCATTCCATAAGACATCAAAGCAGCCAATTAGTTCTTCATGTAAAGCTTGTTTCTAGTTCAATTTATTCTATAAAGCCAAAAGCCTCCCCATGTGTTACGAAAGGAACAAACTTCTTATGCATCAAAAGTAGAGATGGCCCAGGTCTTCTCTACCAGTTGGTCATTGCATATACCACAGTAGGGCCATATATTTAATAAGCTTTAACTTTAGTACTAAAAATTTCCTTTCTTGAGAATTTGCAATATCAAAGCTAATTTTTTATTTTCTTTTGAGGGGGTGCCATAGGACCACAAACATAAAATCATGTGATACTTGACCATTTTAAACACCACTTCGTGCTAAGCGAGATATTAGAATCTACATTCTTCTTAAAGCACAAACTATATTTCACGTTTTTGGCATTCTACCATTTTAGGCCTTCTATGCCAGGGGGAGCTTGACCAATAGGGAGTGGAGACTTCTAGCTTGGAGGGTACAAGGTCATTGCGAATGCTTGGGCCAAGCATATTAAAAGCCACCCTCATGATTATCTCTATAAAGATCATAAGGGACTTGTTAAAGGACACACCATTTTGTGAGCTATCATGGACATCTAGCAATGGCTCATTTAGTAAGGAGTCAAATCAAAGCTCATTGTTTTATAAGATTCATTTTGACTAGGCCTACGAGAGATTGGATTGGGAGTTTATTTTGCAATCCCTAAAGGATTTTTCTTTTACCCTTAGTCTTCTTGGGCTCATTGCATCCTTTTAGGTAATGGATCTTCTCTTATTACTAATAAAATCATTATTCTTCTCCTGTTTGCTCAAAAGGTGGATTATGTAGGGGTTATTTACTATTTTTCCAAGTGTCTTGTTGACTACCAATGTTTCTCAAGGCATATTAGAGACATTTTATCTCTAATAAGGGTAGGGCCAAAGGTTCTCTATAATGTTTGTTGATGAGGTTAATGCCTTCATTTAGAACAAATCAGGATGTGTTTCTAGCTTTTTAATATGAATTGACGTTTTTCTATATGCTTCTCACTCCAAAACTATCAACACTAAGATTTATTTCAATTAGCTCACTTCATAGTTTCTTATGGAGGGATGTTTTTGGGATCTTTCCACAAGGAAATCCTCAAACTACTTTAGACTATCAATTTGTTTTCATATATCTATGAGCTAGAAATGGGACTAGGTCCTCAATAAATTAGATTCCAAACTTAACTACTACTAGGCTATGCAATTAAATGTGGTGAGCATCACAATGGTGCTCAACCGCATCAGATGAAGGATCATAGATGTGGTGGATGCACGTAAATGTTCAACAAGAAATATAACACTAAAGATAAATGGTCGATGTCGATAATAATGGTACAACAATTTACAACCAATGATCGTGAAAAAATCAATATACAAAATCAATGATACAAAATCAATGATACAACTCAGAAAATAATTTATCCCACCACAATGAAGATTAGTCAATACAAACTAAAATAATCTTCCCGACCACAAAGCATCAAAGATGCCTCTTCACTTTCTTTACTTCCGTCTTTAAAGCTTTTCTTCACTTTGGGTAATGCCTTTTCTTCACTTTTCTTTACTTCAAATCATGCAATGATCTGGAGAAAACATCTTTAGTAATGCTTCTATTTTGACAATTGTTTTTTATTTTCTCTATATTTTATTTTTTAAAATTTTTTGTTCAGAATAGATGCATTAATACTGAAAATTAATGCTTCTATTGTGACAATTTTTTTTTATTTTCTCTATATTTTATCTTTTTATATTTTTCCGTTCATTTATTTATGCATTCTTCTCTTTCTCTTCCCTCTCTCTCTCTCTCTCTCTCTCTCTCTCTCTCTCTCTCTTCGTGCATGCAAATGTTCGTCTTTAAAGTTGTTTACATCTTAGCTTCACCCATATGAACCTTTAATGCAGTTACACTTTCATAAAGCTTTGTTATTTTGTTTTCACAATCAATGCATATGGTCATACTTATCTCCACCGTCTGTACATAGAACCTTTAATACAGACACACTTTCATAAAGCTTTGTTATTTTGTTTTCACAATCAATGCATATGGTCATACTTATCTCCACCGTATGTACATTGATAAACTTACAAGAAGGTTCATTCAAGGTAATTTATCGAAACCCCATTCTTGAACACTTTTCATAGTATAAATGTGTCTGGACATAAAGAAAATCCGTTCAGTATTTGAGAATAAGAAAATCTTTTATTATATATGAGGCTCGATTAAAGCCAATATAACCTGAAGCTAAGTATCTTTTAAACAAATGACTAAAATCGCAATCTTGGCATGGCCCAGATCAATATTCTTATTAGCCGGGTGAACACTTTTCTAAAATCAGTAACGGTAGAAGACATTGTGACGAAGTAAAGGACGTTCTAAGTCACTCCGTCGCATCCATTGGAACCATTTAAACTTATTGTTGGGTTAATGTTGTCACGATGACCTGCAATAAGAAACCACAAACACAGCTTTGCATGTCAAATATGTAAATCCAACCTGCTGTACAAAGTCGAGTTGCAACAAATGGAATTCCTTTCAAACAATCCTTCTGATAAGCCAAGTTGAAAATCCATGAGAACTTGCTACTGTTTATGTCTCTGCTGTACAAAATTCCAGCCCGTTATCGAAACTTCCATTCATACATATGGAGCCTGCTGAAATTTACCAAGTCCGAAAGCTGAATAACTTTTCGTGCTCTATTACCAAAAGTTTGCTGAAGACAAATTTGTGAATCTAGATATTCTTCAAAATACTCTTAATTTTCATCGTCACTATGATACAATTTCCCTAGGGTATAAAGATATTTAAATCGAGTGTTTGAGTATATAAATCCTAAACCTCAGTGTCGTTCACCATTTTGTTAGCAACTCATGTACATGGAGTTAGTTCAATATTCACAGTTGAATGAAAGAATATGCAATCGACCTGTAGCTCGTATCCGGGAAACAACTCATACGTCCCTGTTACCTGAAGGGATGTTACCCTTGATACCCATACCTGGATATAGGAAACATCTAAAATGAATTGAGACAAAGATTGGTAGTTATCCGAAGCATTATTGATCTATGCTCCGATAAGACTAGAAGACTACATATTATTTCACAATCCTCTGAACAGCAAGAAGTTGTACCTACGGTAAGAGGATGATCACATGTACTCCCTGTAAACATTAGTATCATGTCCATCTCTTACAATACTAAGAGAAGAACACATCCATATTTTAAAGACCACATGTAGAGCCATAAATGACATACCCTTCGGCTTGAAAGGTGAAGATAGACTCATATCTCAAAAAAAAAAAAAAAAAAAAACTTTATTATTACCTCAATCGAAAAATAATCACACATTCTTTCATGAGACAGAACACCATACAGCCAAAGCTAAGTAGTGTAGATCTCAGATAAAGCTTACGTGCTAATCCACATGTAAACGACCTTAACAAAAGCCCTCAGATGGTAGTGCTTGTTGGAATCATCAAAGAAATTGCAGAACAGGTTTGTCATCATCATCATCATGGGGCTTTGACCAACTCTAACGTCAGCTATATAGCTAAAGCACCCTACGTACACATTCATCATGGAATCAGAAGCCATAACTTGATGCTCACAGCTCTCCGCAAAGGTCTGGGATTCATCACCTTTCTTGTCAGGAAAAGCCACTGTAATCGTTTGCAGCATTGATGTATCGGGAGCGAATTAAAGCTGCTTGAACACGAGTCGCAAGGTGCAGTAGATCAATTTGCGCCTACATAGGAGGCACACATCAATGGCTCATATCTCAAAAAAGAAAGAAAAACATAGGTGAAGATAGACTCATATCTCAAAAAGAAAAACTTTATTATTACCTCAATCGAAAAATAATCACACATTCTTTCATTAGACAGAACACCATACAGCCTAAGCTAAGTAGTGTAGATCTCAGATAAAGCTTACGTGCTAATCCACATGTAAACGACCTTAACAAAAGCCCTCAGATGGTAGTGCATGTTGGAATCATCTCAGATGGTAGTGCATGTTGGAATCATCAAAGAAATTGCAGAACAGGATTGTCATCATCATCATCATGGGGGTTTGACCAACTCTAACGTCAGCTATATAGCTAAAGCACCCTACGTACACATTCATCATGGAATCAGAAGCCATAACTTGATGCTCACAGCTCTCCGCAAAGGTCTGGGATTCATCACCTTTCTTGTCAGGAAAAGCCACTGTAATTGTTTCCAGCATTGATGTATCGGGAGCGAATTAAAGCTGCTTGAACACGAGTCGCAAGGTGCAGTGGATCAATTTGCGCCTACATAGGAGGCACACATCAATGGCTTGAAGCCTCAACATGCCTATGTCACGACCTGTCTCTCTCATTGATCCTCTTTGCCGACCTCTTCTCCCTTCTTCATTTTTACTCAGCCACCTGCCTTAGGACCTCTCTCTCTCTCTCTCTCTCTCTCTCTCTCTCTCTCTCTATATATATATATATATATATATATATATATATATATATATATATATATATATATATATATATATATATATATATATATATATATATAGAGAGAGAGAGAGAGAGAGAGAGAGAGAGAGAGAGGTCCTAAGGCAGGTGGCTGAGCAAAAATGAAGAAGGGAGAAGAGGTCGGCAAAGAGGATCAATGAGAGAGACAGGTCGTGACATAGGCATGTTGAGGCTTCAAGCCATTGATGTGTGCCTCCTATGTAGGCGCAAATTGATCAGCCTCTCGAACCTGACACGCAGCTCCAGGTTAGCCATGTATACCACCTTAATCCTTGCATTCTCATCTGATAGACCCTTCCATCCCATAGATTCCGCATCTCTTTCGATAAAGGCTGTCTAGTACTAGACTGATTTACGCAAATGTTATGACATAAAGAGGAACTATGTCGATGGCATGCTCTCACCAAGCAACTCTACCTAGAATCTCTACGACAAGATCTATCAGACCCAAGAAGCTGCTGCAAGAACTATACTCCAAAATGATGACTCTCGTAAAACAAAAGTGTTCCCTTTTGAAACGTTCCCTCAACAACGTAAACGAAACCAAGGCCATAATGAGGGTCAGATTCGATTCGTAGACTCAGAGAGGAGGAGGTTGATCGTCGCACCCAACTCGAGAACCCCATATTGATGGCCAAGACAGAAAAATATCCATATCGATGCGGAAGGACATGGCACTTCCCCACACCGGGAAAGAACATGGAGTAATAAGATTGAGAGTCATCATCTGAAATGAACAACTTATGGAGATTATGTTCTTACACGACGCATTACATCAAGATCAACGAGCGAAAATTGAGATGGAGAAGATGCTTGCTCCCCTTCTATCAGTAGAGAAAGTAATCTCGAAATTGCAGCTCTCTAAACTACATTCTTCTTCATAACTAATAACTCCTTCAAGCCTATATTGGATCGCATTTCGACCATCTCCCTGATAACTTTGTTGGAATAGTTCTCAGCCAATGCCTTTTTCTATGCTCTCAATGTCTATGAATGCGTCTCTCTCTCTCTAGGCATGGTAGCGAGAGATGGTGAGCTTGAGAGGTGATGCTCATAGAGAGAAAATCAACATCATAATCGTAAAGTATGAACAAGAAAATGAGACGCATGAACAAGAAAATGAATGAGCCAGAAAAGGGAAAGAAAGTTTACTTGGAGAAAATCCATGGGAAAACCAAATGAGCATTGGGCATCTATTTATAGCTTTCCCCTAGGTCCTCTCTAGAATCTTCTAGCCTTCTCCTTTCTATTTCTAGAGAACCTGCTTTTTTATCCATTTTATTTTTAGAATCTTCGTCTTATTCTTTTTCTATTTTTGAGAAATCAAATCTTTTGTTTTTTCATCCACTTAGCCTGTGATGACTAGCATCGGGCAAGTGGCAATAACACATGTGGAGGAGAAACATGGAGTCAACGAAAGAGAAGAATGCAAGAGGGCTAACTTTGAGGAAGGAGTATCCATTCAAAAAGCTTACAACATAGTGGGTATCTCACTGAAGGAGCAACCAACTTGGCCACGTGAAAATACTTAGGAGGTGAATATTGAGGAATTCTCGAAAGGAATTCATCATAATGTCATTCTATTCTAGATTATTCAAATGGATGGAAAGGTGAGGAGTGATCCACTAAAAATCATAAAACTATGTACATTCACCTACCCCCTGGAATATATGGTTTCATCGTTGATTTTCCCCCTACACCCTTGGTTGACTATCAAAGCTCAAGATTATTTGTTTTCATAAAGAAGAAGGTATGATTTGCGTTATTATAGATGGATTTTTTGGCATCATTTTGATGCTTGATCTCATCATGAAGAAGCTAAAGCTCAACCGCACCAAGGCGGCACAATTTACTATCACATTGGCAGACCAACATCAAGTTAAACCACTAAAAATTGTGGAAAAGGTACTCATGATAGTACAGGGTTTTCACTTTCCTCTAGACTTTGTTGTTATTGTCTTACCATAGGACACATCTTATCCTCTACTTTTGGGAAGGCCCTAATTGAGACAAGCAGAAGAACTAGAGGATTGGGGAAGGAGCCAGTTGTGAATTTCCACAAAAAGTAATTCTAACTTGCAAATCATTGAGAGTAGGGATACGATAATGCAAAGGCAATTGGAAATATATCAGATCCATGGGTAATGCCTTTTTTACCTCAAGAAGATGATGCATTGTTAAAATGGATGATGGGGAGTGTAAAATGTTGTAGAATGCAAATATATGAGGTAAGTGAAGACTCTATAGAAGGAAAACAGACTCCTTATTTGGAGCAAGGGGATCAACTTCACTCTTTGGAGGCATCTCTAGAGAGGCAAAGAATATTAAGCAAGCCTATTGAACTTTCTGGTCAATTTCTAGCAAAGACGATTAATACCCTACTTTATCGAAGTAAACAAGCAAAAGTCAATAATTATTTAGATATTGTTTTGAGATATTTGGACCATGACTAAGCACCACACGCTACATCCAATGATTTGTGGGTATCTAAGGAGGTTCCCTTTTTAGAAATCATTCCACAATGGACAAGCCAAACCTAAAGCATGAGATAACTATTGGTCTTGCAGTTGTGAATGAAGAATAATCATTGTTGCGGAATGTGTAGTTTGAAGAAAAACAACGCTTTCATGTGCATAAACCACCAAGCAATGGGATTACAATACGAGGAATACATAATTCTAAGGTAAGATCAAATTCGCATTACAATGAGGTTAGGAGAAGGAAAAATCTAGAAGAAATCACCCTCAAGATGTAAAAAGACATTAGAGCGAAAAGTCTCACTACCAAGATACCCCTCCTACTTTAAAGACGAATGCCAGTATAGAGCTAGATGCATCAAGGAAGATGGAAATTATCATTCAGAAGAGGGTCAGCAAGATGGACACTACAGATTTAAAAAGGTTTGATGAGATGAGGAAGGAATTAAAAAGAAGGACTTATGGCCAATATGTAGGGGCCAAATTGGAAGATTTTCATGAGGATATGAAACCCTTGATAACACTTCTAGCGTAGGGCCTAATTCAGATTGATTTTCAATTATAGAACCAATGGGTTCATTGTATATACCATAGATCACTTCATTTCATTTCTTGCAACTCATTTTGTTTGATTTAATAAGAAATAAAAGATTAGTTGCACCCGGACAATGCAAAAACTTCATGTGGGGGTCTTTAGAGTAGAGGATTGAGGTGGAACATATATGATGTATTTTGGGCCATTGGGCCATGCCCCACTCATTTGCAGTTTTAGTTTGGGATACAATAGCCAATCTTATTAGGTTTTGCCTAAGGAGAACACAATGCAATCTTCTGATGCAGAAATTGACAATGTTCATCACATTGAAATACCTCTAATGACATCAAAAGTTTCCAAGCACCCCCTTCCATTGTCCTCATCTTTGAACAGAGGCAGTGATGCTTCAATGTTATGAGGATGAGTTTCCAAAGATTTCATGAGTGGATGTGTGATTCTACTACCAATTGTAATTATATTTCAGATGACATGGTGGTTCATTAAGTTTGTTGATGGCTTCTTTTCACCCTATTCCCCCATTTGCACTTCGTCACCTCCACCATCCCTGCATCCTACACCCCCTCACCTCCACTATTCCTCCATCCCTCACTCTCGATCTCCCTATCACCCATTAAAGGAAGTTCATCAAAAATAGGATTGAGTGGTAAAGTTCCTTTAAAGCATTTAAATAAACTATTATGAAAAGAATTATGTATTCCAATGAAAAGGTTTTTGTAATCTAAAAGCATTCTCTTGTTTTTTTTTTGCACATAGGGAAACATCCATAATAATATGGTGCAAGTCTAACCTTAGGATGCTCTGAAATCCTCTTCAAACATCTCTAAATTATTAGTAACCATACCAAGTCATTTTTACTAAATTGTTTAGCTCCTTGTTTCTTATTAGCATTATAAATGTAACATTCTTCACTTCTCTTAATGTGCTCATGAACCTCATGAAGTGTAGAAATATGATCTTGTGCACAAGAATCAGCCATAGGCATATCACTTTGAGTGATATTCATGGGAGTGGGAAGCTTTTTACCCTAAAATAGATTATACAATGCACATCGAGCAGTGTTATGTGTTGTGTTATTATAAGCAAATTTTAGTTTAGGAATTTTCTTATCTCAACTACTTGGATTATCTAAATAATAACAATTTAATAAATCTAGAATAGTACTATTCATAGCTTCACTTTGCCCATTACTTTCAGGATAAAATGTAGAGATTAAGTCCATTTTGGAACCTAAATTTTGAAATAATGCAACCCAAAGTGATTACAAAAAAACAAACATCTTGATCTGATAAAATAACTTTTGGAAAACCATGATGCAAATGACTTTATTTAATGAATAACTTATGAAAATCCTTTGCAGTATGGGTAGGATCCATGGCCTTATATACAAGCAAAACCTATTACTAGACATGTGAAAACAATTTTAGCAATATTTTAATTGAAATAGAAAAGGGAAAGGTTTTTTCTTGGAAATGCAAAAAGGAATAGAGAGGTAAAAATAATGTTAAATATAAGGTAAACAAAATAGGGTATCAATAAGTGAGAATAGACTAACGGATAAAGAACATTTATCGCAAGTGAAAGGTGGTGAGTTCAACTCCCATGTAAATAGCGAATTAAGTAAGGTCTTATTGCTCCTCATTAGTTGGAGAGGGTTCACACACAATCAACGGCTGCCAACGAAACCCGAGGGAACCATGAGTGCCAGAAAAGCCAAAAATGCCATATTTTTTTGCCCTTGTCAATGCCTTGGAGTGATCACATGGATTAACCAAATTGATTCACCAAATTGATAAATTGAATTCGATATATATTGAACTGAACCAAAAGTGGGATAGAGCATAGTGCACAATGAGTAGTGTGATAGTGCAAAGTGTGAGACTATGATGGTTCACATTGCATAATGAGCAGTGTGATAGTGTCATAGTGCATAGTCTGATAGTGTTATAGTGTCATAGGGGCACATGACACAATAGTAGATTTAGGAAAACGCTGATGAAAAAAAAGTGAATTGAAAAATGCAAATCTTGACTGGATGAGAATAAAGGAATCAAAAGATGTGCGAAATCATGAAAGGATGTCGATAAGTACACCTTGTTGATATATTTAGGTAGTGATGTGTGTGAACACACTAGGACCGCGAGGGCACTTTTTTCCCTCTTTAGGAGGTTTTTCTCCCCTGGCTTGTATATACGCCTATTGCCGTAATGGGCTACTTAGCTTTGTACATTCTCTAGTAATACATTCTGTATTGTGTGTTGTGCTTCAAGCTTCTTCTTCTTCCTTGTGATGTTCGCGTGCTTTCGCAGACGTCTAACTCCAACAATTGGTATCAGAGCACATCGTCGCTTCATCTAGGGTGCCGTCGACACTCCTCCGTTTGCAGTCTCAGAATCGTACAGATTTTGGTGAGCATACTCAGGCTGTTTTCGAGATCAAAACATCTTCGCTTTGTGGTGCCGAAATCGCGATCTGAGCTCGTTTCGGCCTCCAAACGCACTATCGTAGTGCTTATGCAGGCTATTTTGTCTTTTTGTACCAAAGGTATATACCTTTTTATGTTCGCTAGTATAAGCTTCTCAAAGTCTGCTACAGGTTTAGCAGAACTCGTCTGGGCAGTTTCGTTCAACTTTTTCAGATAGAGTCAATTTTCTGCATCAAGGTATTTTAGTCACCAGCCATGGCTGAAAGTAGTGATGTATTCCGTATGTTGGCTGTTGAGGATAAGTTGGATGGTACCAACTACCCATTATGGGCTTATATGATGCGACATGTATTGTTTGCAAAAGGATTGTGGAACATTGTGCCGGGTGTTGAAAGAGGTCCTGTTACACCTTTAACAACAAGTACTACGAATACGGGTGCTAGAGATGATGAAGATGGTGTCGAAGTTGATATTGTGTAGATTCCTTTTCATGCTACTATTTCTGTTGCACCTACTACAGAGCAGATTCGTTGGGATGGCAGAGATGCCCAGGCACATGCATTGATAGCTTTGTCTGTCAAAGGTGCCATTATTCCTCATATTCGCTCTTGTAGAACAACTAGGGATGCTTGGGATATACTTACCACATTGTACCAAGCTAGGAATGAGGCTCGTGTTGCTTACCTCCGAAAACAGTTGGAGAGTGAGCACATGATTGAAGGTGATTCTATGGAGAGTTTCGTAATGAAGATCAAAGATCTGAAGGAACAATTGATTTCTGCTGATGAGGTTATACCAGATAGCTCACTTGTGCAGACCGTTCTTAATGGTCTTCCTGATTCATATCAGAGTTTTGCTTCTACTCTTTGGTTGATGATGAAAGGCAATCCAAATGCATTATCATTTGAGGAGTTAGTTTTTGTTCTGTTGCAAGAAGATCAGTCCAGGCAGAACAGCTCCATTATGCGTGTTGCAGATCAAGCTTTTCTGGCTAGTCAAAAGGGCAAAGGAAAATGGAGGTCTTCTACTAGTAAGCAGAAATCTACAAATGCTGCACATTCGAAGAACCAGGATAAAGATGAGAAGGAATCAGAAAAGCAGAAATTGTTTTGCAAGTATTGTAAAGGGAATGATCATATCATAAAGAACTGTCCAAAACTGGCTGCAAAAGAGGTAAAGAAAAAGGAGGCTGGAATGGTTGTTGCAGAAGCCTCTACACCAAAAACAAAGTCTGTTTATCTTATGCAGGAAGAAGAATGGGCGTTTACTACTGTTTGCAGTTTTGACCCATCTTGTCATGAGTAGTGCATGTCTGCAGTGGACTCAGATGTTTGGTACTTTGATAGTGGGGCGACCAAACATATTACCTCGCAGCGCAATTTCTTCTCTTCACTTGAGCTTGCCCCTATAGGGAATATTATCACATGCACCAAAAACTCCTCTTATCCTGTTATGGGAGTTGGTAAGATCATTCTGACTACTGCTGATGGTAGTTCTTTCACTTTGTCAGATGCTTTATTTGTGCCAGGGATCAAGAAGAATCTGTTATCAGTTTCTGCATTAGCCAAGATTGGCTTGGTTGTGAAATTTGTTGATGACACATGTACAGTTCATGATCCGTTAAATGGCGATGTTATTAGTGCTTCTGGCATTTTATGTCGTGGGCTGTATACGCTCATAGACTATGAAAGATCTGAAGATGATTTGGCATGTGCAGTAAATGATTCTCAGGCTGTGTCAGATGCAAAGCTTTGGAATGCACGCTTTGGTCATCTGAATTTTGCTAGTTTGCTATGCCTATAGAAATCTGATATGGTGTCTTCTTTGCCCAAGCAAGAGGCACCTAGAAAACATGTGTGTGACTATTTTGGGAAAAATGCAGCATTCCTCCTTTCCAAAAGATGGTTCAGTTCAGGCTACATAGAAATTGCAGCTTGTACATAGTGATGTCTGTGGTCCTATGCAGACACCCTCTTTTGGAAATTACCTTTACTTCGTGATTTTCATTGAAGACTTTTCTAGGCATGCATGGGTATATCCACTCAAAGCAAAGTCCAAAGTGTTCATGTGCTTTAAGAGTTTTTGGTTTTGGCTGAAAATCTGTCAGCATGTAAAATGGGCACCCTCCGTCTTCTGATTTTAATGCATTTCTGGTTGAACGTGGGATAAAACACCAATGTAGAGTGCCGTATACACCTCAATAGAATGGAGTTGCTGAACGAAAGAACAGGCCCCTGGAGACGGCGAGGAGCATGGTCAAAAGTCAGGCTTTACCACATAGTTTCTAGCTTGAGGCTGTCATGTGTGCAGCATATGTATTGAAGAGGTGTCCCACTAAAGCGCTGCACTCTATCAATCCATATGAGGCTTGGCATGACCGCAAGCCATCTATTGCTCACCTGCGTGTTTTTGGTTGTTTGGCATATGCACTAGTGCCTGAACAACATCATAGAAAATTGCATGATAAGGCAGTAAAATGTATTTTTGTAGGGTACAGTTCTGAAAGTAAAGGCTATGGTCTGTATCATCCATAGACTAAACACATTATGGTTAGCTGTGATGTTGTATTTGTGGAAGATGCCATTCAGCCATTGCTTTCATGTACTAAGAACATATTTGTTAGCTCCAAAGACATGTATGATACTTTGATGCCTCTTTTTACAGGTGGACAGTCTAGCGCTGGTCCTAATGAGGCAACTTCTCAGCCTTTGCAGGTTTCATATGATGATGTAGTTCATTCCATTTCTGATGCAGATTTACATGATGCACTTGTTGATGAGAGAGCTGATATTGAGCAGGTGAAAACTATGCCAAAATGGCTGGTGTAGACTTTGCGTGACAACAAATTAGATGCACCTTTGTCATATCATACTCGTTCAGCCTCTGATAGTGCCTCGTTTGCCTCAAATTGCTATGATATAGATACGTCTAGTCTCTGTGATGAGAATGAGCCTGTTTCTTTTGATGAAGCACAAAATTCAGAAAATTGGATGGCTGCTATGCAATCTGAATATGATGCTATAATGAAGAATGGTACATGATCTTTATGTGACTTGCCTCCTGGCAAGAAGGCCATTGGCACTAAGTGGGTATACAAGCTCAAGCGTAAACCTGATGGTACAGTTGATAGGTATAAGGCTAGGCTTGTTGCAAAGGGTTATGCGCAGGAAAGAGGCATTGATTTTGATGAGACCTTTGCAGCTACATGCCGTATGACTACTGTTCGGAGCATTTGTGCACTTGCAGCCCATCATGGTTGGAATGTATGTTAGTTCGACATTAAAACAACATTTCTTATGGTGAGTTGCATGAAGAAGTGTATGTTTTTCAGCCCCGTGGCTTTATGTAGAAAGGGCATGAAAACTAGGTGTGCAGGTTAAAGAAGGCATTATATGGTTTAAAGCAAGCACCACGTGCTTGGTATGAGAAGATACATGCCTATCTGGCTGCACATGGTTTTGAGAACAGTCCAACTAAAAGCACCTTATATGTTAAGCGTGCTAATGATGTGCTTCTGATCATTGTTGTCTATGTTGACGACATGCTGCTCACTAGTCCTATTGAGAAGCATATTGCTGATTTTAAGCCTGATTTGCATGCCTCATTTGAGATGTTTGATTTAGGGCATTTGCATCACTATTTGGGCATTCAGTTTATGCAAGTTGATGGTGGAATGGCTTTGTGTCAAACAAAATATATTGACACATTATTGCAGCGTTTTGGCCTTGAAGACTGTAAGCCTATTGCCACTCCTATGGAGATAGGTTTACGATTGAGTCTTCATGATGCTGGAGATGCATTTGATGCTGTTCTTCATGAGCAGGCTGTTGGATGCTTGATTTACTTATGCATTACTCGGCCAGAGATTCAGTTTGCTATCTCATAGATGAGCAGGTTTATGCATTGCCTGAGAGTCATGCATTGGAAGGCGGTTAAGTGCATCTTTTGCTACTTGAGTGGTACTCGGCTACTTGGGTTGTTTTATCCCAAGGGGGATCACTACCACCAGATTTGCATGCTTTTTCTGACTCAGATTGGACTGGTTGCTATGACACTCGTGTGTCCACCAATGGGTTTTGCTTCATGCTTGGTAGCTCATGTATATCTTGGTTGAGCAAGAAGCAGCCTACTGTGGCCACTTCTAGTTGTGAGGCTGAGTAAAGGACAGCTTTCACAACGACTGTTGAGTGTGTGTGGCTCAGATGCCTTATGGCTGATTTGGGTGTTGGCCAGTCTTTTGCCACCACCATCTTCATTGATAGTCAGAGCGCATTGGCAATTGCGAGGAACCCTCTGTTCCATGCTCGCACTAAGCACATTGAGGTGCATTATCACTATGTCAGGGAAAGGTTCTCTGCTGGGGACATCAGCTTGGCATATGTACCCACGCAGGAGAACATAGCAGACCTTTTCACGAAGGCTCTGCCTAGGGAGAAGTTTGAAGCTTTCTGCAAAGCTTTGGGCTTACTTCCTTTTGTGGAGTGATTTCCACATAGCTTGGCACTTCCTTATACATGAGTGCTAGCTCCTTGTTCACCGCATCACTCCCAGGGGGGATTTGTTGATATATTTAGGTAGTGATGTGTGTGAACACACTAGGACCGTATGGGCACTTTTTTCCCTCTTTAGGAGGTTTTTTCCCCCGGCTTGTATATATGCCTATTGCCCTAATGGGCTACTTATCTTTGTACATTCTCTAGTAATACAATCAGTATTGTGTGTTGTGCTCCAAGCTTCTTCTTCTTCCTTGTGCTATTCGCGTGCTTCCGCAGACGTCTAACTCCAACACACCTCCATGGACGCATGGAAGCTCTCATACCACTATCACTAGATCTTATAGACACACGTACCTAAAGATAATATAATATTAAAATCTCAAAAGAACACACAAAGAATAGAGACAAAAAAGGTTGAACACAAGATTGGGTACAATATCCCCCCACAGACTCTTATGGATGAGTCTATCAGAGTACATGTATTTATGGGTATTTTTCATTACATCTTAAATAGAAGATACATGAGAGCAGCGCCTCAAAAGCATGCATTTACAAAAAATCTTCTTTACTTACAAAAAAAACATCACTTTCTAAACAATCTTCTATTTTTACAAGAATATATAGAATAATACCTTTTGACTATCTTGAAAGAAACATGATTCCTTGCACATTCATGCCCTCATGATTCTTCACCTTTTAAACCAAAACACAATCACATTAGAAATCTTACAACATGCCATTTAACATTCCATTAGTCAATAAAGTATAACATTTTCTCTATATATAAGGCAAGATCAAGAGCTAGTTCTCCATCAATGGCCTCAAGATATAAATTGATCTCTCTAGGAAGTTCATGGCGAAGTTGAAGCACATCTAGGAATTTTTTGAGTATCTAGACCCACGTCTCAAAATCATGGTGAGTATACCAATTATTTTCACACATAAAAAATGTATCTTCTATCACATCTAATAACTCTTATAAATTCCAGATCTACTAGAATACCTTCGAATTCATTCTTTTTAGATCTTAAACTTAGAAGTCTTTTAAAACACGTCTATGGATATGCATCATCAATCCTAAAAAAATTGGAATTTATCCTATATATCCTCAATTAGTTCCTCACATTCAAAGCTTCCAAATATCCTTGACCATGAGCTCTTTTCTCTAGCATCAAAATGAAGAATATGTACTTTCCTTATGGATCTTGAAGTATAAAATGGCATCAAAGGTATGTTTACATATACCTCTCTTCACTTAAACTTTTGGCCCTCTAAGTTCCCATGGAATGGACTTGAGAGCTTTGTATTAATGAAACTAGAAATTGAGACCTCTCTAATACAGTTTTTCTCACTCAACATAATTGCGCATGTCTAAGAACCAAAGATTACCAAAAACAAAAAAACTATACAATGATTTCACAAGGCAAACATACAAAGACCACTATTCACTCTGGACTAGGTTCTCTTGGAATTTCAGATTTTGGAGTTGTGATTTAGGCCAAATTTAGAAGACTAAATAAACTACCTAAAGAGCCAAATAGTATAATAAATGAATATAAAATTAATAAGGAAGTGTTCTAAAGATTTAGAGCTAAATAGCTCACTAGAGAGAATGTAGTGTGAGTTTTGGCTACTCAAAGTGTGAGGTAAATACTCGAGCAAGAAGTAGGGTTGTTTACCAAGGGGTCTATTAGCTTGTTCAAAATTCTATAGATGAAAACATATTCGTGATTAGTATAATTAAGAGTACAAGGTATGTTTACGTGACTTTGAATAGATGCCATTAATGATAGAAGGCTCTTTTCCTAGAATGTAGGCTCTACCACACCTAAGTTTGGTGGGTGATAAAATTTAGAGTAATGAGGGGGATTCAAACTCAAGCCTCAGCACATGAATATTCATTCTTGGCTTCTTGCCTTACAATGCTCCAAGTATCAACAGTTCAGAAGTTTCATCTACTTCTAATGTTGGAGCTTGATTTTCAGCAGTCCATCTCTAGATAAACCTTCTTATCAAAGGTCCATCATTCCAATGCTCGTTTTGAACTTTTTTGTCTTGGTTGACTCTATTCATGTGGTGAACATATTAATCCACTAATCCTTGGTACTTTTGTGTTGGACTTGTACCTTCTTATCCAACACCTTCCCTTTGATGTAGTGGTGATGCACTTCTATATCTTTGCTCCTAGCATGGAGCAAAGGATTCGGAGATAGGTACACCATATTAATTTTGTCACACATGATTGAAAAATGATTAACATGAAATTTTAGCTTAACCATAAGCTTCTTGAGCCACATGATTTCACATGTAACTTTTGCTTATCCTACGTATTCAACATTTCTAGAAGACATACCATGTCTAGGTTTCTTCTTTGCCATCCATGAATGACCTTCTTTTCGAACATCAATCCATATCCACTTATTCTCATATCTTCTTTAGATCCACCCAAAATAGAATATGTATATGCTTTAACCTAAAAATCATCTTCAAAAAAATGATGGAAAATACCTTTATCAATGTACCCTTGAGATATGTGAATACTCCTTTAGTGCGGAACCCTAGGTGTGTGCATGAATTAAGATAACACACCACCTCTACATGCTAGGTCATCACACCTTGTGATAATGGCATAGTCAAAAGAGCCCACTACAAACCTCTAGAAGATTTCCTCCATTGGATTACTTTTTTTTGGCAATCTGTAATTCCATACTTCCTCATTACATCTAAGATGTATTTCATTTACATGAGCCACATACCATTATCCTTATATTTTATTAAATATCTAGAAAATATCTAAGATCTCCAAGGTTTGAGATCTTGAATTCCTTCGTAAGACTCGACTTCATTTCCTTGATGCATTTTTCATGATCACTTGTTTTAATCAAGTCATTTGCATATATAAATAGTAGAAAAATGCTTCACCTTTTAAGAATGATCAAACAAATTTTCTTGAGTTGTATCAAAAAATTATGAACTAGTCTACAAGCCTTTGATTCCATGATCTTGGGGCTTGCTTGAGACCATAGAATCCCTTCTTTAACTTGAAAACATAATCTCGTCTGATATTATCTTCAACCCCTAATGGTTGGTCTATGTATACTACCTCCTTTAGCTCTCCATCTAGAGAAGCATCCTACGCATGTAAATGTTACAACTTACAGTGATTGCTAGCTGCAATGGCAATGATTTTTCTGATGGTATTCATTATGGAGAGAGGGCTAAGGTTCTCGTCATAATCAACTCCATAGCTTTATCTATTAGTCTTGATTGATACCTAGAATTTCTACCATCCGAATGCTTCTCTACCTTATATGCCAAGTTGTTTCCTGTGATGTTCATCTTTCTTATTTTGGCCTTGCCTTTGTTCCTTGCATCACTAAGTTGACTTGATATAGGGTTCTTTATCTCTTATTGAAGAGGTTCCTTCATCACCTTCACTTTCTTGCATATATACTTTTGAAGAGTACAAAGGTAAAAGTGGAAATCTAATATCCTTAATACCTTTACTTCCTTTTTCTTTGTTTGTATCATATATACCCCGTTGTTTGACTTATATACCCTATGAATATACATCTTTTTGATCTATCATGGACTTTTTGCCTTAAGTCACTTAGTATTTATACAAAAAGGTACAACAAAACATGCTCAAGTGTGATGCATATAGTTTTCTATCATATCAAGCCTCATAGGGTCTTGTAGCATGTATAACTGATGTGGGTGCTTTATTCATTATGTCTATGGAAGTGGTTGCTCCATTAACCCGAATAGAAAATTGGCATTCCCATATCGTTCATCATAGCATTAGCACATTCTAGAATGTACCTATTCCTCTTTACTGCTACATCATTTTTTATGGTGTATACCTGCATGTGATTTTTCTCTTGATGCCGTGAGAGAAGTATAACCTTTATGAAATTTTTATTGGATACTACAAAATATCTACTACATCCAATTGCGCTTTCCTTTTTGGCCCCCAAACATCTCTAAACGCTAGATCAAGTGGATGATAACTCACATAGGTAATATTATGGAAATGTAACTCATTCATAAGCTTAAGAGAAGTTCTTCGGATTTTGATTATGAAGATTTCGTAATCCATGTGCTAAGATCTTTTTGTACATATCTTTCAACCTCTCATTTTTTATACGTCCATGACATTTGTACCAAAGATCCAATTCCTCTACCTTTGTGCTTGAACATGTGGGTTAGCTACTGTAGTTGAGGTTTAGCTTTACATCCAATGTGAGTACTCTCCCATCCCTTCACCCTTTGGCTACAAATTTGTACCCCTCTTTAGCGTTTTCCACAAAGCATCCCTTTTGATCACATTTGAGCTATAATCCTCTAATGACCATTTGAGTCATAGAAACAAGGTTCTATGTGATTTTGGAAACATGGAGATCATACTTCAAGCATTTAGCCTTATGATAGCTATTTGACATAATAGCACCCACATGTATAATCACATGGAATATATCATGATTTGCCTCCACATGCCACTTTGGTTGATGGCACCTGCATATATGAGAAAATATCTATGTCCTAGCTCATCTAGTTGCAACACGCACGATCAATCTATTATATGCTTTACCCTTATCTAATCGAATCACTCATTTTCATCTAGATGCATAGTTAACTTTCCCTTTGTATGATGAAATGCTCATGCCCTACTGATAGCAAGTCCTTGCAAAGTGGCCATATTTTCAACATATTAGGATCCATCTAAGTTGTTACTGTCTCAAGTTTGATTTTACCTACCTCCCAGTCCTTTGAAAGTACCTCTTTATCTTCATGAAGAAAAATTGATTCCTTGATCTTGATCATATTCTCCATTTGATCTCCTTCCTTGCCTACCTCTACATATGCCTTGATTTCTTCCTCTACATCTTTGGTTACTTGAGTAAAATCCTTGGAATTCATTTACCTTTTCCTTCAAGCCTCCAATGTTCATCTGTGTAGTGACTATTAAGGCCCTAAGCCCATTTAATGTATATGGTCATAATCAGCTATGTTAAAAACTATAGATCCAAATGGTTGTCACAAGGGCCCGCAAAATGACATTGAATTGCATCATGAAAAGAAGAGGTTTCACAAGTACTCCTTGCCATGAAGGCATCGTTTACACTATTAAGGGGCTCCAAAAACTTTGGTCGCTTTGACGTTAGTGCAAATGATTTTTGAGATAATAGCTTTTTTTTTTTACTTTGATGAGGTGTGATGCCAAAGTGATTGGAATTTAAAATGGCACCTAAAACTTAACCTGTCGACACCCCATCCTCTATTAAGCATAACATGAAAGTTGACATTCTTATTGAATCTTGGAATTTTATTAAGAATGTTTCCATTGTGCGATCTAAGACCCTCAAGGTGAGGGGAGTCATGAACACTAAGGAGGTGAGTCCTCGAGCACTCCCAAGCATTGAGATAACCCCGCAATAGGCACCATTCTTTGTATTCCACTCTCCTAGCCGATGCAATGTTCTCTAATTCAATCCATCGACATGCGTTTCTTCATTTAATAGGTATTTGGAGAAACAAAAACCTTTGTTCCAAAGTCTCCTAGCTTTTTGGAGGCTCCAAGGCTCTACACCTCTGATGTCCTTTATAGGGAATCATATCGAATCATTTTCAACAATCATTTTTTTAAGTGACAAACGATTCAATTACCAATAACCTTAGAAAGGATCTTGTAACATGTTTGTAACCTATTTTTGTTTCCTTTTTTGTGAATAACCTTGATAATGCATCCATTGAGACATTCGAGTTGTCCACGGGAAGAGATGGCTCTTGCGACACCAAATGTAACAGAGTAGTCACCATGTGCTTGAAGGTCTTAAAAAACTCATTGGTGAGGCCATCAAAACTCCATGTTTTGCCATTAGGAAGATAATATATACATTCAAGAATATCATCATCTGAAATGAGAGCTGCAAGAAGAGGCTTCATATTGTGTCAAATTCTTTTGGTTATGACCTTAGGAGATGGTCGCCCTATAATCATTCCTATGAGGAGAGAAAGGCATGGAAACTCCAAAAGTTGGGTAAAATGATTGATTAATGCCTATTTTCTTCATTTCTCTTGCACTCAACCCCATCAATGTCCATCATGAATGGGATCAATACCTTGGGTTGCTTCTTCTTCAGGATGCCCCACATCTCTTTAGTAGGTTTGTCATGTAATTTTTTTTCTCTTCAAATTTGTTGTTCATATTTGAGCATACCTTTAATTTTCTAGAGCCGTGTCTAGTATTGAGAGTGACCCACTTTTACTTCTTCCTCAAGATGCCTAGGGCATTCAATGAACAATTACCCTTCTAACAGGAGGAATGTTTTAAAGATTCTCTTGAGTGCTTACCAAGATGTGTTGTGTCTTCATGACCGCCATTCTTCAACACCTTGCCAATGAGAAGTGAGTGGCAAAGGCTGAGTTCTAGGCCATGGTAATTTTGTCTTGGACCATGAGGAAATAGAATTATTGTATATTGGCATTAAATCATGGGGCTTTCTTGAGATTCATAATGATGATAGAATGTGCATTATAGCTCATGTCATTTCTAGCTTTCTTCATGTTGACTCTAGACAAGAGTTTTGAGCAAGAGAAACTAGCATCGTCTTTGATCTCGACCAAATCTAGGTGGAGCTTCACTTAGTCTAAGAAGTCCTTCTCATGGCCATCAATCACCTGCTATCATATTAATGTCCCCCATATGTCAGAAAATACCTCCACCATATTAAAGTCTCCACAAAGAATGACAATGAGGTGTAGAGACTCAAATGATTGCCAAGTGCAAACATTGTCTGCATCAATATTGGGAGCATACATAGAGACAATGGTGAGTTGCAAAAGACCCACAAAGGTTGCACCAATCTAGAAATGGTTGTGATCCACTTGAGTATCCACAAGCCTAGCAAACCAACTCTCATTAATGTAGATAGCCAAGCTACTATTTCCCTTGCGTTGTGTGATGAAGAACCACACATGGGATGAGGAAATACATTCCAGTATATTTACAAAGGTCACTCCCCATCAATTTTGACCTTTTGAACATATATGAATCTCGGGTTAAGGATTCTATCATGAATCCATTAGTCAATAAAGATCAATCATCAGGGGTTAGAAAAATCTCTAACATTGAAAGAGACCATTATAATTATTCGTTAAGTTCTTTGCAAGGAGGGGCCTTGTCTCTCATTTTCTTGTTTTTCTTATCATCTCTTTCCTTCAATGTGGAGGGGTCTTAACATAAGAGTTTACCCTTAAGGGGCCTTTTCCATGGTATCTGAGCTGTTTTTTTTCCTTTCTAGGAAGTCTTCTTCAAAAAGGATTCTCGTATTGTCTCAGGAATAGTGGATCCAATGATGAAGCTTTTGTTGTTCTGCTTATCTTCATTGTTGGTGGTTAATCCATCCTCGTTTCGAGTGGTGCATCCTTCTTGGTTATCTTCCTTCCAAGCGAAATCTTCTTGGGTTTCCCAACAATGCAATATTCATTGCATTTCATCCCACTTTGATAATCCAAGTCATTGATCTCCTTGTCTTAGTTGTAAAAAAATAATGCTTTTGAAGCCATGCAAGAGGGGCTCCTCTCAATAATCCCCTTCGGGCTTCTTCTCCTTCTTGATCTTCATGACTTGCGTTTGCTTCTATTTCTCAACATTCAAAGGATGACCTTCCCACATGCTCTAGGCCATTGAATCATGTTTTTTCTTCATTTCATTATCTTTTTGCAAATTTTCCTTGTTGTTAATGTATTTTTGTGTTAAATGAAAATTGTTTATTCTATGGCCCCACAATCCATAGAAAGCAAACATTCAACAAGTCCTTGTATATAATCTCCTTCTCTCTAGTTTTCTCTTCTCTATTCTCTATGGAAGTTTTGGAGGAGAGGTCATTGTTAAGATCTACTTTGACACAAACCAACAGGTGCCACCTTGTGTTGAAAGAGTGTTTAGCACCTTCATATATGAAACCCTTGATGTATTTTATTCAAGGCCAGACACCAGTCAAGGGGCAAAATTAATTTTTCTTCCGAATCCATATAGGAAAAAGGGAAGGTTTAGGAGCTCAATCGAGAGTGGATAATAGTACAACTTTGACCTATTGGGAACCAATTCAAGAAACCATTGAAAGAGGCACAAGGTAGTTTTCCATACCTGCTAGGTGCAAATTTTGCAAAGATTGGAAGGCTATTTCATTTGAAACCAAAAGCATATGATTAGCCAACAAGAACTCACACTTGCGAACTATCAAGTGTGAGGGAACCAGTCCTTACGAAAAGAGCACCTAAGAATAATTAAAAAAAACTAGAAATGGAGAAAACTTTTCAATGTTATATTCTATCTCTCTCTCTCTCTCTTTTCTCTCTTTCTTCCCAAAACGAAAGCAAGCTTTACAGAATTTAAGTATTCTTTTCACTCTTTCCTTTTTATTTCTTTTTTCTCTTTTTCTTTTCTTATATAATTGTAAAAAAATCTCTCACTAACCTAAACGCAACATGGGTGAAATCAAGATTAAATAATTAAAAAAACTTTGCCACTTTAATTAGACCCAACTGAGTTGTCTATCACAGAAGCACGATAGACGGCGGTGTATTTAGTCAGAACTTTGGAATTGAGCGACAGTCAAAACACTCCTGTTGCAAAACACGGGGCGATTGGTAGGGTGTTTCATTTGCTATCCAAGGGAGCGACGGATAGGGGCTCTCCTATTTTCTAGGGCAATCAGGTGACGATGAGCTGGAGAAGGAAACTTGAAAGGGCACACCAGGGGGCGACAAAAGGCGACAAACAACTCTCAATCCCAAACAACAGTCCTAAGCTTCCATGATGGTCAAAGGGTGTTTAATGGGTGATGGACAGGTAGCGAAGGCCAGCGCTGGATGGGTACGTGTGCGACGAACAACCACAGATTTGGACATTCTTCACTCAACTCTCATTGGGGGCGACGGACGACGAATAAGTGGTGACCAACAATGCTGCGAAGATTGAATTCTACCAGTCTATCTTAAAGAAATTCCTTGGTGAGCTCCATCTATCTCATAGTTAAATTCCTCTAGCAATCGTATAATCATGTAGATATAGCATGGGAGCAATGTGAGAATGTGATCAACACTAAGGAGTGGGGAGAAAAACGCAAAATCCTTGTTACGCGGAATCTTCTCACTACAAGTACGCATAAGCTTTTTGATATGTTTCATGACCAACTATCATTGCTCCCATTCAAGTGAGATCTTCGTTTTACGAGATAATCATATGAAGATATGAAGGTTACTCTATAACTTCCTTTAGATACTAGATCCGTGCAAAAATCGTTCATTACGATAAATGACTAGGTCTTATTGAAATTAATTCTTTTATCTCATTTTCTATAAAGCTCAGATTTGGTTTTTCTTTATGGGGAGTCATAAGAAGAATACGTACATAACCTAAAATCTTTCGAACTAAACTCAAGAAGTAATGAAGACCGTGTGAATACTTGGAGAGCTATGCACATGTAATATCACAGGTCACTTAATGTAAAAATACGGTGTGTAAAAATGTACATATATTATATTTTGTAATTACTTACACAATCATAATTCATTATAGTTTGTAAAAATTACATTTCCTCTCAAAAAATACTTAAACGGCACGACTCCATGACTTATTATTATTGAGTTAATCGTTCATTTCTTCTTTTACATTCTAAGTGAGGCTTATGGTAGAATCCAGGAGAGGAGCACTCCAGTAAATTTATTGACATTCTCGTATAAATATATAAAAAAATTCATATGGGAAAGAAAGTACCCCTCACCTAAAGGGGAAGGACATGTTTGATTACGATGTGTTTTTGTGAGCTCCTACCTCATTATGGACATATGCATTGAAGTGTCTAAAGCACCTATAATGTGATATATATGTTTTTCCCTTAAACATGTATGTATGTACTTGCTGAGTGTGCAAGTGTGAATGTGGAAGCTTATGCGACAGGGTAAAAGTTCATGGGATAAATAATAAGTATATATGTGTGTCTCTGTCTGTCCGCATGTGTGTATGTACGTATGTATGTCGTAATAACACCATCGCGATATAATCAAAAGTTTCTAGCGTTTCCCTTAAACAAGGAATTTAGAAAAAAAAGTGATAAAGGCATCAAGGTAAAAACAAATTCCGCTTGGGTTAAATATAGAAAAGACACGTATTCCATCCAATCATATGCCTTTTTTGTGAATAATGTGCATGAAAAATTTCGTAGATCCATACATTAAACTACATACAACGTGCGAAACAAATTTCCATAAGCAACAACAAAATTTTTGTATATGTGTGTATGTGTGTCTGTAATAAGAGCCATTTTTTTTTATGCATATAGACAAAATCTAGGGTTGATCATTTTTATATTCTATCTTCAATCTTTATCTGCATCATGTTTTGTAGTTAAAAATTGAACATGAAGATCAAAGAATCAGGAACAATGTTGTATGAGAGAAAGGTAGAGCACAAATAGGAGAATAAAAGCGTCTCTTTGAAACTTTTTGTGAATCATGTCTTTTGGGCTATTAACTTAGTTCATTGTAAGATAATGCTTCGATTTTAATCTTTCTCAACAATCTTTAAACTTGCACAGATAAAACTAATATTTAGAGGCTTACTTTAAGCTAGGATGTCTCTAACATTATTTTGCAGATTGAAACACCAAATATTTTCTCTTATCACAAGAGTTTTTGAATCCTACACTCTTTTTTAGGTAGAGAACCCAAAAAAGTATCCATTTTTGTAACAATAAAAAACTTATCTTTTCTATTATTTTTTGTTCCTGATTTTGATGCATAAAGATGCTATTTTCTACAGTTTTATGAATCTGTGATTTTGGTGCATTTTTTCTCAAGCATATTGTGGATATCTGTATGTTTGTTGCTTTTTCTTCTATTTCAAACAGGTGTTGCTAAAGGAATTAGATGGCCACTAAAACACATGCTTTCATGAAAGCCAAGCATGCAACACTAGGGACACAAATTTGGCTAAATTTGGTGGATCATGCGATTCATTGAGGAGGCACAATCGACTTTGTTTTGGAGGGATTATTCCATCATGAAAGAGGAGGCGAAAGGTCAGAGAATTAAGTTCTCATTGCGATCAAAAGTAAGATTGTAAGTGAAAGTGAAATTGCATGCATCAGAGTGAATAGATTGAGATAGCTCTGAGGTCGTGAAGAGGTCAAGGCTTTGTCAGAAAGATATTTTGCAAACTATTTTATGTACCCAAATGAGATCCATAATACCAAATCTTCTCTTTCTTTACATCGCATGCTGTCTACTTTGCTGGTTCAAATCTTCTATTTTCTCATGCAAAAATCTATTTTCTTCTTCTATTGTTCTAGAGAATTTCGAAGCTTTTTATTGGGGATAGATTGTGGTTGTGGGAGTGGTACAATATATACATGTACATTTATATGCTCAATTGTTTCTATGTATGCATGTTTATATGTATCAATGTATCTATCTAATGAACATACGTATGTATGTATATGTGTATGTATGTAACGTGCACATGCATGCAATGCATTTATGTTTGTATCCATGTATGTATTTATATATCTATGTTTGCATGTATGTATGTATGTATGTATGTATGTATGTATGTATGTATGTAGTCATATATGTATGTGATGTATGTATGTATGTATGTATGTCTCTATGTATAAATATATTTACATGTGTATATATGCATGCATGCATGTGTGTATGGATAGAGTGTATGGAGATACATAATGTATTGATGTACGTATGTCTCTATACATGTTTGTGTGTATGGAATTCTAAATCAATCAGTATATTATAGATATGGATTGAAATTATGTTATGATTGCAAGACAAATGGTATATAATTAAAACATAACAAGAAAAAATGATGGTAAATTATAAAGTAAGGGTAACAAAAAAAATACATCACTATTATTCCACGTATTCAAAATTTCACAAAGCTAATCAAAGGAATCCCAAGTGTTCACCAGAAGACGATGAAAACAAAGATCCTAGGAACTTATTTTCATAAGGGCTTCAATACAATAGCGAGTTATAGGATACGTGAAGTATGTTTATAAAATAGAAATTTTCTTTAATATATCAATAATCTTTCTTACTGCCTTCTAAAAACCTTTATAAATATATAAAAAGTTTCTGAAATTCAACTAATAATCCATGTTTCTTATATTTTTTGAATTTATTGAAAATAAAAAACTATCAAAAAATATTTATTACAACGAATTCATATGTGCAAATTATATTTGAAACCTAGCAACATGGAATCATCTCAAATAGGAGAATCGATTGGAAATCTATTAATTCAATGTTTAGCTCAACCAAGAATCGATTCATATGGCATTCACAAATTTAATTGTTTGTATCTTCATATCATGCATGTTTTCGCTTTCAAACTCAAATATATTAATAAAAGAGGATGTAAAAGAGAATAAAGGGAATTACAAAGGAGTACTAAATGCATAACAGCCTTGTTTTAAATCAAGATCCAACCTTAGGAGCTTATGAAACGTTGTTGTGTTGAAACTTGGAGAATCAAAAGGCAATGACCTAAGCATGACAACAAGTGCATTCAGTTCAAATATAGATACCCCTCATATCTCTAGATCAATCATCTATCACAAAAGAGCTTCCTAGCTTTTAGGGATTTTTTTTTCAAGTCACATAAACAAATATATTATTTACTTCTTTTAGTCCTTGGCTTCTGAAAGAGCTACAATGTAGTTCTAAAGTTTCATCAAAGCTATGGTCTTATCTCTACGTGTTTAGAGAGAAATATTGTATTGAGTGAATAGTGGCCATTATGTGTGTTTAGTGAAGGTAGTGATTACTTAGTGTTGAAAGCATTCAATCTCTAAATAGAAGCAACTGATTTATGTGAGATAAATTGCATTCAAAATATCATATAGGCTTGTCCACGTGACCAAAATATATGTTTCTTCTTCCATAGGAACTCATATAAATAATTGTTTGAGTGAATAGAGGTATTTTTTGGTATACATATGATGCCATTCTAGCTTCAAAGCTGCTAGGGAGGGTTGTTAGTTCTCCCATTATTGGTACAAGAGCAAATTCTTCACATGAAGACATTCAAAATAGATGTGAGCGCTGACGAAAGCATTGGAAGAATAGAAGTGGCTGATTCAAGTTCAAAATTACACAATCAACAAAGGGAAAGCTATTCTCAATTCATATGGCACTTCTTGCATCAAAGATCTTTAGAAGAGTGCATTAGAGAATATAACGTCAAAATCCAGCACCTAGATAAAAAGCTAAATAACAACAAATATCAACCATGGAAGTTTAGGATGTTTACATTTCTTATGGGAAAGGGTTTATTGGGACTTCTTAGTGGGACAAACACTAAGAATAGATTGGGTGATAGTCGGAACCTTGATCAGTTGAGAATATTTAGTCAATGGAATCAAGGAGACAAGAGAGGTATTCTCATCCATTGTTAACACATTAGTTATGCAATGATAGGGCATATTTGGGATCAAGGTACATCTATGAAGGCATGGGAAACGTTAGAATGATTGTACTATACTTCGAACAAAGAAAGGAAGAGTTGATTAGAGAGTTAATTTACCAATCTAAGGAAGAAACCTAGTATCAATTATAATGAATACGTTTTGAAGATTGAAAAGATGATTGATGCATTGGGATCCATAGGTTGTCACATAGAAAATAATGACCTAGTTGCATATATAGTTATTAGGCTCAAGGATGATGAGAAAGTAAAGGATTTCACAACGAAAATAATGACCTAGTTGCATATACAATAACTAGGCTCATGGATGATGAGAAAGTAAAGGCTTTCACTACTTTTGTATATATAACAGGCATTCTTTCTAACTTTGAACAACTAGTGTCGTTGATGGACAATAAGGAGATGAGAATTGGAGGTTCAAAGACAAAGTGCAACGATGCCAAATCATTTTATGCACGTGGAGGAAGAGGCAAAGGAATAAATGAAGGTAGGAGCAAACTAAGGAAAGGAAGAAGAGAAAATGTGGAATACTACTAAGTGAAAGGTAAACGAATTTCTTTATCAAGAGCAAGAGGGAATTATAGAAAAAGAGGTGAAAGCTACAATCAAACTTGAGACAATAATTATAGATTGATGCTACATATGTGGTAAAAATGGCCACTATGCAAGAGATGGCTACCAAAGAGACAAGGGAAAGACATCATATAGAGTGAAATGTGCTTAATCTTCTACATCAAATGTGAGTGAAAGAATTTTACCCATGGATCAAATAAACTATATATCAATAGTGGATGCAACCATCACATGAGACACATGAGGCTAATCTTTGAAATACCTTCTTAATGCTTCCAAAGTTTAATTTTTTTTTTGTGAAACAAATGTTTGAGAGAGGATGAAACATGAAATTTAATGAAAAATGATGCTTTCTAGATACCCCTGAAGGGAGATACACATTGGTGGACAAAGGAAGAAATGAGGGAACACGTTTTACATTATATATGAAGCCCAACCTCATCTAGACAAACTACTTCATATATGTGAATAAGAAGGTAGCATAATTGGACTCTAGACATATAAGATATGCACATATCAACACTCAGAGGTTGAAAATAGAGGAAGAGCTCCCTACTTTGGATATTAGTTCTTCATGATCACAATCTCAAGATGTTGTTTTAAGCTTACGGATTGGATAAGCAAAAAAGTAATCACTTACAAGGAGCATCTATGTGAGCTACCATCCACTTGTTTTAAGTCATAGAGATGTTTATTGACCAACAAAGGAGAATTAGAATGCAGGTACTAGGTATGTTGTAACACTGATTGATAATTGTACAAGGATGAATTGGCTTTGTTGTTTGATACATAAATCATATGTCTTTTATTATTTCAAGAAGTTCAAGCATCTTCTAGAGAAGGAATGTGATATGTAAATGATATCTCTAAGGTTATATGGAGGGGGAAAATAATTCTCCCTTGTATTCTGCCATTTCTTGGAATCGAATGCTATCAAGGGACAAATTACATGTAGGTACACACCTTAACAAAATGGTGTAGATGAAATCAATAATGGGTACATTGGTGAATGTTCTATCGCTATGGTGGAGATAGGGATGCCAAATTCATATTGGGAAGATGTAACAATGCGTGCCACATGCATCATGATTAGATCACATACATCAAGTATTAATACTTCAACACCATATGAAGCTATGTACAATAGAAAACCAAATGTATCTCACTTGATAGTGTTTGGATGTAATCTCTGAACTAAAGACTACACTTGATTATACGCACAAATATGTGTGTTTATGGGGTATCAAAGTGAACAAGAGGGGTATAGATGCTATAAACCCATAATGACGAAGGTGAAATTATCAAGGGATGTCAGGTTTCATGGGCTTTTATCTTGCCATTCTTCCGATATATCTATGTAGACTAATGAAGGCGATGAAAGAGGGGTCTCAAAAGGAAATGAAGAGCAAAAGAGAATGGTTGTTAGATGACAAAAGGATTCATAATCAAGAAGGCACTCATCTTGGAGTGGAGTGTGTCCCTTATTTAACTAAAACTTTAATGCATGGAACAAATTTAAAGCTAAAACCACAAAGATTGAAGCAAATTATGATTTGTGGATAGGACTCAATGAAGGCCATGATGCAAATAAGTAGGAGACCTGGAAGGCTGAAACCAAACATCCAAATAAATGGCAAGGTGAAGTATGAAGGTGTGATAGGGTAAGGTATTTAGTAGAGGCTTAGATATGATTCATTCATAGCAAGGCACTTTGCATATATTTACAATTCCATTAAAAAACCCACATGCTTAGAAGAAGCAAATACATGCAGAGAAGAACAAGAGGCTATGCAAGAAGACATTTAAAATTTTGGAGGAAAAAAATAATTTGACATTAGTTCCAAGTAATAACAAGATTAAGGTAATTGGAAATCAGTGGGTGTAAAAGGTAAAGAAACATTAAGATTGCAGAATTTGTAGGTAGCATGCAAGATTTGTAGCTAAGGGGTTTAGTCATACATATGGTAAAGACAATGAAGGGACATTTAGTGTTGTACAAAGATGACTACCATCAAAAGGATCATTAGAATTGCAACAAGAAAACATCGGAGGATGTGTCAACTTGATGTGAAGAATGATTTTTTCTAAAAGAAGGGATAGAAGAAATATTTCACCTGGATCAATTATTAGGCATTGAAGATAAAACAAAAATTTATTATGTTAGCATGTTGAAGATGTAACTCTATCGTCTTAAGTAAACCTCAAGAGCATGGAATAGAGTACGGTTGACCCTTCTTTATTTTATAAAAGAAAATTTGAAGCATTTGTTTTGTTACTCATAAACAGATCAATACCTTGATGTTTAAATTCTGCCACTTTTGCAAGATGTGATCTAGCATATACATTAGATGTGATATGTCAATCGACGCTCACACCTAGAGTTCCTCACTTACAAATAGCTAAGAGAGTGCTTAGATATCTCAAAGGAACCTTAAATCTAGGTATTTTCGAAACTTTTGAAGATGATTGGTAGGTCAAAGCATGCACATATGCTGATTGGGTTGGATCCACAAAGAATAGGAGGAGTAATAGTGGACATGCAATCGTGGTGGAAAAAAGTTCAATTGGTGGATGGAAAAGAAGAAACCATTATTTGATCTATCCTCAACAGAAGCAATGAGCATTGGCTCAAGTAGCTTGTGATCTCATGTGTTTTAGGATCTTATGATTGAATTGAATTTACCATTTAATCAATTCGCAATCCTGTTCCATAACATGAGTAGTGTGTAGCTTTTTGCCAACTCTATGTTCCATGCAAGGAGTAAGCATATAGAATTACATTCTAACTACATGACAGAAATGTTTCTAGCTAAGTGCAATTCCTAAACATAAGTACCAAAGATTAGTGTGCTAACATGTTCACCAAACCATTTGACTCAACCAGGATACTAAAGATCAAAAGAGGAATTGGAATTATGGAAATAGGATGAAGACTTGGAGGCTGATGCTTGAGGGAGAATGTGATGCATCGTGTTTTCTAGGAAAAGATATTCCTAACCTTTAGGGATTCCATTTCAAGTTCCAAAAGCACACCATGTTCTTTGAATTGGTGTAATCTCCCATGTGTTATCTCTCAAGGAATTGAATAAGGTTTGCCTATGAAGACATTCACGGTTCAAAGCTACTAGGGAAGGTTTTTTGTTCTTCCACCAGACCTTACCATAAGGATTTTGACTAGGGAACAAAAAAGAATAGAGGAGTAAGCTAGAAATCCTTTTGATGTTCTGATCCTAATTTCTGTGGCAGGAACTTTGTCTTGATTTTATTGTTATGTATTATAGACCTTCTATGATGCTTGAATGGGAATGCGGAGGGAAGGGTGGGGGAGGCTATTTTCATTTTGAATTTTTATGGGTGGAAGTTCAAGGAAAAACTCAATCGACCATTCTTGATGTGAGCAATCAAAGTTAGCTCCTTATTTCAGTCCAAACATAGGGAGGCAATCAAACCATTCCCTTTATAGGAAACTGGAATTATGGGAAAGAAGACTGAGGAGACCAAGGCTTCCATACCTGGGGGATCCCATTAGCATGAGGTTCTTAGTATTTTTAAAAATCAATTATGACCAAGACTTAAGGTTCTTAATCCTATATGAATTATCTAGTTAAAGGAAATCTTGTTTTCCATAGCTTCAACATCTTGAATCTCCACATCACCCACATTCTTTAGATGAGTGCCTCCCCCTCCAATTGGGGTCACCACTTGAAAAAAAAAACTTGGAAATGCTTTTCATCTTCTTCAATTACGACTCTCTTGGTCTCCAATAAAAAAGGAAATAGATGAATAAGAACTCACGAGGGTATTGAGCACCATTGTGATTCTCACCACATTTAATTGCATAGCCTAGTAGTAGTTAAATTTGGAATCTAATTTATTGAGGACCTAGTCCCATTTCTAGATCATAGATATATGAAAACAAAGTGATAGTCTAAAGTAGTTTGAGGATTTCCTTGTGGAAAGATCCCAACAACATCCCTCCATAAGAAACTATGAAGTGAGCTAATTGAAATAAATCTTAGTGTTGATAGTTTTGGAGTGAGAAGCAAATAGAAAAACTTCAATTCAAATTAAAAACCTAGAAAACATCCTGCTTTGTTCTAAATGAAGGCATTAACCTCATCAACAAACATTATAGGAAACCTTTGGCCCTACCCTTATTAGAGATAAAAGGTCTCTAATATGTCTTGAGAAACATTGGTAGTCAACAAGACACTTGGAAAAATAGTACATAACCCCTACATAATCCACCTTTTGAGCAAATAGGAGAAGAATAATGATTTAATTAGTAATAAGAGCAGATGCATTACCTAAAAGGAGGCAACGAGCCCAAGAAACCTGAGGGTAAAAGAAAAATGCTTTAGGGATTCCAAAATAAACTCCCAATCCAATCTCTCGTAGGCCTAGTCAAAATGAATCTTATAAAACAATGAGCTTTGATTTGACTCCTTACTGAATGAGCCATTGCTAGATGTCCATGATAGCTCACAAAATGGTGTGTCCTTTAATAAGTCCCTTATGATCTTTATAGAGATAATCATGAGGGTGGCTTTTAATATGGTTGGCCCAAGCATTGGCAATGACCTTGTACCCTCCAAGCTAGAAGTCTCCACTCCCTATTGGTCAAGCTCCCCCTGGCATAGAAGGCCTAAAATGGTAGAATGCCTAAAACGTGAAATAAAGTTTGTGCTTTAAGAAAAATGTAGCTTCTAATATCTCGCTTAGCATGATGTGGTGTTTAAAATGATCAAGTATCACATGATTTTATGTTTGTGGTCCTATGGCACCCCCTCTTAGAAAATAAAAAATTAGCTTTGATATTGCAAATTCTCAAGAAAGGAAATTTGTAAAACTAAAGTTAAAGCTTATAAAATATATGGCCCTACTGTGGTATATGCAATGACCAAATGGTAGAGAAGACTTGCGCTATCTCTCCTTTTGATGCATAAGACTTTATAGACTAAATTGAACTAGAAACAAGCTTTACATGAAGAAGTAATTGGCTGCTTTGATGTCTTATGGAATGCGATTATGGGAGATATCAACTTCAATCATAATTTCAAGATCCCACTTGGGACTAATCCTATAACTTCTTCGTTTCTGACCTATAAACCTCCGAATCATATTTCCCAAACTCTCTACACAATGGTAACACTTGAGAGGATATCTACGAATTCAACCCAAATAGGAACTTTTGTACGCTTAGTTCCTATGGGGTTAATTCCTAATTTTCACTTCAAAAAGATTACTAGAACACTCTTCATGAGCCATTGACCTTCAAAATTTACATGAAACGCACTATTGACATCTTCAAAGAAAAAAAGAAAATAACTATTTGGGAAGTACTGAATGTGCCCAACAAAGTGATCCTTGCTTCCCCAACCTAACCAAATTTGATGTTTCAGAGTTTCTTGAGCAGGCCCAAGGCCATGACATAGACATATCACCACCTTCTCACTCACTTGAGATTGTGATTTATCAAACGAGTTCCTATCTATAATGGCGGCCTCATCTTCACCATCATTTACAATAGAGTCGATCTCAATCCTTTTGAGAATTCTACCCTATCTTTTGTTTGTCTCTTGGGGCGACAAGAGTTTGAGATGAAATGACGATATCTTGAGTATGTTGAGCCTTGGATACAAAGTTGACCCCAATACCATGGGCACAAGCAATCTCAGCATTTGATCTCATCGGAGAGCCAAAGGTGCCGAATGCACTTGCATGAGCATAATGATTATCCTCCAAATTCATTCCCGATTCGTTTTCAGGTAACTTTGTCGTTAAACCATCCCTCAGTGCGTCTTGTAGTGCCATATCCTCCACTCACGGGGAGGAAGAGGCAAAGTGGGAGTGGGGAATGAGAGAAGAGTTCTCGATCATGTGTGGTAAGAAGCCAAACTCTAACGCATGCGCAGTCGCATGCAACGAAAGATCAAGGTACCACCAGTGCGATCAAAAAACTCTAGCGGAGCTCCTTAGTGGAATCAAATAATGTCGATACTCTTGGCGTCATGCT